>JAJHZJ010000378.1:7328498-7903340 GCA_023548195.1 Bettongia penicillata ogilbyi | reverse complement strand
AGTCTGTATATTCTGTGCTCTTTAGGGAACTGCAGTGAGGACCAGCTATAATGTAGAATGACCAGAGGATTTGAGATTCAGAATAACTAAAATGTCGAAGGAATAAAGCCATTACCTTTCGAGTTTTTGTATAGACAATTTTACCCTCGTGCAGAAGGTCTACAAACTGGCTAATTTGTTAATAATCAACAGATTAAGGGTTGTGGCTCCGATTATCATTTTGTTCTTAAACTAATAGTATTGAACAGAATTCTGATATCTTCGTGGAGTGTTAATAAATTAAAGTGAAGCTTAGGGTATCTATGCTCCTTGAGGGTAAGGATTGTCTCACTTCTATATTTGTATCTCTGGGGCCTAGCAAAGGATTTGGATCATAGTAGGTGATTAATAAATGCTTGTTGCTTGGGTTATTGATTAGAAAAGTGATGAATTGTGCTCATATTAATTCCTCTGTTAATTAAAAAATATGAGCTCCTTGATATGCTTTAAGACACTAATGTCGTTAGTCAAAGAAACCATTAAGTTGAGGAAAAAAATTTAAATAAGTACAATTCATTAATTTGCTGATCATTGATAGACAGTAGTTAATGGAATTTAGTCAAGGCATCTATATTCCCAGTCTCTTGAATTATATTGTGATATATACTGATACATCTCTGCCTTAATGTATTAAGGGTTGTATAGCCTAAATAGCTATCCTCGGTAGAATTACAAGTTTTAGTTGATTATTCTAGGCTATCTAGTTACTTTGAATCAAGGAAAAGGACAGAGATAATAACATGTTCCTCTTCACACTTGGCTCTTACAAGAACAATGGGTTTCAGAACATGGCGCCATGGTGGATTGTGTGACTGGACTGAGGAATCAACATTCTACTGATAGCGGAGAAGGGATTTCTTAATTCAAAACTGCCTCTTAAATTGAGGGAGAGCTTTCACTGACAGTCACATCTAGCTGAGGACCTAAGGCAGAGGTGTGCTATAGGAACTGTAGCAAGGAAGTAGGTAATTAGACAAGATCCAATGAAACTGAGAGCAGTATGGAAGGATATGAATGCAAAGGTTGCCTGTTTTTTTCCTTTCTCTCTTCCTTATGCCTTTCCTGGCAGTCATGTTAGATAAAGAACTCTCCTTTCTTCTTCAGAGGCTATTGGATGATATAGTGAAAAGAGCGCTGGACCTGAGGTCAGGAGGACCTGAGGTCAGGAAGACCTGAGTTCAAATCCAGTCTCAGACACGAATTAGTTGTGTGACCCTGGACAAGTCATTAAACCTTGGTTTGCTTCTGTTTCCCCATCTATAAAATGGGGATATTAATAGCGCCCCTCCTCTCATGGTTGTTGTGAGGATCAAATAAAATAATAATTGTAGGATGCTTAGCTTAATGCCTAGCACATAGTAAGTATAATAAATGTTAATAGTTTTTATTATTATCCTCTCTATTTTCTGGCAGAGAGAGGATAAGTAGCAACTGTCTTTTCCCTTTCTGGTTGGATGGCATCATGTGACAGGTACCAAACATGGCTATTGATTTGTAGTCTAATTATAGCTTGTTGGTAGGATGCTTGTGTGACTGTATCTTTAGGTTTGCTGTTAAGATTTCTAACTTCATTTTATAGCAGACATTTTTGATATATTTTCATGTTTCTACTGAACTGGATATTTCCCTGAGTGTATATACTTGCAAATCCTTACTAACCTTTCTCTGTTTTGCTCAAGCAAAGTTGTTTTTATCTGTTGGATTCAACCTACCATGACATTCTATCATCTACTGTTTAAAGAACCATGCGGGTATATGGGGGTATTCAGGGAGGATTAGTTCCTCTGGTGGGAGGCCTTGCTAAATGCTTTTCAGGGCTGCTCATCCACCTTCGGTGTCTGACACCCAACTCTCATCTGTGACTCCAAGAGGCTGTAGGATGCATACTAGCTACACCCCAGTAAGCTGTTTGGGCAGAAGGACTAAATCGGGTTGGGGGTAACTGACAGGGCTCAAACTCATCAGTTAATTAGGGGGATGTCTACCTTAAGTGAATGAAAACTTTCAGCAGAATGGGCAGATGTGCATAAGACTTGGTCACTTATCAAAAATGCCAAAGATGGCACTGCATCTTGGGTCATCCCCTATCCTCTCAACTTTTGTCTTGCCATTGGACTCTGATGACTCAGGAACAGAGAGTGAGGCTGATGACTTTGAGCAAGTCTGTCTCACTTAAATCCCAATTCACATGAAAGTCAAGACATCACCTAGGATGTCATTGTTCCTCTTTGAAATGAAGGTCAAATGACTCAAGGGATGGCCCTTTTTAATGGGTGTAACTCACTCAAAGTGAGAATTCTATAAGACCTTAGCCTGAAAGGGCCAGGGTCTCACATTGTATCCTGGACCATCTCCAGCCATCCTGATGACTATCAGGCCATTGGATCCAGATGGCTCAGGAGAAGAAGGTGAGGTTGCTGACCTTGCACAGCCCTCCCTCACTCCAATCAACAACTGCAAGTCATGTCATCATCTTGATGCCATAGTCCTCTTCAAGGACAAAGGACAAACACAGCCACAACCAATGACTACACCAAAGAACCCAAGATTTCTGCTGGAAAGAAGAATTGATAAGAAGGTTTGTGATCAGCTCAAAACTTTCATGCTTATTTCTTGCTTATCTTTCCTATTTGAACATTGCCCCACTCTTTACACATCAGATATTTGTCCTATTACTCCAGAGTAATGTCAATGGCTGCTTGCCTTGAGACATCTTGCTCTTCAGGAATCTCTCCTCTTAGTGATTCTTAGACCTGTTTCCAAAGACCTCACCGAACGCTGGCTATTCTCAGATTTTACGTCCGGTTACACAGATTGGCTCTGCCATGCAGTCATACTTTTAGCAGTTTCCAGAACTGATAGTTTTAGTGTATTCTTCCTGATTTGATGAGGTAAAGAATGTCAGAGATAGGGAAAAAAATCTAAAGGACATTTGATAATAATAATGGCTAATATATATATATATATATATATATATATATATATATATAGTGATTTAAGATTTACAAAGTACTTTACATTATCTTATTTGATCCTTACATTAGATCTCTAAGGTAGGTCCTATTATTATCCCCATTTTAAAGATGAGAAAATTGAGGGTAGGAAAGATTAAATGACTTGCTTATGATCACACAGCTAGTGAGTGCCTGAAGAAGGATTTGCACTCACCTCTGCTTGCCTCTAAGTCCATTGTTCTATACACTGCATCACCTCTTTGCTGATTTAGTCCAGTTACTTAGTTTAATTCTCTCATTTTGTAGGTGAGTGAACCAAGGCCCAGAGAAGTTAAGTGATTTTCCAAATGCCGCATAGCTAGTCAGTGACAGATGTGGAATTAAAATCCAGATGTTGTAGCAGAGTCTAGTCATCCACCTATGATATTACCCCCCTAGTCAAGAATCCCTGAGTGTGGAATTTCATTTCTTATGTCGTTGGCTAAGTGATGGCATACAGCTTAATATTCATCTATTTGGACAGTCCTTTCCCTGACTTTGGTGCTTTTCATGGTGGCTTGAGCTAAAGACTTTTTAATTAATTTATTAAGTACCTTCAATTCTGAGGCATGATTAATAATTGAAATAAATTTTAATTAGTTTATACACTCCAGGGTATCATATTAATAACATAAATAAACTAACTTGTTCTCTTTGAATAAGGATCTGGCTGTATGTATGCCTCTTGCTCTCCAATATATTCTCTTTTCCTGAGTTCTGTAGTTGAAACTGATTTCATTTTTATAGATTTGAAGTTTTTATTCAGCTTTGAGCCCAGGTCATAGAAATTTCCAGGCTGAGATGAAATGTCTTCAGTGTCATTATTTTGATCACTGACTACACCATTTGCCAGGTCATTAATAACTTTAAATGCCAAACAGAACATTTTCTATTTGATCCTGCAAGTAATAGGGAGCCACTCGAGTTAATGGAGTAGGGAGTAACATGGTCAGACCTGAACTTTAGAAAAATTACTTTGGTAGCTGAGTGGAGGATGGATTGGAGTAGGGAGGGCTTTGAAGCCAGGAGACCAATCAAAATGCAATTACAATAGTCTAGGCATAAGGCGATAAGGACTCATACTAGGGACATACTGTTTGAATAGAGAGAATGGAATTTATATGAAATATACTCTGTAGGTAGAAATGACAAAATTTGGCAAAGGATTGGATATGTGGAATGAATATGAGGGAGTAGTTGAGAAAGATACCAAGACTGTGAACCTAGGATGATGGCATTGCTCTCAACAGTAATAAGCAAGTTTGTGAGGGGAGAAAATTTAGAGGAAAGACCATGTATTCTGTTTTGGACATCACATTACCATAAAGGTCTAAACAGCAGGACAATTGTGGAGAAAAACTTCTACTAACATGATTTTTTCTAAGTTAACCATTGAGTCAGATTCTGCCCTCTCGGCGTGTGCAAATATAGAAGGACAAACATACATACACCAAAAAATTCACCCTATAAGATATACGTAAATGTTCTACAACTTGAAATCCTAGGGAACTGTTTTTGGCATTGAGAAACTAACTGACTTGCCCAAGATGATGAAGCCAGTATGTGAGAAGTGGGACTTAAACCCACTGATCTGCCAGACTCTGAAGCTGGCTCACTATCCACTATGTTGTGGTTCATGGTGACTTTCTTTGACTCTCTGTTTCACTCTCTGTCTCTCTTTCTCCCTTCTTCCCCCCTTTGTTTTATTTCTCTCCCTCCTTCCCTCTCTCTTTATTTCTGCCTTCATCTCCATCTCTCTCCTCCTCTCTCCCTGTTATTTTCTTTCGGTCTTCATATTTCGCTCTGCTTCTGTCTGTCTCCCTGACCTCCCTCACTCCTTTTCTCTTTGTTTGTCTCTATTTGTCTCTCTTTTCCTCCCTTCCTCATTCCTTCTCTTCTCTCTCTGTCACTTTTTTCTTTCTCAGTCTTCATCTCCATCTCTCTCTGTCCTTGTCTCTTTCTCTCTATCTTTACTCTCGTTTGTGTTCTTTTTCAGATATCTCTATATTTATGTTTTGTTATATATGCATGTATATCCCTAGTCAAACATAGCAGCTCCATTATTCTGGGGCTTCTCTCTTTTCCAAGACTTTGTATCTTAGACCTGACTTCTTAGTAAAACAGAGCTGGGGGGAAGGTGGGAACAGAAGGAATCCACCATACAAATGAGCTGCTAAGCATATGCTTAGCATCGGCATCTAGTGAACAATTCACACTGGCAATGATACTTCTGGCATTGCCATGCGGACCACCAAGAATTCACAGAGTTCATGGCAGAAAAGATTGTTGTGCTTCAGGTAGGCCATTTTCCACAACCCCAGACTGCTCAGAACATCAGACAGCAGCTGGCATGCCTGGTAAGTGATCACATTCCCTCACAGGGCCTCATCCATGGCCATTTCATTACAGATAATGGGGCTGCAAAGCTATAGAATGAAACTGTGGTAGGCAGCCTTGATGGGCAATACTGTCATGACTTTGGCGCAGATCTGCCCTTGACTTCTTGCTAATGAACTCTCGCTGACAATTATGGTAAGGGGGAGTCAGAGCCCTTTCTAAAAGCTTGTGAGTCACATTCAGGTGGTGCCTGTGAGCTGGAGATTGGCTAGAAACCAAAAAATCTTTTCACTCTATAGCTATTTGGGGATTGAAAGTCTCCATCATTATGATTTTCTGGTAACAAGGACTCTGGGATCTGCTTAGATGGCATTTTGTTCAGTGGATTTGGACAGACTCTGTCTGCCATCCTTGAACCTTTCCACCTGGACAAAGCATTACCTTCAGCTGACTTTCCCAAAAGCTAAAAAGCCAAAGGAAATTATCTGTTCTGATGCTGCTTTGTAGTTGTTTTGGAATGTTTCATATTTTGAAACATAGACTATAAGTTTCTTTGGGGGAAGACACAGTTTATTCTACTTCTTGGCCCCCTTCTTTTTTCTCTCCATAGTCCCCAATGCAATGGGTTCACATACACAGACATGCCAGTGTTTTATGTTAGGAAACAGTATAGAATGGAAGCTCTTTGAGGGTAGGAATTGTTGTGATTTTTTTTTGTCTTTGGATGCTCAATATCTAGCTTAGGGCATTGCAGATAATAGATTCTGCATAAAAATTTGCTGAATGCAAGTTCTGGATTCAATGTATTAAGGTATTATCTAGTTCCATCCTTGCTAATAATCAGTCATCCTGGTTAGTGAATGATCTAAAGAAGGGTTCAACTCACACCCTTCAATATACTTCACAAAGGTAGATCCATTAATTCATCTGAATAATCATTGATTCATAAATTCATTCATTCAGCAAATATTTATTAAGCCTATCACAATAAGGCACTGTGCTAAGGCAATGGGAATATTTTAAAAGCTACAATATAGGTCCTGCTCTCAAGCACCTTTTCTCTTTGTGGAGGGGGGTGGTGGTAGGGTAGGAAGCTATATATGTAAATAAATGTGATCTATGTGTGATACAAGGGAGAGTGAGACAAAAGTAGAGGAGAGATTGTAGCCTCTTCCTCTCCCAGTCACTGGTGGAGACCTTTACCTCCTTTTTTGACACTGATCTTTCCATCCTGGCTCAAATCTAAATTTTGGTGCATCCTGGAGGAGAAGGATGCTGAGAGGATTGTACTCCTGACTCTTTAGACTTCCTTTACCATGCTACAGAAACCGCTTCACATTGAAAATTCACTTCACCCCTGGACCTTCTGATACTAGAAGTACCCTCCACCCCTGTGGTTTCTTCCTCTGATTGGCTAGTTCCTCCCAGAAGCTGCATGTTAAGGAGGATGCCCAGGCCAGCCATGTCTCCATTCCTCCCCAGAGTTCACTTCTGACTCTCTAGACTTCTCTATCATAACTTTATATGGATACTTCCCTCTTTCTACTACCCCCCTTTTTAATCTTACATTTGTGTTGTCTTTCCCATTAGAAAGTAATATCCTGGAGAGAAGGGATAGTTTTCCTCTCTGTTTGTATCTGTATTCCCAGTACAATGTCTGGCACATAGTAAATCCACAATAACTTCCTTTATGAGATCACTCACCTACAATGTTCTAATTTCTAGAACACAGAGAGATGGAGAGGAACCTAAATCAGCAATCTTGATAGAAGGCAATTAAAGGCCCATAGATGGATAGCAGTAGATGGACTAGAAGTGGGAAACATATTTGAGTTAGATTGTGAAGGGAGAATCAACAGGGCTTTGTAACCATTTTGAAAGGGGAAATAAAGGAGAGGAAAGGACCGAAGATAACATTAAGGTTTGAGATATTAAAAACTAGATGAATGGTGATCCCATTCATAAAATAAAAGTCAGCAGGAAGAGCTGACTTAGAGAGAATATGATCAGTTTTGATTTGGCTTTGAGCTTGAAATGATGGTGATGTCTTATAGGTGATTGGATTTGTGAGGTTTGAATTCCAGAGAGGGGTGTGGGCTGGAGGTATAGATCTGTCAATCATCTGTGTAGGAGTAATGTTTAAAGCTAGAGAAGTAGATGAGATGTCTCATGTGGGTCTATTTAAGGCTGAAAAAGATTGGAGATGAAGGATATTTTCCCCTATAAGTATGGCTCAATAAGGGTTGCTTACAATCCAGGATAGCGAGTTTCTGATAACAAATTTATATTTACTATAACAGCCACGTTGTATTTGACTCTTCTTCTGGGACCTCAGGATCTGGTCAAATTCATTCATTCACTCACTCCACAAGCACTTATTAGGTTCCTACAGTGTGCAGAGCACTGTCCTTGAAACTAGGGGAAGGCATGAATTTTGAAAAGACACAGACAGCCTTGGTCCTTATGAGGCTTATAGTCTACTAAGGTAATAAGAAGAAACACAGGTAACTATAAGACAAAACATGTGGATAGGAGGGATACATAACAAAGTCAGTAGGGGAAGATTACTGCTGACAGTTTGACAGAAAGAGCTTAACTGAAGAAACATTTCATATGTACTTTAAACAATTGGTAGGAATTCATTTGGGAGGGTGGAAGGGGAACAGAGGGAACAGTAGGAGAAAAGACATGAAGGTGAAAATCTATTGGACTTTTTTGGGAGGGAGGTGAGGGAATAGTAATTTAGTATCGTTGAAGGAAATTAGTGTGACATAAAGTACAATGGAAAGAATGATGAATTTGAAGTCAGAGAACCTGGGTTCAAATTCTAGCTGTTCTACTTACTATTTTTGTTAGCTTAACCTCTCAGAGACTCGGTTTCCTCATCTGTAAAATCAGGAGGTAATACCACATGGTCTCTGAGATTCTTTCCAACTCTAAATCTATGCTCCTATGACTGAAAATATTGAGTGGGACAAGTTTGTGGTGAGTTAAGAATTTGAGGGAAGAGGTTTGAACTTAGCAGGCAAAGGAACTATGGAAGTGGGATGGGCAGAGGAGTGATGTGATTAGATCTATGTATAAGGAGAGGAACTGGAGCAGGGAGAGAGTGGAAGTGGAAGTCCTGTTGGAAGCTATTGCCATAGACCAGGCCAGTGGTAACAAGGGCCCATATTAGAATGATGGCAGTGGAAGGAGAAAACCCAAGACAAGAGATATCAGTAGGACTTTGTGAATTTCATTATATTCACTAAGTATTTACTAAGTGCCTACTAAGTGTTAGGTACTGATAAAAAAGAAAAAAAATGAAAGTCTCTGACATCATATTCTATTGGAGGAAAATACCATGCTCTCAGAAAAGTAAGGACTTAGTAAATAAAAAAAGTATTTGGAGGTTTAGGAAAGAACATTAACAATCGAGGGAAGTGGTCAGTCACTTAGCCTTTATTAAGTGCTTATTATTTGCCAGCACTATGCTAAGCTCTGGCAATGTTTTTTAAGGCAAAAATAGTCCCTGACTTCAAGGAGCTATCAATCCAATGCAGGGGAAGCACATGGCTAGGATAAATTGTAGATGGACAGCTAAGTGGTACCAGGCAGTCAGGAGGAGCTAAACTAAGTTCAGGTCTGGTCTCAGACACATACTAGCTATGTGACACTGGGAAAATCACTTAACCTTGTTTGCCTCAGTTTCCTCATCTGTAAAATGAGCTAGAAAAGGAAATCGCAAACCACTTCAACATCTTTCACACATACCACACAGACACACACACAGACAAACACACACACACCCCACATAAAAAAAAGCAAAAAAATGCAAATGGATTATGAAGAGTTGGATATGGTTAACTGACATTATGGATTAATAATTAATAATGAAGTCAAAAGCCATACTGAAGAGCGTCAAGAAAAACATACGAAGGAAACAAGTGAACACACCAATTGTAGATAACTTTCTCTTTTTTAAATTATTTTATTTGTTTTCAGTTTTCTACAATCATTTCCATATATCTTAGATTATTCCCCCTCCTTCCCTAAGATGGTGTGCAATCTTATATAGGTTCTAAACATACATTATTATTAAATACATTTTCACCTTAGTCATGTTGCATAGAAGAATTAAAATGAACGAGAGAAACCATAAAACAAAACAAAACATAACACAAGAGAAAATTGTTTGCTTCCTTCTGCGATCTAATTCCATAGTTCTTTCTCTGGATGTGGAAGGCATTTTGCCATGAGTCCATTGGGAATTTTTTAGGTCTTTGCATTGCTGGGAAGGGCTAAGTTGTAGAAAGCTTTCTCAAGGAGTTTCACCATGAAAGGGAGGAGAGCTATAGAAGGATAGATAATAGGAATGGATTGATCAAATGAGGGATTTCTGGGGATGGAGGAGACATGGATGTGTTTTGAGAGAGTAAGGAAACAGCTTAAAATAGAGGGAAGAAATTGAAGATTAGTGGGAGTGGGAATTATAGGATACTGATCTGCTGGAAAAGACAGGATGTTCATGTAGAGAATTTAGTTATGACAAGGAAAAGACCACCTGTTCATGTGACACAAGGATAAAGGAGGATGTAGTAGTGGAAGACATCTGATGTGAAATGAGAAGGAAGAGAGAAAAGGGATCTCTTGATAAATGACTGCAATTTTTTAAAAGTAAAATATGCTTATGAGAAGTAAGGGAGAGGACAGAGTCCAATTAAATGCTAAGGTTTTGAATTTAGGAGACTGAGTGAATGGAAATAAGACTATCTCTGATAGAGTCAAGGCAGAAATAGAAGCAGGTTTAGAGAGAAAGATAATAAGAAATTAGGGGAACACAATTATGAATCTGTTAAACAATTGACTTTTGCTTCAGGAGCAGATACTTCATGGCCAACAGAAGATACTAACTTCATAAAGCTTTCCCCATCTTCAAAGCACCAATGTGAGAAGACCAGATGCTACTTCCTTTGTCGAGCACTGCTGAGATAGCAGAGTTCACGTCTCTACATCTGTGAAAAGTGCTTTGATGACTTTGGGGCAGTTTGTCTAAAATAACCTTCCATTTGTGTTTAGCTCCCACTCCCTGAGAAGTAGATCTCTGTAAAATTCAGGAGAGAGTGATCAGCATAAGTCAGCTAACTTAAAGCTGTCCTGTGAGGTCAACAGAACATGTATATTACCTCTTGTGTATGAGAGCTCTTCAAATACTTGAAGAGAGTTTTCCCTGAATCTTCTGTTCTCCAGATTATGTACCCCTAGGTTTTTACTTGATCCTCATTTAGAACAGTAACTAATCTTTGCACCAACCTAGTCACCGTCCTCTGGACATTCTCCAGCCTAGAAATATTCTTCTAAAATGTGTTGGAATGGAACACATTTCCTTCCCAACAGGGTGACCTTAGATGACATCAATAAAGTCGATGTATATGAAGTCATTTGGGGCAGCCATTGGATACAACACTGGACCTGGAGTCAGGAATATCTGAATTCAAATCCAGTCTCAGAAATTTAATAAGTCACTTGGACAAGTCACTTAACCTTTGTGGGCCCTTGTTTTCAAATGGGAATAATAATAGCACCTACTTGACAGGGTTGTTGTGAGAATTAAATGAGATAATATTTTTAAGGTGCTTATTAGAGTGTGTGGCACACAGCAGGTAGTATACAAATGCTGATCCCCTTTCCACCCCACCTCAGAGAGTGAGTTGTTAGTCCCATATTCCTCTTCTCAACTCAGTTTGGGGAATCAAACTTTTACCAAGACATTGGTAAAATGGAGCATGTTCAGAGAAAGGCAACAAAAGTGGTAAAGGGCCTTTGGATTATGGTTTCCTGAACATTGGAGAAACAGCTGGAGGAACTGAGGATATTTTGTCTGGATAAGAGAAGACTTACTGCAGAAATAAGAACTATTTTTGAGTATTTGAGGACTTGTCACATGGAAGGATATAAATATTTATCTTCTGATATTTCACTTCTGCTTGAAAAAAGAGGGTAGCCCTAAAAGCGATAGGTAGAGGGAAAACATATAGCGATATTTTGATTATATCTAAGGAAACACTTCCTAAAAATTATAACTCTCCCAACATGGAATGGGAAGTAGCTGATACGCTCCTCATCACTAGAGATCTTCCACGAGGAAGGTGGTTGAATACTTTTCTAGTATGTTAGAGAGGGTGGGCTTGTATGCATTGGGCTGTTTGGCTTCTAGGATCCCTTCTAAATTGGAGTTTCTGTGAATCTGGAATTCCCCAGGGCAGAATTAAGGTTAGAATCAAAACCGTCTCAATCTTTAACAAGTGTCATTCTTGGTATCTCACTCTCTCCAAAGAATATTCTAATGCCAGAGGCAGCCCCAAATGAACTCAACTAGTCAGACTACCATACACATCCTGTCATCTGTATAGACAAGCATTCACTGGTGACATCTTGGGAATTACATGGGTTCATACTGTTTTCTATCCAACCAGTGATGGTAACTTACCAGGACAGCTCATTATAAACTCATTCTCTAAAGTTTTTGGATTAAGTGGCCTAGAGAGTTGGCTAATGGATGTATAGTAGTCAGGGTACTACATTACTATATTACTTGGGGAAATTTCCCAAAGATCTGTCTACATGTCTAAGTTTTACTCTCCTCCCTTCCCCTAAGGTACAAGTTGCTGCCCCTATATGGTCCTGCTTCCAGAACACTACCGAGAGTTCCCAAGGGGCTGAATCAACACTTTCCCAGCTTCCCCTTCTTACGTATTATTTGATTTGTGAGACTTCCTTTATTGCTCAGTTGGAGCTGTCCTTCCTAACTGCCATAATTTGATACAAGCAAGAAGGTGTTTTTCCTTTTTTTTAAAAAAAGATTCTCTGCTCTCACCGTTTAAGTTATAGAATTCTATATTGTCTTATTATTTTATTTCCAAGGCTTCTGACTCACCCAGAGTTTTCTGCTTTGCATTCATTCTGTTTTTGTACCTTCAAATGATGGTTCTTATTTTGGAAACCTTTTGGAAATGAGGCTCCTGGAGGCGTCTTCTCATCAACCCAAGTCATTTGGAGAAGAGAAGACCTAGTGGGAAATTAAGAGCTGCCTTTGGGTGTTTGAAGAATGTGCATCTTTGGACAAACATGCTCCTGTGTTGACCTTAATAGGAGGCAGTTCATTGTAGCAGAAAAAACACTATATGGTTAGGAGATGAGAGTTTTTCTTTCTACCTCTACTGCTGACTCATTTCTTGTTTTGGACAAGCTAATTCAGCACTCTTCTATCTTTGTTTTCAATTTATCAGATTAGGAACTTCTGGTGTGAAAACTCCATCTCTGAAGATCAGTAATTCATATGTAACATATAACCCTAGGCACTCTGAAGTGTTCAGGTAGTTGGCCTACAAGCATTTCTTAGAGAACCGGGTCATGAAGAGCTTTGAATGCCAAACAAAGGAGTTTAGTGTATACTAGATCCTAGAATTAATAAGGAATCTTTCAATTTATCAGACCTAAGCTTTAGGAAAATCCCTTTGGCCAATGAGAGGAAAATAGACTGAAGTGCGTAGAGGTCAGACAAAGAGACCAATTAGAAGATTATTTTAAGTGTCTATGTGAGAGATGATGAGGACCTGAAGGTGGCATGGTGGTGTTTGAGTGGAGAGAGTGGAACCTATACAAGACATATACTGTGAAGGCAGAAATGACAAGATTTGGCAACAAATTGGATATATATGATGATCAAGAGTATAGTCAAGGATGGCCCTGAGGTTGTGAGTTGGAAGGTGGGAGAGAAGTGGATTTTTATGGAAAGAGATGGGTTTTGAACATAATAAGTTTGAGAGGCTGAAAGACAATTGATAATATATAGGTAGAACTTAGGAGAGAAGTTAAGAGTTAAATCTTTAGATCTGGGAATTATCTGTATAATGATCATAATTGAATGCAGGGTAACTTACGAGAAAAGTAGGCATAAAGGAACAGGCATAAAGGCATAAAGTGATCTGCAGCATAAAGGGAAAAGAGAAATGGATTCAGAAGAGAATTTTGGTGATCACCTATGGTTAGTGGGTGAAATATGGTTGAATATCAAGGAGAAGTTAGATAAGTAGCAAGATGAAAAGCTAGAGAAGAAAGATCACCTAGGAAGAGAGGGTGATCAGTAGCATCAAATGTTTCAGAGAAGTCAAAGAAGATGAGGATTTAAAATAGAACAATATTTTTGGCAATTAAGAAATGATTAATTTTGGAGATGGTAGTTTCATCTCAATTATAAAATCAGAATATTGCAGAGATGAGGCCAGATTTGAACTCCTCCTGATTTCAGAGTCAGCGCTGTATCCACTGTGCCATCTAGCAGTCCCCTCCAGTGATCTCTTAATTGTCAAATCTAACGAACTTTTTTGTCTATCTTCATCCTTCTTGATCTCTTTTCAGCCTTTTATACTATCATCACTCTCTTATCCTTGATCTCAACTTTTGTGACACTGCTTTCCAAGTATTCCTTTCACCTTGATCTCTCCCCAGTTTCTTTTGCTAGATCTTTGTCCAGATCATGCCCACTAACTTTCCTCATTGATCAAGGCTCTGTCTTGGGCCTTCTTCTCTTCTTTCTCTACATTATTTCATTTGTTGATTTCATCAGCTCCCAATGACTCAATTATCATTGAATTCCCAATGTTATTATAACAATTCTCAGATTCATTTATCTAGTCCTAGCCTCTCTCTTGATTTCCAGTTTAACAACTTCAAATATCTACTGGATGACACAAACTGAGTGTTTCCTAGAGGCCTCAAACTCAACCTGTATATTTTTTTCTCCAAACTCTCCTTTCATTCTAATTTCTTATTACTGTCATGGCTACCACTATTCTCTTGGACCCCAAGCCAGCAACATAGATATCATCTTTGACTCTTAACTAGTTCTTAGCCCCTAAATCCCATCAGTTTCCAAGTATGATTGATTTCAGCTCTGTAACATCTCTTCTCTGTTCCCTCTTCTCTCCTCTAACAATCCCCACCCTGGGGATAGCACTTATTACCTGGATTATTGCAATAGATTTTCAATTGCTCTCTCTGCTTCAAATCTCTCCCTACTCCAGTCAATCTTCTACTTAACTATTAAAGTGATCTTCCTACAGAGCATATCACCTCCCATTCCTTTTTAGTAAACTCTCGGGACTCCCCATTACCTCCAGGATCAAATATAAACCCTCTGTTTCACTTTTAAAGTCTTTTATAGCCTGTCCCCTTCCTGATATTCTAATTTTCTTATATCTTACTCCTCTTCAGGTACACTATGAGCCAATGACCCTGGCTTCTGTACTCTTCCATATAAAAGACACTCATCTTCCTGGCTGTCTCCAACGCCTGGAATTTTCTCCTTCCTCTTCTCTGCCTCCTGGCTTTGCCAATTTCCTTCACATCTCGACTGAAATCTCACCTTCTGTAAGAATCTCACCTTCATCCCTGCTTACTGCCAGGACTTTCTTTTTGATATTGTCTCTTATCTATTCCAAATACATTTTGTTTATAAATAGTTATACGCATGTTGTCTTCCCCGTTAGCCCATGAGATCCGTGAAGATAGGGGCTACTTTTGCCTTTCTTCTTATCCCCAGCAGTTAGCACAGTATCTGGTATAGAGTAGGAGTTTAATAAATACTTGCTGACTTGATTTAGAGAAAGTAGAACTGAGAAATGAAGAGATCGAAGGATTTTTCTCAGTTAAGTGAGGACTCATATAACGTATATTTGCAAGGTTACAATCATCGTAGTTTTGTGATTCCTTCTCCTTCCCCGACCCCAATTTGCCCACTGACCCACAAGTAGTCAGAGATAGAACTTAAGTCTTTTTTGACTCCAGGGCAAGCATTCCATACACTAAACTATGGTGTCTCTATGTGTTTGGGCAGTAGGATTGGACTTGTAACTTCATTAAGGGATTCCCAGGTAAGGAAATTCCCTCTAACAGTATAGCTTAGTGCCTTCTGTTCAACTTATTTCTTAGAGGGTCTTCTAGAGCTCTAAAAGTGAAGTGACTTGCCCAGGGACACAGGGACTTGGACCTACGTTTTCTTGACTTTAAGGCCAGCTCTCTATCCACTCTGCCTGTTTGTCATTACACATTTAAAATGTAAATCACAGTGAGTTGTCTGAGAGACACAGATCCAGTCACTCACTTCAAGGCAAGAATCACTTTAGAGTTTTATTGTCATTAGTCAGTTGTTTCAGTAGAGACTGACCCTTTGTGCCTCCAATTTGCAAAGATACTGGAGTAGCTTGCCATTTCCTCCTCCAGAGAATCTATTTTGTCAGGCAATCTGAGGTCAAGTGACTTGCCCAAGGTCACACAGTTTCAGTGTATTACCTGACAAATTGTCATCCAGTTTTCTCTTTAACGAAGGGGACCTTGTCATCTGACAAAGAAGTTCATTCCATTGTTCTTATTCTGAGTCCAAATTAATTTCCCTTTCTTCCTTTTTCTGAATTCTAGAAAAACACCTACTAAATCTTCCCCCCTTTTTTATTATGAAACCTTTTCACACATTTGAACACAATCATGAGCTCTATCTTGCTTGCTGGGCTCTTACAAAGATCAAATGAAGCATAGACATGAGAACGTTTGGCAAGAACATGTGTGTGTGTGTGTGTGTGTGTGTGTGTGTGTGTGTGTATTTTCAAGTGAATTGGTCCCAGCATAGCAGCAGGGTTGACATTCTGGACAAAAGACATCAGACAGACTGGCTGTCGAAGGGGTAGAGTTACTCTCAGTGCCTGGTTCCGGAAATAGCTTCTAGAGTCAGTCACAAGTCAAAGTGGAAATTCAATATTGAAAGAACTTTGGGTCATTCATAGATCTTGTCTTTAAAATCATTATAAAATGCTAATGATCATAAAGTATCTTTGTCTAGGTTTCAAGTTTTTAGAGACTATTTTTAGATTTATCACCTCACTTGATCCTGGAAGGTAGGCAGGGTAGATGATGATTGTCTCCATTTGATAGATGAGCAAACTTCTGCTCAGTGAGGACCTGCCGGGTAATTGTAGGATGAAGATAAGAACCCACATATCCCGGCTCCCAGCCTAGTTTTTCCTTCCATGCTCCTTACACCTTGGAATAGAAGTATCAATAATCTATATTAATGCTATTGTTTGTTTGTTACCACCACGCCAGTGTTTTTAGTTGGTGTACACACACACACACACACACACACACACACACGCACAGAGTCATAGATTCAGCAATTCATTTATCAAGGTAAGTAGCTATCGTAGTGGCTAAAGAGCTGGACATGAACTCAGGAAAACCTGAATCTGAATTCTGCTTCAGATAGTAACTGTGTGTCCTTGGGAAAGTTATCTGACTTCTCTTAAATGGCCTCAGTTTCCTCATCTGTAAATTAGGGGAAATAATAGCACAGGTTGCTATGAGGATAAAATGAGATTGCAAATGTAAAACAATTTGCTAACCTTAAAATACTCTATAAATGCTAACTACTATTATTATTATCAAACATTTATTAATCATCTAGTATGTTCAATGTGTTATCTTAGGCTAATAAATAATAACTATTCTACTCCAAATTACAACATGATAAGGGCACACAAAACTGAGAATAAGTAAGGCCATTTCTATCATCAGTGCAAACAGGAAAAAGTGAAAACTCTGTGGCTGTTTCATTTGTTTCTTCTTACATTCGGCCTCTACTGATGTCAACAAACTGCAGGAGGAGAATGTAGCAATTGGAGGCTCTTTTTCATCCCAAATCCAAATTCTTAGACCATCATCCAAGGTGAATTTGAACTCTGAAACCATCAGTAGCTTCCCCTGTTCTAATTGGACCTCTGGGATTCTGCTGTGGCCCAGCAAATTGTTAAACTGTTGGCCTTTGAAGGGGTTCCATTGGCGTTGGCTACACATATCCAACGGGCCCATCAAGGCGTGGGGGAAGGAGAGCTCAGGCCAAGGGTTCTGCGTACACAGTCTGCAGATACGAGCTTGGTAGGGAGACATGAAGTACCTCCTCTGAAATGCCACCTTGGAGGGACTGAGCAATCCAAAAGTGGATCAGGTTCCTCACCCCTGCAGCTGGCAGTGCTGGGTGGGAAAATAAGAGTCCTGTTACAATTTAGAGGTCAGGGGAGGGGAACATGCCAATCCTCCCTATCACTCAGCAGAGGGGATAGGAAAGGGAAGAAGAGGGAAGGGAAAGATGAAAAACCACAGAGCAGGTTTTACCAAAGTGCTCATTGTCTAGTCCCAGCAACAAAAGGTAGAGGGTCTCACTTATTGTGAGCTTAGGGAGCCTCTAAGGAGGGAGGACAGAGCAAAAAATAAGGACAAGTTTTATACCTAGCAAGCACAGCCATGCAACAAGATCACGTGCATGCAATGTCATATGCACACAAACATCCATACATTTGTTGAAGGGACTGAGATAGAGAGAATTTGTGCATCAGAATTAAATCAGTAGCACAGCATCCGAGCATCTTACACACACACACACACACACACACACACACACACACACACACACACACATACACATACACTCAAACACGCACACTCAAACACACATACTCAACCTCCAATGGATCTTCATGTAATCTCATTATGATGGGTTTACACTATAACTCATCCATTCCTTCTTTATGAAAATATTATTATCACCTATGTCTTTCCATAAATCTGCCATAGAGAATATATCAAACACACTGAAGGCCTTTCTTTAAGTCTTTGAACATTTCATGGTAATATTTGGACCATCCATCCATCCATTATCCCTTATTCTCACTACATGAATGGTCCATCTCCGTTTTTAGCCACACATGGTATGATTATTTTAAGAACTGGAACTCTACAACACTCAGCAATGACAGCCATGGTGATTTAAAAGAGATTGACTTAGCTACCCCCACCACAAAACAAAGGGATAAAGAATGCTTATTGCCAATTTGTGACAAATGTTTGGATGGAGAGTGTATCGAGCTAATTCACCAGCAATGTACATTTATTTTGGACAGGCATCACAGATGGGCAATGAACTGCATTAAGACTAACTTGGAGGAGATCACACTAGATCATATTTGTCTACATCTATATGGACTTTGTGTTAAATAAACCAGAATAATCAGCTGATCAAACTAGCTAAAAACAATAAAATATAAAGTAATAGATGGAAAAGACTGCTTCATTTTTTACTTCAAATCCCTTGTGCCTAACACTGTGCCTAGAACATAGTAGATGTTTAATAAACACTTAGTGACTGATTTGTCTGGGACTTAGTAAAAACCTAATAAATTTTGTTTAGGTTCAACTACATATATATATATATATGTATATTTACATATATATGTATATTATATGCACATATATTTACATAGCACACATACATGTATGTATATCTATATACATATAGACACATGTACACACATGTGTACATATGCACACACTTAGTTGTGGTTTGATTATATATATCACTCCACACATTCATATAGGGTAGCTAGATGGTACAGTGGTTAGAGCACTGGGCCTGGAGTCAGGAAGGTCTTCCTTAATTCAAATCTGGCCTCAGACATTTACTAGCTGTGTGATCCCGGGCAAGTCACTTAATCCTGTTTACCTCAGTTTTCTCATCTGTAAAATGAATTGGAAAAGGCAAACCACTCTGGTATCTTTGCCAAGAAAACCCCAAATGGGATCATATAGAGTCACACATGACTGAAAAAATGACTGAACAACATATTTATATATACACACATACACACACATACACACTTGACTTTTAGCCCATATGTATACTAACATAATAGTAAAACTGAAACTACAGAGAAATTAATGTGGCTCCTGAACAAGAATGACATGCACATTAGTGGAGCGTTCTCGTGTCTCTTCTTCTTTCGTTCTATTTCATTATCTCATCAGGTATGGAGGAATGGGGAGGTTCTTGAAGGATACCCAGAAGAAGGCAAGCTCTGTTAGATCCTACCCTCAAAGCTAGGAAGACTTCAAGAAGCAGACTGGCTATCATCCATGGACAATCCTATCTCTCTCCAGAGAGGCTCCTTTCTAGGTTGTCCTCAGGGGAACACATTTTTCAACCATGACAACCCGTAAACATAAACCATTCAGATCTACTTAGGCCATTATTGGTGGAGTGAGGATCCATGATGACAAAAATCACAGCTGCTTGGAGTATTAAAATATGTATGCATTTGTAATTTGCCTGTATTTACGTTATGATTAATATTCAGTAATAGACTATGCACTTGGCTGAAATTCGATGAAAACTCAAATACCAGAAAACACCCAGTTGAGGTATAAATTTATGTCAGCTCTGTTAATGTAACTTCTCAACTGAACTCATTAAATTCTTTATGTGTGTGTATACGTAGGATGGTGGTAGCAGAGCAGCTATAGGAAAGTGTCATTTTGTATGTGGGGGCGGGTAGGTATGTGTGGGGGGATGGATTTGTGTTTTATTTGGTTCAGACTGAATGCTGATCATCAGTCAACCCCCCCACCCCCGATCCCCCAACCCCCACTAATGCTGTTCTGCCTTTTCAGGCATAACTCAAGGCAACGATTTAGCAACTTTCCATCAGTTCACTGAAAGGGGGAGAGTTTCCTGTCCTCAAAGGGATAGTGCCATCTGGTGCATACCCTAGGTTAGGCAATGAGGGGTGGCCACAGCAGTTTGTAGACATGTACTCAGATTGCTTCTGTCTATACTGAAGTTGCTGGTTCTCCATATAAAAATGTAAGGGCATGGTCATCTACTCGTATATTCTAGAAGCTAAAAAGTCATTTCATTTTTCAGGGTTATTGGAATTATCATAGCTGAGATTTGTAAAGTGTTTTAAAGTTTGTACAGCACCTTATGTGCATCATTCCATTTGAACCTCATAACAATCCTGTAAGGTGAATAGTAAAGGAAGGTGGATGCTAGATGTCCTATTAACTCCCCTTTTTATAAGTGAAGAAATTGACATTCAGAGAAGTTGACTGATTTGTTTAAGATCATGGATCTAGTAAGTGTCTGGGGTGGAATTTGAAATCAGGGCTTCCTGACTCCAAGTTTCTCATTCTATGTCTACTCTATTATGCTTCCTCTTCATGAAATATATGGACTAGAAGGGACATGGAGAGGTATTGTCTCTATAATTTCAAAGGGGTTTAAAGAGATCAACACAGTCTACTCTGAAGCAATAAGGAAAAATAGGACTAAATCCTAGTCCTTTGAGTCTGCAGAATGGGGAAAGACAGAAAATGAGCTTGCAAAAATGATGACACTTACAAATCAGTCTTTAAATATACTCAAACTAGTATTGAATGAAAGACATCTCTAAAGGTCATATTTGGAAGGAAGAAATTGCCAGTGACCCTCAGTTCTTTAGCCAGAAATACCCTGACATAAATAGAATGAGGAGAGAAGCATAGTCCATATGTACTTCACCCAGCACAGTTGCCTTGTGTTAGCTAGACTGCCCGTGGAAAGCATTGAAAATAAAAAATAAAAATAACCTCTCAGTTTCCTTATCTGCTAAGTGGAAATAATAGTTGCCCTACCTACTTCACAATATTATTGTGAAAGTCAAATTTATTCAAGATACCCTAGAGGGGCTGATGATGAGTAATGAATGAGCTAAACTAGGCTATATTTGAGCTCTCTTCTCAATCCGAGATTCTATGAAATTAGGCAGCTAAGTGGTACGGTGGATAGAGTGCTGAGTACGGAGTCAGGAAGATCTAAGTTCAGTCTGACGTCAGATACTTACTAGTTGTATGACTCTGGACAATTCACTTAACCTCTCTTTGCCTCAGTTTTCTTAATTGTGAAATGGAGATAATCATAGCACCTATATCTAAGGACTGTTGTGAGAATCCAATGAGAAAAGTTTTGTGGAACACTTAGCAGAGGGTCTGGCATGTAAGTATTACATTGTTATTATAATTGACAAGAGGGTGTAATTTACCATATATGGTGGTAAAAAGACCAACATGTGCCCATGAAAGCTTTGTTTTTTCTTTTAGAAGACCTGAATTCAAGTCTAATCTTTGACACTTATGGCCTTATGACTCTGGCCAAGTTACTTAACCTCTTTTTGCCTCAATTTCCTCAAATATAGAATGGAGATAATAATAAAACCTACCTCCCAGGGTTGATGTGATGATAGAATGAAATAATAGTAAAGCACTTAGCACTGTGCCTGGTGTGTAATAAGTGCTATATAAATGTCAGCTATCATCATCATCTTCAGCTTCATCATTGGTGACCACCATCATTGGTGACAGGGTGTAATTTACTTTGTGTAGTGCTTAAATGACCAACATGTGCCTATGACAGTTTTATTGTTCTTTCTGAAGGACCTGAGTTCAAGTTTAACGTCTGATATTTACTGATCATGTGACTTTAAGCAAGTCATTTAATCCCTTAGTTATATTAGCAGCCCTCTAGGATTATGAGTTGCAGAAAAAGTGCTGATTTGTATCAATAGAAAGAATTTCTTCATCTGGGAGTTTCAGTTTGGAATTCTGTTTGCATGTCAATGATATTACAGGTCAAGTCCCTATCCCTGTATCCTTTAAATATATATATATATATATATATATATATATATATATATGTGTGTGTGTGTGTGTGTGTGTGTGTGTGTGTGTGTGTGTGTGTATCCACAAATGAGTTTTCTGACTACAATGTTCATTTGAGAGTGAAAATTCCTAAACTTTTTTGGAGAGAGAGGGGGGATCAGAACTCTGATTTCATCAGTAGAGAGAACTCTCAGAATGAAAATTCCTTCCACTAGATGAAAATCAATTAAGTAATATGTTCATGATCATGCAACTAGTATGTATCAGTGGCAGAATTTGAACCTAGATCTTCCAAGGCTGGCCTTCTATCCACTGCACACCATGCTGTCTACCTACTAAATGCTTTCACTTTAGAAAATGTTAAATCCCTTGTTAAGCAACCACTTCACTTGTTTGGAAGTTTATTCTAATTTGGTATCCTCATTTGGTCAATGAAATAGATGTCACTCACTTGGGCCATAGTTGAAAGCATGTGCATATACTTTCTTACCATCCCTCAATGTCCTTCCCCAAATCCCACCTAGATCATTTCAGGATAAATGCTATTTCTTCAAGATAGACTAACATCAAGATTTGTTGATGTGACATAAAACATTAAGCCACCCAACTCCTAGCCTGATCCATAGCCATAGCATCTTTACAATGTTTTTAGAAGATTCCGATTTTTGACCAAAAAAAATCTGCCCTCAGCTTTCCGATTAGCATGTTTTATGACTAGGGAGAAGCTGATTTTTTTACTTGTAAGTGCCTTGTCTGATGGAAACCATCACCCACCAGATAAATTACAAAATGATAAATAACTTTCCACATACTTACTCAGGCCCAAGATGAACAGAAAAATGAAGACTCCCAGAAGTCTCTTGCTTGACTCTCTGGAGGACATGCTCCACTCTGTCTTCCGAAGGCTTTGCTTTGTTAATGGAACGTTAAATGCTATTCTCACCAAGAGGTATGGGATGAATACTTCAGCCAAATCTCCTTCACCAAGAGATCTAGACTGTGATGTGCCATAGGGAATGGCAACAAAAGAGAAACCAGGGCACAACCTGACTTAATTTCTACTGGATGAATGTTTAAATACATTTTCTATATCTTGGACTGTGAAGTGCTCTGTCTTAATAGGAAAGGGTTTCAGCAAAGCATCTTTTCAGTTTTCCTGGCAGTGTTTTTCCCGTGAAATCCCTAAACATTGAGAATATTTTTCAATCTATACAAGAATCTTTTTCAGGTATTTTCAACATATGGTTTAACATGATTATTTTAGCAAGTACTTATTTAGGATAAATTGTAATGATAAAAGATTCTGTATTTTTCTCCCAGCATTAAAAAGGGGAAAATTACACAGAGCTACCCCAAGAGTGTTTCTTTTCTTTCCCAATTCACATTCTAGACAGGCTCTTCCATCAGCATCAACCAGTATTTACTGAGTGCCCATAGGGTGCCTGGCATTTTGCAAGGTGTTTTGAGTTTGCAACATCTAGGTAGAAAATGTCACTTTCACTGTGGAACTTTAAAATCTAATGGGGAAAGAAGACTGATAAACACAAGTGCTTCATGAATACTGTATGTTGAAATGTTTTTCGAGGACCCTTTAGCTTTGAAGTCTATAATTTTCTGATTTAAAATATTGTTGCCCTGGAATGGTGAAGTGTGGTCAAGTGGGAAAAAGCACTGGCTCCCGAACCTGGGTTCAAATCCTCCCCATAATAATGCTTGTGACTTCAGTAACTTTAGGAAACTTCCATAACTTTCCATGGTAAAATTATTAGAAGCTAGGTGGTTGGACACAACCAAAAGACTTAACCATAGCTGTAAAGAGTTATTACAAAGTACTTCTAGCTAATTAATAAAAGTTAAAATTTATATGGCATTTACTATATGCCAGGCACTGGGTTAAGTATTTTATAATTATTATCTTGTTAGATTTTCACAATAGCCATTGCAGATAGGTGCTTTCATTACTTGCATTTTACTATTTTACAGATGAGGACACCTGGGCAAACAGAGATTAAGTGATTTGGGTTGAGTCACATAGCTAATAAGTGTCAGAGGTCAGAAGTTAACTTGGCTCTTCCTGACCCCAGGTTCAGTGTTCTATCCACCGCACCACTAAGCTGCATCATTTGTAAGAATCTCAGATTGGAAAGAGAGCTCAGAGATAGTCTAATCCAATCCATTCATTCCTCATCAGGTGTTCTAGAAGAAATAGCAAAGCTTTCATGGGCATATGTTAGTCTTTTTACCACCATGTAAGGTAAATTGTATTCTGTTGTCACTTACAAATATGAAAGACAGAAGCACACATTTCTAGAATACAAATTCCTTCTGTTCTTGGTCATATAAGAAGTTTTTGGCCTTTCCTAAAAGCATGTATTCTAATGAACCAGATTGTCGTTTGAATTGTCTGTTGGCACTAAAGTTGTGATTCTGTCTCCAAGTCAGGTGTTGCAGACTATTGCAGAACCTGATTAAAGTGTGATTGGATGGAGGCACAAAGAAAGAGATGTCAGACGCTCTTCTGTGATATTTAATCCTATGTTTTGCCCATGGCCTTTGTTTGTGGGCTATAGATTTGTTATTCAGTCATTTTCGTTGCCTCGGGCTCTTAGGAACCCATGGGTTTTCTTGGGATAGAGTTGTCACTTCCTTCTCCAGATCATTATACAGGTGAGGAAACTGAGGCAAACAGTGTTAAATTACTTCCCTTGGATCACATAGCTAGTAAGTGTCTGAGGCTAAATCTGAACTCAGGTTTTCCTGATTCCAGGCTGAGGGCTCTATCTGCTGAGCCACTTGCTGCCCTGGGTTATAGATAAACATAGATAAGACACACCCTTCCTTTTTTGGGAATTGACAATTTGATTTTGGGAGGATAAAGTGGATGTTGAGGTGCACGTGTGCGTGCGCACACACACACACACACACACACAGTAATGAGAGAGAATGGGATAAATGCAGAGGTGTCCTCCAGTTGACCATGAGAGTTACTAGCAAGAATTAATGAAAGATCAAAGACTTCATTTCTACTAGGTATGGAGAGCAGTAAGGATTTGAAATAACTTGCATATTTCTTTCTGTCGTGTCTAAGTAACTACTACTGGTGTTCCAAGTACAGTTTGATCATCCTCCTGAGAAAGTTTTGTTGTTCAGTTGTGTCCGTAAGGTACAGGTACTTTAAAGGTGAGGAATACCTCTTTTCTTTTCCAGATCATTGAGGGGAGAAGGACTTGAGTGCAAAAATAAAGAACTCGTAGAGAAGAACTGTGATCTTTGTCAAGGAGTTGCAGGGTCTCAGTTGCAGGGAGTTGCAGGACTCAGAGGGGCTGCTGAGCACCTAGAGGAAGAAGCAGCTGCTGCTATCCTAGGCAATGTTGATTGCTCCCCTTCACATACCCTCCCCATTCTTGTCTAATATTCTCCTAACTTGTCTAAATATCTCCTAACTTTTGGTCTTTAGACAAATCTGGGATGCCCCTTTTCTTCAACTGCACTGTCTAGAATCCCCTGGTTTCTTTCAAAGCACAGTTCAGGTGTCACCTTCCCCACATAGTCCTTTGTGATTACTCCAGTTCTTAGAACTCTTTTCCACTTGAGAAAAAAAAATGCCTTGTTTATACTGTATATTTTTTTTACTTGAAAACATATCTCTTCAGTAGAATATGTTTCTTGAGTTGAATCGAATTGAACTAAATCAATCAAAAAACATTTGTTAAACACCTTCCTATTATGTACCAGACACTGTATTAAGTTCTGAGGAATGACAAAAATGAGTCTCTACCCTCAGGTAGCATTTATTCTATCAGCGGAAAAAAATATGTACACAAATAAACAAAATGCAATATGGGGAAGGGGAACAAGACAATTTTGGTGACTGTAGAAGCTGTCATATAAGAGATTATCTAGAAAGGTCAGAAGTGGTGATTGGTCTCTTTCTGCTTAAGAGTATCAAGGCAACTACCTGATTACTGTGACCTTGGCCAGCATCACATTGTCATGAGGGGCTTTTAGCTATGATCTCTTCATTCTTAGCTCAGTTCACTCTCTTGACCACTCTACCTCCTCACCAGCTATCTTGTGCTCCCATATTTGGTTTGTGATCCTCCCTCCTTTGTGTTTCCTCTGCCCTCCCCTTTTGTCTTATTCTATCAGATTCTAAACTCTTTGAGGGTAGGGATTATTTAATTGTGTTGTATTTGTGTCCCTATTGCTTAGCATGGTACCAGGTACATTGTTTATCTATCTATCTATTTTAATGCCAGCTATCTCTCTGGGGCATGTCTACAAGATATGATAGAGACTGTGCCAAGTCTTATCAAACCTGATGACTACTAACCACTTCACCAGATTTGGATAAGTCCGAATGATACTGCCAGCAGGAATCTAGAAAGCATTGCTAAGGATTATGAAGGCTTGGGTCAGAAATTAAAGACCTTAGGACACAGGTGGTGTTTTCATCAGTCGTATAAATTAAAGATGAGCTTCAGAAGAGAAAGGCACATTGGAGATGTGAACAGCTGGTTAAAACCATAGTGCCTGCATATGGGTTTTAGATTTCTGGACCACAGCTTAAAATATAATAATGATAGGCTTTTGCCAAAGGAGTTGAGTGAATCTAGCAAGGGCTAGAGGGACAGCGATCTACCAGCATCACAATGATTTCAATCAAGAAAGTTAAACTGAAATGGAAAGGAAGGAGAGGAAATTGCCTACATATATTGACCAAGCTAGATATCAGAGGTTCTAAAACAGAAGAGGAAAAAAATACAAAGGAGAGACACTCAAAAATTCACAGGAGGCAACAAAAGCAAAATTAGCAATAAATTAACACATGGTCTCAGATCTTAAACATAAATGAACTGAAGGAAAAAAAAATGGCAAATGAGATCACTAAGCCACTGTAAGTGATCTTTGAAAGATGATGGGGAATGTGAAAGCTTCCAAAGGATTAGAGAAAGGAAAATATGGTCTTAACATTTTTAAAGTGAAGAGAATTTTCAAACTGTTAGGTCAATGAGTTTCCTTTCATTTTTGTTTATCAAAAGTCTATTAAAAGGATAGTTTGTAAATATCTTGTAAAGAAAGAGGTAATCATCAAGAACAGGCCATATCATTTAATTTTGTGACAAAGGCACTAGACACACATCAGGGGAATGTTGTAGATATTGTTTACCTACATTTCAGTGGAGTATTTGCCAAAGTCTTGTATGCCAATCTTGATGCCAAGATGGAGAAACCTAGGCTAGATGACAATATAATTCAATAGATTTGGAATCAGAGGATCATTTCTAAAGTATAGCTATTTTCCATATCAACTTGAAAGGATGTCTCTATGGACGTATCCCAAGAATCTGTTCTTGGCCTTATTTTTGCTTAATATTTTTTTCTCAATGAATGATAAAGATATAAATAGCATTCTTATCAAATGCCTAGATTACAGGAGGCATACCAAACTCATTGAATAGAAGAGTCAAGGTTCATAGGGTCCTTGATAGGCAAGAACATTGGTTTGACTTAAATTGAATAGAATTTACTAGGGATAATGTTAAATATTACACATAGCTTTAAAAAAACCCTATAAACATGAGAGTTATAGTGAGATATATAGAATCTGGAAAAGGGCATAGCTTGAATACAAATTAAAAATGAGTGAACAGGGTGATCTGATATCCCAAAGCCCTAATTTTAGGTTGGGAGCAGAAGAGTGCCCACAGCTAGGGAGGTTTGTCAGACTTTATATGGGTATTGTGATTAGTGTCAAATTATATTTTAAGAAAATTAGCTGACAAGCATCTAAAAGAAGGAAATGGGGATGATAGATCATACCATATGAGGATCAATTCAAGGAAATAAGATTATTTAACCATGAGAAGAAAAGGGAGCAGGGATAAGATAGCTATTTTCTAGTTTATGAAGGACTATCACGTGAAAAATATCCCGGAGTTTTTCTGATGGGCTTCAGAAGGTAGAACTAGCACCAAATTGCAGAAACTGAAGAAAGTTGTTTTGACTTGATGCTATGAAAGTGTTCTAACACTCAGAGTCATTCAAAATTTGAATGAGCTCCCTCAGAAAGTAGGGTTCCCCTCTCTAAGTCTTCATTGTCGTAATATTATAGGAGGGTGACTTGTTGAAGCTTGAATTGGAATACATGACCTTTGTGGTCCCTTTCAACCTGGAGAGTCTATGATTTTCAGAGCTTAAAATAAATATGAGATATTAGAGGAAGGAGGAATAGCTAGCTAGAGGGTATGTGAGTGAATTGGGAAAAGGGGATATCAAATAAGCTTTCCAACAAGATATGACACCTGAGTTGATCCTTGAAGGGAGGGGAACATTTCAATATGTGGAGCTCAGTGGTGGGGAGTTGCCCTTTTTGAACATGGAAGTTGATGTGACAAAAGGCTTATAGGCAGACAGACAAAGTAAGAATGAGGAATGATGACTAGATTGATTTAGCTATATGCAATAATGACTATTTTGGCTAATATGTGAATGGAAGGAATTATGAACTAAAGTTGTAATCTGATCTCCCTCAGGCTCAGATCTGACCATATTATTCCTCTATCCAATAAATACTAGTAACTTCTTACTGTCTCTAAGATAAACTATAAATTTTCTTTGGCTTTTAATGTCTTTTACCTTTTGACCCTAACCTATCTGAACAGTCTTATTGTATGCTATTATCTTTACTTCACTTGTCAAGCTAAGTTGGCCCTCTCTCTGTTCACACATGACATTTTATCTCCTATCTCAGTTCCTTCTATACAATGACTTTCTTGATCACCCCAATTGCTAATAAAGTGCCTCCCTATCTTGCATTTATTCTACATAAATATATATATATATATATATATATATATATATATATATGTATACATACACAACATGTTGCTTTCCTCAATAGAATGTAAATTCCTTGAGAGCAGGCACTATTTCACTTCTGGCTTTATATTCACAGCATTTAACACTATATCTATTGCATAGTAGATGCTTCATAAGTTCTAATGAATGAGAGACATATTATAATTTCATTCGAGATGGCTTTTAATAATTATGTATTGTCTGACCCAATAACAAGATAGTTGAGCACTGCCTGTAGCTTTGAACTATGACAAGGACTCTACCATGACTTTGTGTCCTCAGGATGTAGTGTAGTTCCTGGCACTTAGTAGGCATTTAATAAATGCTTATTATCTAACTGATTGCAATGATATAGCTATAAATCTCATGACAAGGCATTTCATTGGGTTCATAAGCAAAACATAGATTCCCTTGCCAATGAGAATAATAACTGAGAATCCCAGCAAGCCTTCTTTGCCACCTGTATAGCTAAAGATAATTATAATGATTAATCAGTAACCATTATTATTGGTGCTTTAGGTATAGTACTTCCAGGTTTACAAAAGCTTAACATATATTATTTGATTTGATCTTCAGTAATAGAACTGAGGTTGACAGATATTAAATGATAACACACTGCTAGGAATTGTCTGAGGTAGGAATCAAACTCAAGTCTTCCTGACTCCAAGTTCAACACAATCCATTGTGCCACCTAGCTGCCTTGGCTGTCAGATAACAGGGAAAATCCTGGAGAAAAAAATTGTGACATTGGCAAAGTCAAAAGCAGTGTCCTGTGTACATACTTAAGTATTTACAAATGAAAACAGACCTGACCTCAACACTAGTCTAAACTGCACTCATTTATATGTTAAAAAAACCCCACAAGTTTCATACACTACAAAAAAAAAATCTTCCATTATAACACAGAAGTGATATTACCAGACAAGCATCAGTGAAGTATACTGCCTTTTCTGGAGCTGTTATTGTGCAGTGCTGTAGATAATGCAGCCCATGCCATATACTCAAGAATAACTACAGTCCTACACCCAAGTTCAATTCAAATGATAAAAGCAGCCCTCTGAGAGTGGTTCTCAGTACCACTTAAGTCATGTTGGTTACTGGTGTTTTATTTTTTTCATGCAGAGGGTGCAATTACATTGAAAACTGAAGTTTTAAAAAAGCTTTAAGCAACCTTTTTGCAACTGAAAACACATTCAACAAAATACATACACCTCCACATTTGGTGCACCTTTCCACTGCTCCTTCCCTTGGTACCTAAATTATTTTGTCAAAATCTTTCCAGGCCACCAGTACCTATAACTATAATTCTCTCTTTTCTGCCTATGCTGTGAAGGATATAGGTGTGGCTGACTCTGTGGCTCAGTCTTTACTGTTCATCTCTTTAGCGTAACCTAAACTTCAGACTTTGGGCAACATAGCATCATGGTTCACTGTGCCAGGATCTCCCAAGAAACATATATTGCACAGGGAGACACAGACACAAACAAAAAGATAACCATCCCCCAGCAATTTGTTCCTCGTGGTTATATTGTCTATAGCAATCCTACAACTCAGCTTCACTGCCTTTCTTGCTGTGCTAACATTGTTTTTGCTCTGTTGCAGTGTTTGTTATATAAAATAGGTGGTCTGGACATTACCTAAAGGGAGACTCTTTCTAGGAAAAATGGGGCTGGATCATAGTCCTACTCAAAGAGAAAGGAAAACCAGAGGCCACATTATGTGGTGAACCAGAGTTTCTCAGACATACAGAAGTCCTAGGGGCTGAGAAGGATGAAGGATCCTGGGAGCAATGCAAGAATTTTAAGGTAGAAGTTAGAGTGGTTAATTTGACAAAGAACATCAGGTTGCTCATAAAACAGAGAGATATTGATAGAATCCAACATCATATTTCTCCTAGTCAGAGGTTAAACAGGTGTGTTGTAGAATTTTTTCATTTGTAGAGCCTTTGATTCCCTTCTCAGAATCATGTTTTTATATGCATAAAATAAAATACAAAGGATTACCAAGGAAACTAATTATATTGATGTAGCTATCAAAACATAAAAAAAAATATAAATTTCACTAGATTTTAGATCAAGAACTTCTAAGGTTTCACTCCCTTCTGGTCAATAGTGTGTAATGCTTGTCCCTCTTTCATGTAATATAGCCACATTGCCATGAGTCAACAGATACATCATGCCAACGTTATTGTGGGATAAGAATTAGGGTCTGCCCCAGAGAGGAAAAACCCTTTCTGAAAAAAAGAATCAACTGAAATGATTGTTAGATACATTTCTCATAAAAGTATTTGAAACCAAGAGCAAATGAAAGCAAAATTGCATCAAACATATGTAAACAGAGAACTGAATACAGTGGTATTTGAAGAAATGAAAAAGAATTGATTTCCCCATGAAAGAGAATGACCTTCACTCCACACTCCAAGAGATCACACTTTCTTAGTAACTGAACAGACTTTCTTCAGTTTAAACAAAAAGTACTAATCCATTGCCTCCCATTAAGCATGGCGATCGCTTCTTTTGACAATAAAACTCAAGTCAATGTAATTTGTGTGTGCTGAGGAGCAGACTTTACTTGCCGAAGGGGGCTGTCCTGCTGCATGAGAGAAGTGCTTAGCTTGTGTCACACTTGGAAGTGAAACAAGGATCGTGCACTGTATATGAATGTATAAGCAATTTCATGGAGTGTGTGTCCTCCCCAGTGTCCCTGGAGACCTTAAAGCCATACTTCTCCATTTTCTAGTCCTACTGTTTCTGTGAAGTGCAAAACATATATCATTTTCCTCAACAGAAGCATATCATCCTGAGTCTGCCAATCGTGTAGGAAGAAATCAAAATGCCACGAAATATATCATTAAAGAGCTCTGAGGTCATAGTGCATAATGCATTAGTTGAACAGACAACTGTGATAATAAAGAGTGAGTTTCCATGTGCCCACTCATCTTTAAAGCTAAAACATGCCAATTAGCACTTGGGAAAGGGTCTGCATAATGTGAAATCTGCAACTTTCACATCTCTCTCCTGGCCTTGATTATCATTGTGCAACCAGAAAAAAAAATACACATGCATGTCACAGAGACTAACAAGAACAGTGAAATGTAAGGAACTGCTGCATATTTGCATCAGTTTTCATTCATTATTACCTTTATGGAGAAATGTGTGCCTCTCCAGTGGGGAGGATGTTCATAAAATTGCTTGAAATTCTCCAACTCAATATCTGGTAAGTTGTGTATGTGATGGGAATATTCTAACAGCTTGATTTTATAGCATACAAGTTTTTAGATTTTGTGTGTGTGCGTGTGTGTGTGTGCGTGTGTGTGTGTGTGTGTGTGTGTATAATCTAGTTCTTTTAACTCTCCTTTTCTCCTAATTTGGAAAAATAGATCAAAGTATCATATTTACCATTCTGAACCAAGTCCCCATTTTGGCTCAATTCATCATCTGATGTACCATCCAATTCCTCTACTCTTGCACAGACTAAGAATGAGCCCGAAGCTCATGAAGCACAATTATCTAGCTAGGCAAAATGAAACTTTTTGAGGAATGCTATATAAAGAGAATGTAGACCTACATTCAGAATGAAATGCTGACATCTGGGGACAAGCTAAAAAGCTTTAGGGGTTGAGAGTCTGACCTAGGAATTTGGTGGCAGCAAAATTTCCAATTCAGTGAGAGTGGGAGGAAAAGATTATCTCTGGCAAAGATGATGAAGGAGAAATTCTATCCCAGGATATAATATCTGATCATGATCTGATTAGAACAGTAGCCCATTGTTTAATCTTTCTCCCTCCAAACTCATATGCCATCAAATTACCTGTCAAAATTCAGGTCCCATCTCTCTCTTTCTTCAAAGACTTCCAAAGACTCTCCTCTGCAAAGCTTTCCTTGAGTAACACTATGATCATATAGATGTAAGATCCAAAAAGGGCCTCAGAAGCCATGAAGGCCAATATTTCCCAAATTAATTTGGCCACAGAATATCTAAAGGCATGCAAATTATTGATAGAACCCACACAAACATTAAATTCCATGGCCAACACTGTGGACCTCTAGTCCAGCATGTACCAGAGTCAGAGGATGAGTATTTATGAAAATAAACCACAAGGTAGAGAGCAGTGTCGTGGTATCTCTTTCTACTTCCACAGCTATGCAGAGAACACCGGGGCTCCACAAAACATAGCTTGGCAAATATTGATGTAGTTCATTTCTCCCAAGATGGGAAAAATAGCTACATTAGACCAAGTATACAAATAACAGGTTTGTTCCAGAGATGACACAATTTTTGGGAACTAGAAGGATTGATTCTCAAGATATCTGAAGGAGAGTAGGATACCAAAAACTTGAGGAAAAAAAACAGACCATAAGATTATTATCTTTTTTTAAAGGAGCAACTGAGAAAATATAAATAACAAGTGACCTATTTTGATGTACTACTATTTTCTCCATGTCTACAAAATAAGAAAATCATATATAAAAATCTAGGGGATATCCACGATGAAAGTTAGAGAGGGGAATAGGAAAGGAAATCCCTTTCACAAATGTCATTCTCTAGCAGATAACATTGTTGTAGTCACTCTTTTCACTGAACAATGCAGAGAATACAAGATCCCAAGGCATTTGTTGTGTGTTGACTATAAAACCAAAACAATACATTTAATTAGAAGAGCAAAAATCAACTTTAAAGGTTCTCCTGCAACAAAACATCTCTTGTATGAATGTCAAAATCATATAAGATTTCTTGACAGGTGTAACAATAGATAACTTTAATAATTGTCTGATTAGTAATATCAAGTAAATCATAAACTATGGGAACATATGTTCACCAACTGTATGTCCCTCCATTGTAAAAATTGTCCAGCACAGGTGCTAAATGAGAATGAGATTCTCTATAGATGATGATACGGCACCAGCTGAGCGGTTCAGTGGATCAAGGGCTGAGCCTAGAGTCAGGAAGACTCATTTTCTTGAGTTCAAATCTGGCCTCAGATACTCACTAACTGTGTGACCCTAGGAAAGTCACTTAGCGGTTCAGTGGATCAAGGGCTGAGCCTAGAGTCAGGAACACTCATTTTCTTGAGTTCAAATCTGGCCTCAGATACTCACTAACTGTGTGACCCTAGGAAAGTCACTTAATCCTTTTCATTCAATTTGATCATCTGTAAAATTATCTGGAGAAAGAAATAGCAAGCTACTCCAATATCTTTGCCAAGAAAACTCCAAATAGAATTACAAAGACTAAAATGACTGTACAGTACCAAATAGATGATGATGTCCTCTGGATGTTCTTATTTGTAGATGACATTGTGCTGATTACATCCATCTTTTTAACATTGTAGTAGCAATGAGAGTCATTATTACTGATATCTTGACTGAGCTATCTACATAGGAGAAACCAAATAGAAAAAGAATGCCTGTTGTCTACAATACTGGTCTCCACAGTGGTGGCAATTGTATTACCTCCACTGGCCATCACTTAACCCTAAGAAGTATGATTTATCAGCTGGGGGGTGGGAGGAAGGGTTGTATCACACTCTTCCATATAAAGTTTACCTGCAATATAACTATACCTACCTCTCTACCCATTATAGTGCAATTTTTCTCATAAATTCTATCCCATAGATTTTCAAATTCCTAACCTTCCCCTTTTTGAGCAGTCTATTCCCCCCTATAGGAAATTATAAAATAACACTGACCAGAAAAGTTACATCAGTGTTGCTGAGAAAATTATACACATTCTTCCACCTCCCACCCCCAGCCAAGAGACATCCAAAGGAAAAATACATTAGAGGTACAAAATGAAAAATGGTTGAAAACCACTGGTCTAGACTATGATATCTAGCTGAAGAAACAAGCAATACAGCTGAGCCATGAGTACATAGATTCCAGAACGTTACTATGCCTAGACGATGAGCTGGGATCAAAACTGAATGGCCAGAGGAGAGTGGGTAGAATAGCCTTTAACAAATTTTTTCAGTACTTCTAATGACTCCAAGATTTTTGATGAAACAAAAGGTCTCTCCACATTAAAACAGCAACAATACAATGTTATTCAAGTGGTACTATGTGGCTAAAAGTCAGAAAATGGCAGTCTCTGAAGAGACATATTCATAAAATATGAATGATCCAAAAGGCAATGGAGATATGGCAGGTAGGAGTATAGTCTAACTTTCTGCTAATGAGGAACTACAAACGAGAAGCAATCGAAAAATTATCATGAGTTTAAAAATCCTTAGGAGCATATATATGTGGATGATTGGAAAATGAAGATGATTTCACGTACAATGAGAGGGAGGGATAACCTTGATGGAAAGACTTCTTACTTCACTGGTGTTCATTGATTTTGAGGAAGGACACTGGATGAATACCCCTTGGAAAATTTTTGAAAGGGTATGGACAAGAGTAAAATATGATAAAAAGATTATCTATATTATTGGAAAGGGCATCCACCTTGGTAAACTCACAGATATATCACAGAATTAATGTATATATTACATGCTAGTGATAAAAAGAGAACAATACCCTCAAGAAGCTTATTGTTCTACTGGGCAGGCACAACAGGTTCAGATATAAGTAAAATACAAAGTAATTTGCAAAGGTGAAGGGCACTATTAATTACAGCAAGAATTCTTACCCTATTTTTTTATATTTCTTTGGCAATCTGGTGAAGTCTTCAAATCCCTTTTCAGAATTATGCTTTTTAAATATATAAAATAAAATAAAATATATACAATCACAAAGGAGCTCAAGTATCTTGAAATTAAGTTGTCAAAATATTTTATTGAACTATTTCATTTAATCATTTCAATATTTCCTGGGGTCTATAAACAAAGTTATCAAAAAAATTATCAAGAAAGAGATGGCACCTGGGCCAAGGTTTAGGAGGGAGCTAATGATCCCCAGTTAACTCTGGTCAGTACCATATTTTTGAATCCCCATTGCTTATATGACACATTGCTTTAATATAAATTTAAAATGTCAATTAGTTGCAATCCCTAGTTGTTAAAGTATAATTTATTATGTTTTAAATTATAAGTTAAAGATAAGGCTTATGCCATGTAACAACAGGATCATAGCTTTTGAATTGGAAGGGTCCTTAGAGATGAGAGAATGAATGAATGAATGAATTCATTGAGAGCTTACTATATGAAAATCACTGTGCTAAGCAGTGGAGATCCAAATAGAGAAATAAAACAGACCTGACTATCAAGGAACTTAAATATTAATGGAGGAGACAAAATGTATTGTCAAATGAAGTCAAATGAAAAAGTCCCATAGTCCTTAGAGTACAAAAGCTGAAGGCTTCAACTGACCTGCCCAGTCACCTGGATAGCAAACAGAGGTCCTGTTCCATCTTTTGTTCTCTGACTCCAAATTCAAGATTCTTTCCACAATACTACACTTACTTCCTACAGAGGATAGTATATTCCCATGCACAAATTGAGTGCTCAGTAAATATTGTTGAATGACTGAAGTGAAATAATTTAAGGCTTTTTTGATCTAGATGCTAAATACTGAAGATGAAATTGTTGGAAGATAAAGACAAGCAGTTTCTTTAGGATATGAAAACTGTAATGCACAGATATCTTCACTGAAATCTTATTGAAAATGATGGTATTTTGGAGCAACCTACTTAGAGTGCTCTTATTTCCGCCCTGATTGTTCTTTTCCCAATAATATCAGACAATTTCTGGAATGCTTGTTCTTTAGCCTTTTTATCGATTCCCCAGTCTTAAAAAAAATTGTATGAATTAAAGTCCCAACAGAATTCATCATATTACTTACTATATGGCAAAAAGTCCACTTCTGCTAGTTTAGCTATAGTGTTCAAGGTCTGTCAATTCAATTCTCTTTCAATTTCAATAATGATATTGGCATGACAAGGTAGACATAAGTTGCCAAAGTCAATACATCAATACTTTCTATCCAGGGATGGAGTTTTCTACTTGGTTTCTTCCTTTGTTCTTGCTGTCCACGTAGGATTCAGTGATAGCTTCTCATGAATGTGCATCTATTTAACATTTAAAAAAACAAATATTAAGAGCTTAACACAATGCTTGGCACATAGTGAGCACTTAATAAATTTATCGATTAATTATTATATATGAAGTACAGTTATAATACTGTCTCTGTTTTGGTCTTTGATTAAAATAACTCAAGAAGATTGATTTTCTCCTTCAGTCTTCTATAAGAAACCTTTCCTGATCCCTCCTAATGCAAGTGCTTTTTTTCCTCTTGATTATCCCCAATGTATCCTGTATTGACTTTGTTTATATATAGTTGTTTTCATGCTTTTTCTCTCCCACTAGACTGTGACCTCCTTGAAAGGAGGGACTCTTTTTTGCCTTCTGAATCCCCAGTGCTTAGCACAGTGCTTGGCACATAGTAGGTTATTAATAAATGTTAACTGAATGAACAAACAGCTATTCAAAGAATATTTACTCTGTGTGAGGAGGCAATTAGGTGACTCAGTGAGTAAAGTGCTAGAACTGGGGTGGGAAATATTTGCGTTCACATGCAGTCTCCAACATTTGTGATCTACGTGATCCTGGACAAGTCACTTAATCTCTCTCTGCCTCAATTTCCTCAACTGAAAAATAAAGATAATAACAGCACCTACCTCCTAGTGTTGTTGTGAGCATCAAATGTGATAGTATTTGCAAAGTTCTTAACACAGTGCCTAATACATAGCAAACATTTAACAAACACTTGCTTCTTCCTTCCCTCTTTTTTCTTTCCTTCCTTCTATGTCTCTCTGTCTGTCTCTCTGCCTGTCTGTCTCTCTCTCATTTTATTTTCTCACTTGATTTTTTAAAAATACTTGCTGCATACCAAAATGAAAAAGTTATGCAACACTAAGACAACACTAAGACAAGCAAAATTTATCTAAAGCATCTGTCTCTGTCTCTGTCTCTCTCCCCCTCTTATCCTCCTTCCTTCCTTCCTTCCTTCCTTCCTTCCTTCCTTCCTTCCTTCCTTCCTTCCTTCCTTCCTTCCTTCCTTCCTTCCTTTCTTCCTTCCTTCCTTCCTTCCTTCCTTCCTTCCTTCCTTCCTTCCTTCCTTCCTTCCTTCCTTCCTTCCCAGGGGCATGAGAATGTATAGCTATCTTTCTAGATCTTCTTAGGAGCCACTTTTGGCTATGCCATTCGTGAATTTGACCAAATCCTTTTGGAAACCATTTGTATACTGACCTTGAAGGTATAAATTCTATAGGTTCATCAACTATTATGTCTATTATTCTGTCTAAATTTGCTTAACTGTGTTGGTCCCTCGATGCCCTCAAATAAGTTTTAAAGGGAGCCTCTAACCATGGTATTTTAGGATTTAATGGAGTCCAGATTTATCCTATCCATAATCAAAGCCATCTCTAGGATACATTGAATAGGGATGATCATTCCAGGCCTTGCCCTTTGGTCTTTCTTTCTTTACTGGTACTGTTTGGGAGAGATCCAAGAAACACTAAATTAAGGGATGAGGGGAGTGGCTCTACCACTTGGTTCTAAAAATAAATTGAGGTTCAATCTTAAAAATCACTTGGGCAGTCAGTCAATGAGTGCCTTCAGTGCTGAGGCAGCTTGGTTGTGCAGTGGAAAGAGCACCAATGCAGGAGTCAGGAGGACCTGAGTTCAAATCTCACCTCAGACACTTGACACTCACTAGCTTGGGCAAGTCACTTAACTCCAATTGCCTCATCCTGGGTCATCTCCAATCATCTTGATGAATATCTGGTCACTGGATTCAGATGGCTCTGGAGTAGGTGAGGCTGGTGACCTGTACAGCCCTCCCTCACTTAAAACAAAGTCAAGTGCAGGTCATGTCATCATTTCTCTGATAATAAGGTCTTCTTCGACAACGAAGGATGGACATACACACAAAGGCCCTCAGTGCCTCACACGGTAGGATAGAGAATATGCTGATTTCATTGGCATAGGGGACTCCTGAGTGAAGAAATTGGTTCTACCAATGTAGGTCAGCACATTTTCAGCAGCCTAATAGTTTCTGAGAATTGTGTGGAGAAGAGAGAGCTTAAGTGACTTGTTCTATGTCACATAGTCAGCATTTGTTAGAAGTGGGAAGGGAGCCCAAGTCTTCCTGGCTTTGAGGGCAGGTTACTATCCACTCTGCCACATTGCCTCTTGCATACAGTAGACACATGGTAAACGCTTGTGATTGAGTAGTGACATCTCTGTGTATGTATGTATATATACATATAAATACATAGACATGCATATACACAAATGTTATATTGTGTGCATATACGTGTATATTATGCATTATAAATTTTATATATTATATAGACTTGTTTTTGACCCACAAAAAAATAACAGTTGGTACAGACATAATTCTTTAGAGTTTGCAAGATATTTGACACACATCTTAAATGACCCTCACTGTAACCCCACTGGAAAAAGAACTGCACATGTTATCATCTTCATTTTTATAGAGGAGGAAACTGAGGATTTAAAGACATTAACTGAGGACAAGAGAGGTGAAGGATCTTGCCAAAGTCAAAGAGGTAAGTGAGCAGTAGAGACAGGACTTATATTGGGGTCATAAGAGCATAGATATGGTGTTAGAAAGGGCCTTAGAGGCATATGAGTCTAACTCCCACATTTCTTAGAGGAGTAAATTTAAACATGGGTCTTGTTCACTCCATGTCCAGTATCATATCCAGTCCATATCCAGTGCCCCATGTTTCCTGCTGCCTCTAAATTCTGTCCTATGTTTTGAGACCAAAAACTATTTTGTTCACTCAAACATTTAGTTTAATGATTCTGAGTAGAGGCAGCTGGAGAATGAATCAACAGTAATAGAAATTTTCCATAAGATGCTTGGAAAATATCTTTATATTCTTAACAGTTAAAAGACAGAACTCACCATCCAAAAGTAGTTGGCCATGTATGCATCGAATAAAACTTTTAATAAACACAAATGGTATACTCAAAACTCAACAGTGATATCCAACAACCTTATATCAAATACCCTATTTAAAACTCAATGAAAAGAAACTCCATCACTCTAGTTGAATGAACATAGTCATCACCAGACTGAAAATGGAAATTAGTTAGCAGAGGGTCCCTGGAAACCTGTGGTGAAATGACTTAATAATCACTGGGACCAAGACAGAGCTTTCTTTTTTTACCACACCAAATAAAAAGAAATGTGAAAAATATACTTCCTTGGACTTTTCAAAAAAGCTTACTTAAAACTTGCTTACTTACAATAGATACTTACAACCAAAGGGCAACAAGGAAAATCTGGATTTAGCTGAGGCATGAGAAGAGAATTCTTTATCAGCAACATTGTGTAAGTGTTATAATTGTGGTAGATGGTCTGTTGCCCAGCAAGGTCAAGGGCAGAAGTATCTGGCTCAAAAAATATTCTGGCCCCAAGAGAAGAAATTCTATCAATTTGCAAAAAAAAAAAAAAAAAAAAATGCAACTTCTCTATATGGAGATAGGAAGACAAAACCAAGAAGACCTGACCTCAAGGAGCTTCCATTTGTCTAGGGAAATACAACAGGTACACAGTAAATTAATGTGAATTGTGTGCAAAACAATACAAAGTGACTTATGAGAAGGGGATGAGTGGTGGTAGCTGTAGGGCTGCGAGTAGGATCATCACTGACCTCATGAAAGATAAATAAGTGTTCTATATCAGCATGGAATGAATTCTAGATAATGGGAGGACACATGGGGAAATGGCATGGAGAGGGGAACAACTAGAAGGCAATTTTAGTTGGAATGTATAAGTAAAGGGGTATCTGTGTGATAGAATATAAGATTGGAAAGGTGTATGGCTGTTATGTTGTTCAAGGCTTTAAATGCTGGGCTAAAATTTTTGTACCTAGAAGAAATGCAGGCCTTGGAAGGCATAGGAAGACACAGAAAAAAATTAATAGAGGTGTGGGGGTGACAAGATTATATCTGAATTTTAGGAACACCAAATTGTCAACAGTATAGATTGGATATGGAAGAGACTAGAGGTAGAGAGACCAGTTAGGAACCTATTACAATAATCTAGAAAGGGATGTCAACTTGAAGAGATAGAAAGGAATGTCCCATAGGACATTTGTGAAGGAGGTGAAACTGTTTGAACCCTGAAGGCTGAAAAGAAGGGAGATCAGAACCTTTCAGGTTAGGCAACATTATAAAGAGCCAATCTCCTAAAACAACAATTGAATACACTTTACACCTTGGTGAGACTTTCAACCGCAAATTATGTAGGTTTCTCTTCTTTCTTACAATAGACATGCTCCTAAAACAATTGTCCAGCATGTCTGGTGGTTTGTACAATGAATCACATGTGATCTTTGACTTAGGTTAAAAAAAAAATCAAGTCCATCTTCATCTCTGGATCGCTAAAGGAAGCGCTAAAGAGAAAGACGCATTTTTACATTCTCGATTTTCTTTCTAATGAACTGTCCTCAGAGAATTTGTTGGAGCTATCAACCAATCCTAGACACAACCATTGACCAACAAGAAAAGAGGATTTAAACACATCTCAATTTCTTAAAAATGATTGAACCTTGCTTTCAGTGCATATCTGTAATTATATTCCCTCTACCTTTTTGTGTGTGTGATTTCTACACGGGGAGAGCAATCTGAAGGAACCTGATGAGGACAGGCCAAGTCCTCTAATACTAATCATTGTAAAGATCACATGAGATATTTTTAACGTGCTTGCGAAGTTATTGTTACTATCATCATCATTATCATCAGTATTGAGAAGAGTTTCCAAGAAGATGGCATCAGGGAGCAGGGCTTCCAGGATGTGTTCCCCTATGAGACATAACTTGGGGGAAAAGGCACATTAGGATCTAGGCAAAACAAGGGTTTGGTGCTAGTTTCATTTGCTCCTCCTACTTCAGTGGAAGGTGGACAGAGATGTAACTTGAAAAATTCTAGTGATGGCAAACACCATAACATATGACCAGAGCAAAAAGAATGAAAGGTTCTCAAATCAGATTTTAAGGACAAATACAGTTGGAATAGGGGAGAGACCTTGGGGAGGGATTTTAGGAACTGCATACAAGGTCCAAAACTGATACCAGGGAGGTTACTGTCCAGGCAAGGGTTGGGGTGAGGGAGGGTAGGGAGAAGCTTGCCTGGGATATAGCTGCTAGAGAAAGGAAATGCATCTCCCCATAGTTTTCTATTGAAACTAATTATTCTTGCTAACTAGGTGCTAAACTCTGTTCCTCCTATCTGCTAAAGGAGTACAAGTGGTGTTAACACCCTCTAAATTCTGACACTCTGAGGCAAAGCTGCAGTCACCTAGCCTTAGTGATGGCTCAGATGGCAGGTCACTGGGTAAATGTTCAAACTGCTTCTGGGAGTCATCAGAAAACATCTGCTAGAGTAAACGGTTACTGATGTCCTCACATAGCAAAAACTTGTTTGAAAATCTGATAATCTGAACGTGGGAAACAAAGAAAGTAGGGGATGATTGTTCAGATTATAAAGTTTGTGTTGGTTAAATGCTTAACAAAGGAAGGAGCATAGCAAAATCAAAATCTAAAAATAGAGATTGATCCAGAGATGAAGATGGACTTGATTTTTTTTTAACCTAAGTCAAAGATCACATGTGATTCATTGTACAAACCACCAGACATGCTGGACAATTGTTTTAGGAGCATGTCTATTGTAAGAAAGAAGAGAAACCTACATAATTTGCGGTTGAAAATCTCACCAAGGTGTAAAGTGTATTCAATTGTTGTTTTAGGAGATTGGCTCTTTATAATGTTGCCTTACCTGAAAGGTTCTGATCTCTTTTCTTTTCAGCCTTCAGGGTTCAAACTCAGTTTCACCTCCTTCACAAAGCTCCTTTTCTCTTCAAATTAATCACTTATTATCTGTCACAAAAGGAAGCAATAATACCTGGGAACACCCCTGATAAGCACTGCTGGGTGAAGCACTGCTGGGTGAAACTGGTCAAATCACTTAACCTCTCAGTGCTCTAGGCAATTCTTTAAGACCATAAGTGGCAGATGGGGTGGCTAGGTGGTACAGTGAATAGAGCCCTAGAGTCAGGAGGACCTGTGTTCAAATGTGGCCTCAGACACTTGACATCTACTAGATATGTGACCTTTGGCAAGTCACTTACCCAATTGCCTTTCCTCCCCGCTCCAAAAAAAAAAAAAAGGAAGACTGTATGTTGCAGAAAAGGTGCTGCATAGTAAGGGTAGAAGTAGTTTTCCTTACCTGAGAGTTCCCCCAAACTAACACAATCACCCGTCCCCATCTATAATTCAGAAAGGTACCCAGAGTTGCCTATCTATCCATTGTGGATAGAAAGCAGGATCTGGAATCAGGAAGAAGAGCTAGGTAGTTTCAAATTCTGGTTCCAACATTTACAGTGACCATGGACTCAACTTCCTTGAGCTTCTATTTCCTCATCTACAACACAAAGATCATAAAACTGTTAGTTCCTAACTCACAGCGCTGTTGTGAGGTTCAAATGAGCTAATGTATGCGAAGGGATTTGCATATGTTAAAGCACTATATAAATGTCAGTTATTATTATCATCCACTAAATTAAAGACAGGCCAGGATCTGCATTGCTGGAAAAAATTCCCACACAGATAAAATTACAGATCTATGCCATACATATCATTTAGTGGTTTAAAGAAAAAATGTGGATTTTTTTTTTCTCCTAGGAGAATATAATCTCAATGAGGGAAGGAACCACGATTTATGCTTCCTTGTTCCCTACAATTGCCTAGTATAACGGTAGGCAGATAGTCAATACTGGAGCCAAATTATTTGATTTATTTATTCCCTGTCTGCTCAGTTATTAAACATTAAAATTCTAAGAAAGAAGAGAGAGAATTGAAAGGTGACTTAGTTGAATCCCTTCACTTTACAACAGTTAGTCCAGAGAGGTAGAGAATTGTTCAAGTTACAACAGCTAATAACTGACAGATCCAGGACTAACCTCCAGGGTTCCTACGTCTTAGCTCTTTCCACAGTTCATTTAGACCAATCGCCAGGGCTTTCATATTGCTTAGTTCTTGGGCTGATGCCAACATACACCTTAATCTGCCCCTCACACCTTCCTTGCAGATCATGCCAGAATGATCTAAGCACCATAAAGCAAAAAAGGGAGCCCCTGGTCTTTGGATCAGCTCTATGGAGCAGGATACGTATTAGGCATTTTCTTTTGGAGTGGTTTAATGGGAGCCCTGGGCTTGGGCACTGCTCCAACAGAGTAAGTAACCCATCAAGGTATCTATTAAACTATGGAGATTTGCATCCTTGTCTCACTCCTTTTTCCGCTTGAAGGCATCTGTTTGAATGCTCCTTATTTTCATCCTTCAGTTGATGGATTGGTACAGAAATGTAATTACGTCATCCGTTCTCCTACAGGGTCATTCCCTATTGTAGCAGCGGTAGATTCATTCCTGGTGCCAGATGGAGTTCTAGGAGATTTTAAAGTGTAATAAGAGCAAGGCAAGTTCTTTCCTTGGTTGGATTTCTTTTTACATGTTTGTTAATATGCAGCAATAGTGGACAGATGAAGTCTGTAGTTCATTTTCAAGGGAGGAATCCAATTTGGCTTTTATAGATGTTGCTGTCATTGATTTTACTTTTGTCTTTCACCAAGGATGTAGCCTCATAGTTTACTGCCGTTGCTGCTAATGCAGATATCTCTAGCTGTTTGGGTTGAGAGCATTTCAGTTTTTATGTATTGGAGTAATTAGTCCTCCTGACCATATCTCAGGAAGTGTCCGGATTGGAGGATTAGGATAAACATCTTCAGTCAGGCTTCCTGAGCATGATCAATGTTGGGCTTTAGCATCTCATTTGATATGTTGCTATCTGGGACACAGGCTTTCCAAGACTTGCCTTTTAACAGGTTCTTATTCATTTCTGGAAGAACAGTCATACCTAGGTTGGAGCTCTGGGTTCACAACCAACTAGTCATGTAAACTTGGATAATTTACTTAATCTTTCTGAACCCCATTCATTCATTTACTCATGTAGCAATTATTAAATGTCTACTGTGTGTAGAGCACTGTATTGGTCAAGGTAGGAGCTTCAAGAGTTCAATTCCTTGTCCTTGTGATGCCTTCAATATAGAATAGGTTTAATGCAAAGATATAAACAATGTACACTATTACATGATAAGCCACTGAAAATTTAAAAACAAATACTGAGATATGTGAAGGAAGCTAGCTACTGAGGTGGGAATCAAGGAATTCTTGGAGGTGGTTACATTTGATTGGGCACATTGTGACTGCTGCTAAGTAATAGTGGGCTCAGTGAGAGGTTTCCCTGGTCTCAGAAGGTCTCAAGGTGGGTATGTAGTCTTTGTAGGAGGTCATTCTTTCTTGTCTCATTTCTTCAAGACCACTCAGTAGTTAACTTTAGTCTCTTAGAGTATCATGATTTAAACCTTCCCAGATTAGGGTCTCTAACTTCTCTTTTGCCAAAAGCTGCCACATCCATATGACAAAAAGAAGCCCTAGAGTCCAATTATGATCAAGTATTTTCTTTTTGTTTAGAGATCATAACTCTCTGTTACAGAGAACTTCTGAGTAGAATATAACTTCCGAGTAGAAAATCCCTAGACCATTAGCAGGCAAATGAATTTGATCCAGAATAAAAGATAAGCTTAAGAAGCAAGGTAATTATTCTGTACCCAACTACTACACAATTCTGTTTTCATTATGAATATCTGTCAAAATTCTATAGCTAAGGTGCTATATTTTGGTCAGAGACAAACCTTACTATGTCTCTACAAAGCAATTTTTTACAACACTTTTGGCATGCAATTTACCATTTGTTATATGCTGCAGCCTATTTAAATCCACCATGTTTCTCTCCATTGCCCTTGGGATGACTTACCACTTTAATTCCTTGGAATATATGGTAGGTATCCTACAATTTGCAGATGTATAGTATCACTAAAAGAATATTGGTTTTAAAAAGATGGAATTTTGCTCTAGGAAGAATTTTGGATGAATTGAAAATGCCATGCAATTTTTCTAAGATAACCCAACCTACTCTCCTCTCCCTTTTCAATTCTGGATGAGATTAAATGTCTACCAGCAGTGCCTATTCAAGTTATATACACTGATGGGCCGGTTCTACTAACTGTCCATCCAACTGCGAATCATACACTGGACATTATGTATTCCTTATCTACTTTTTTTCTCTGTAAATAGTTTAAATCCTTTTGAGTTATTATTTAGGAAGCTCTGCAGTGTTCTAGGGTCTGATGTAATCAGCATAATGCCATCTGTAATCAGAAATATCAGTGTTAAAACCTTTCCATCTCTAAAATATTTCTATTCCACTTCAACTCTATGCTGGATGTCCTTCCTGACAGTGGTGAGTATCTTTGAAAATGTCCCTGTTTTATGCCTCATTGGTTAATTAGGTAATAATAATTAGTAACCAAATTATCACTTTTATTGTCTATCAAGTAATTTTTTATGATCTCAACACATATATGAGAAATATCTTGTTGGGGACTTTAAGATAACATTTTCTTCTACTGAATCAAATGCGATTTTATAATCAACAAATGTTCATGGGAAGATTTTGTATTCTCTGTATCCTTCAGTCAATTATGTAGCTATAAAAATGTGATCTGCTATAGAATATCATTTGCAAAAGCCTTCCTGTTCCTTTCTTGTATCTTCATGCCCTTGATACAAGAATAAATCTCATAAAGATTTCATAGCCTGTTGATCAGATGGTTAGATCTTAAGACATAGATTTAGAGTTGGTCATCACAGTGTTTTTTTTTCTTTTGCTTATTATGAGGAGAGTGCCAACTGCCCTGAGACCTTAAATTGTTTACTGTCTTGGGAGGCATGATGAAACCAAGTCCCCTGACTCCTTTTTGATGCCTCTCCAAGGAAAACCAGGGATTCATACTTCCATTTCGCTGCAATTTCCTAAGAGTTTCTGGTTCCATTTTCATGGAAAGATCTGTACTTAAATAATTTCACATTTCCAGTAGTCTATTGACTTGATCATTAGGGAAGCTTCTCACATTTAGATTTGCCAACAATTAAGATAATATTTTTAATGGTATAAAAATTGTGACCCTTGGTAACTTCTTCCTCCCTTTCTACTATTGTGCCATTGTCACTATAGAGGCAGAGGCAGTTATACAGGATCATGGGTCATTTTGTATTTTTATTTTGTTGCCATAACCAAAAACTTTAACAATTAGTGGCCAGTTTTCTATAAATGATGCTTTTTTTTGTTCTCGACTAGGTTATGTCCTCAGAGAATAGATAGAGTCCATTGCCTAGACTACAACTGAAGGCTTTCCCACAAGGGAGAGCTTGCCAGCCCATATTCTGCAATGGCATTAATCTTCAAGAACCCAAAGTTGTTGATGGGCAATAATGAAGTACCAGAGTTGATCTTTCATACAGGACTGAATTGTATTGTTGTAACAAGATCAATAAGAGAGGGTCACATGGACTAAACGCTGTTGTCGTTTAGTCATTTTTCAGTCAGGTGTGACTTTTCATGATCCCAGTTGGGGTTTTCTTGGTAAAGATATTGGAAGGTTGGCCATTTCCTTCTTCAGTTCATTTTACAGGTGAGGAACTGATGCAAGTAGGGTTAAGTGACTTGCCTAGGGTCACGTAGCTAGGAAGTGTCTGAGGCCAGATTTGAACTCATGGAGATGAATCTTCCTGACTTCAGGTCTGGCATTCTCTCCACTGTACCACATAGCTGCACCAAAACCATAACAGTCATGTGACAAAGAATTGAAAACTAAGGAAGCTGCCCATCCATTGGAAAATGGCTGAACAAGTTAAGGTATTTGAATGTAATAGAATGCCATTGTGCTATTAAGAAATGATGACAGATAGGGTTTCACATAAACCTGGGAAGATTTTTATAAAGTGATACCAGGAAGAAAATTTATACACTCAAAATAGCATTGTAAAGACAAAGAACTTTGAAAGGCTTAAAAGTCAATGAAATGACCAAGCAGGGTCCAGAAGACTGAAAATGAGCCATGCTACTCATCTAACAGAGGAAATGAGTGAAAGATGGAGAATGACAGAAATACTTTTGGACATGACTGGCATGGGGATGTGTTCTTCTTGATTATGCTTAGCAATTACAAGAGTGTGTTTTTCTTTCTTTTATTAATGAATAGATTATGAGGAAGAAAAAATAAAATTTTAAATAAAAGGAGATGGTTCCTTTCCTCAAAGAGCTTCTAATCTAGGAAGAGGAAATAAGACACATATGTAGATAATACTATACAAAGTTAATTCATGAAGGATCACAAAATAGATATGAAATTTCAGAGAAAGGAGGGAAGACTTATGGAGGAGGGATGGATTAGAGTAGGTTGAATGGAGGAGGTAGCATTCAAAGTGGGCTTGGAAGGATGAATGGTATGACATCAACTGGCAAAAAGGTAGAGAGAAAACATTCTTGGCATAGAGAATGGTGTGAACAAAGGCATGGAAGGGGGAAAGAATGGGATATGTTCTGGGAATGGTGAGTAGTCCCATGCCAAGCAAAAGCATATCAAATAAATGGAAGGATAGGCTGAAGAAAGATTGTGAAGAACCTTGAACATGAGTCCAAGGAATTGGTACTTCATTCTGCAAGTATGATCAGGCCTATCCATTAAGAATATTATTCTGGCAATAATATGTAGTCAAGAATTGGTAGAGAAGTACCTGGAGAGGGGAATAATAACCAGATAGATGGCTGTTGATGTAATATGTCAGACTTCTTGAATTTTTTCCACTTCTGATCTCTTTTCATGTTTTAACAGTGTTTATTGCATATTTGATTTTTGATCAATTTTTGGTTGTTGCACATTCAGAAACATTTCACTGCTGCTAAATTTTTTCCTGACCCCATATGGAGTTGTGACCCACAGTCTGAGAAGCTCTTGTCTAGAGTGGAAGCAATGACCACTTGTACTGGGATGATGGCTGTGGGCTAGAGGAATAATGGGAGGGAAAGCTGTTACAGTGGGAGAATCAGGAGAACCTAGCAGTTGATTTGGGAGCTCAGAACCTGAGTGACTAAGAAAATAGCTGGGCTATAAAGGAAAGTCATAAGAAGTAAATTTACAGAGGCATAGGGCAAGGGCTGGAGAGCAGGGAGCCCAGAGGAAGCATCCTTAGAACCATACTGTTTTAGAATTTCCTCTTCATCCATGCATGTACTTTCTGATTATATTTTATAGCCATAAGCAGCGGTTCTTGTACCCCTCCAGACACCATCCTTCAGTTCCCAGGCAGTGTTCACTCTGCTCTATCTGTCCTCTTCAGTAAACTCAGGCAGAGACACACTGCAAAAGGGAGTAGACTTTGGAAAGGCCTGTCTGAGTTTCACTCTCTAACTGAAATTGAACTTCCAACAAAAGAATAATTCTCTATATGCAGGCCGGTGAAAGAAAAAAGACTGTCATTGACAATGGACTAAGTACTTGGGAGGAAGTTGGGGTGGAGAGTGAGACCATGTGACAAAATTTCCACTTTGTCTGAGACCTTTTGTTTGGCATTTATAAAAGTTGAATGACAGGTAAAGCATGGGGCTTGTGCAGCCAGGAAAAAAAAAGCACAACGTGGGTATTTTTAATCATTCTCTTAAGACTTTAAACATCCTGTTAAGCTTTCAGGCAAAAAGCAACCTTCCCATAGAGAAAGCAAGCCAGGATGTGGTTACAAGGTGGAATTCTTCTCCTTTGTATTAAAGTGCCTTAATGAACAGCAAAAAAAAAAAAAAATAGATTTGCATGAATACTGTTTATAGAAAGCACTTAACATAATAGTTACTTGAGGCTCAGTTCAGTAAAAATGGATATGACCGATATGCATCATCTCTGTATATATAGAGTAAGGCAACTACAAGGTCTAGAGCTTTTAATTCAGCCTCTGGGAGTGCATGGGTTGTTTTTACCACATTTCGTGAATGTTGATGGCACCTACAAATGACATTTTGGTATTAGATATTTAATGGAAACAGTCATAGAATGTGCAACAATCGGATTGTAAAATGACTGAGGAGAGAGAGACATTAATGCCAAATGTCCACTTCTTATTTCACGCTAGGTGACGGCCACAGGCCACACCTTGTGACATCGCTCCAGGAAGTGAGTAATGTAGGCAGGAGAGAAAAACAATTGGCAGCAGCATCTTTCCATAGATAGATGGGCATCAGCAAGGCTGACTTCATCTTCTGGCATCAAGTCACTCTCTAGGGAGAGAAACAGTTTTCTTCCTTGTCTTCTAGCTTTAGTGTTCATATTTGAAGAAGCCTTTGAATTTTGGAGAAATGGCCAATTGATGAACTAAGATTTATTTTCTTTACACAGAACATGGCCCTGCTCATTTCTAATGCATCATTTACAGATCTTTTTACCATTCACTTGTCCAACATGTCATTACCAGGCAATTGTAGAACCAAAGCATAGCAGAATGTAGGTTAGTAATACATACTTAGCTGGAATGAAGACTTACTAGTGCCAGAAGAAGAAATGTAAATTACTACTTTCCCACAAGGCCTGGGACTGAATTGTTTTGTCATTTAAATAAGGATAAAGTAGTTTGATTCTTCCAACCATGTTGCAAGCTCCTTGAAGACAGGAGTCAGGTTGTTTTCTTTCGTATTCCTCCTTCCTCCTTGACATCCTCCTCCTCTCTTCCAGTTGGACCCCATAGTGGGTAGCCAATAAATATATTTATTGGTTAGAAATAGACAATTTTATTATTTTCTTTTAATGTATGGTAATGTCAAAAGGACAATAGTCCAGAAGTCAGGACACCTGGTTTGGAAGCTAATCCTTCTGCCACTAAATAGCTGAGTGACCTTGTCTAGAATCTTAAACTTCTTGAGTCTCTGTTATCTTATCTATAAAATGAAGAGGATTAGATCAGTGACTCCAAACCTCTTAATGTATGAGCACCTCTTTTTAACATAAAAAAATAATCGTAGACTTCTACATGGTCAACATTTTATCAGCATCCATTGACTGGGTAAAATACATAATGACAAAAAGAATTATAAGTTCAGTAACACTCGGATGAAATTATATTTTATTGGTTATAGTGTCTACACTTGAAAATTAGTAATATCTGTCTGAGGAAGATATTATGCTTTCAGCCTATAGAATATATGGAGATAGTATTTTGGTAAAATGTAAACTCTTTGAGAGTGCTGTGATTGTAGCCATATCACCTAGTACAGTGCTGTGCTGGCTTCTTGTTAAATTTTAGAACTGAATTGTATTCAATTGATAAAGTGAACTGCTTGCAATAATTCTGTCATCCTCTAAGGGTCTGTAATCCAAATGTTGTGTTCATCCTTCATTGCTGAAGAAGACCATGACATCAGAGAAATAATGACAAGACTTACACTTGACTTTGTTTTGAGTGAGGGAGGGCTGTGCAGGTCACCAGCCTCACTTCTTCTCCAGAGCCATCTGAATCCAGTGACCAGATATTCATCAGAATGACTGGAGATGAACCAGGATGAGGCAACTGGGGTTAAGTGACTTGCCCAAGGTCACCCAGCTAGTGAGTGTCAAGTGTCTGAGGTGAGATTTGAACTCAGGTCCTCCTAACTCCTGCACTGGTGCTCTACCCACTGCACCATCTAACTGCCCCTAATCCAAATGTAGGGAACAAATGGAATGGATAATCTCTAAGGTGCCATCCAGCTCAAAAAATGTCATGATTCTTCTATATTAGTATATTATGCTATGTTACGTTATATTGTAATTATTAAATATTATGTATACACACCTATACTATATATTATAGATGTATATATTCATTTATACTGGATTGTTGAGAAAGACCTTCTGTAGAAGGTAAGATATGACCTGAGTTTTAAAGGAATGGAAAGAAACATAGATGTTGTAGTGATGGAGCAGAGCATTCAAGTAGGGGCATAGTCAGTACAAGAGCAAGGAGTAGTGAACAGATCAGCAGTGCTGGCTTGGAGTGCACAAGACAGTGAAAGGTATGAAGAAGATTGAAAAGGCAGGCAAGGGCTGGCCTATCAAGAGGTTTGAATGTTGAACAGGGACATTTAGAGTTGTTCCTGTTGAACACATGGAGTCACTGGAGACCATTGAGCAGGGAAGGTGGGGATTACATGACTTAGAAAAATCACTTTGGAAGATGAGTGGAGGATGAATTGGAGTAGAGGAGAGCTGAGGAAGGGAGACTGGTTTAGGAGGAAGTTGGAGTCATTTAGGTAAGAAATTATCAGAATGTGATGGTTATGGGAGAAGAGAGGACCACTTTTTTGTTAGGATCTCCAACTCTGACCTTCTACCATATTGCCATGATCCTGTATCTCCCTAACATAGGACCCACTGCTGGAACCTTCCTGCACAAACTGCTCTACCTAAATGGGTTTCTCTGGTCTTGGGCCCCTGTCATTCTCCAATATGACCATCCGTCTATCCAATTTTTCCTAGTATTGATTGGGATTTCCATTGTCTATGGATGTAAGTTTTACATTGTTGTTGTGTCATTTAAGTCTTTGTGATTCCATCTGGGGTTTTCTAAAGAACCTGGAGTGGTCTGTCATTTCCTTCTCCAGCTCATTTTACAGATAAGGAAACTGAGGCAAACAAGGTTAAGTGACTTGCTCAGGGCCACACAGCTAGCAAGTGTTGGAAGTCAGATTTGAGCTCAGGAAGATGAGTCTCTATCTTTATCTACCATATTGCCTAGCTGAAATAAACACTTTTACCTTAAATTAGTAACAAGCATAACATAGCAGGTACTCTGCTAAATGGTTTATGAATGAAACTTCTTGTACTCCATCCCCCTTCTTGGACAAACCCTGATTTAAACATGATCTCTGGGAACAAACAGACCTTTCCAAACTTCATTTTGTCATTGACTTGGTATACCCAGTGACTACAGTAAAGAGGGCTCTGTTGTCAAATTTTCCAGATGTTTGCTCAGCAGGTTTGACGTTTTTAAACTATCTAAGTGATGGTCCCCAATGACAAATGTTCATTTTCAAAATTAAAGCTTATTAAGAATTATCTGCCAAGTACAATGTGTCAAGAGAGAGTGAATGAATTAGAAATTTTGTCCATCTAGAATAGATGAGCAGGAATAACATAAATGAACAAACTCTTCTATATCCTAGAGGTGTGGACAAAGAATGTTAAATATGAACCATCAAATTCATACCTATGGCTCCCTTTAAAGGAGTTCATCCTTGGCTTCAGACAAGTATTCAAGCTTCAACTTTCCAAGAATCAATCAAACAATATTAAGCACTAAAGAAAAATAAGATGATTTATTGCTGCAATACAATAGGAATCATTATTTCAATAAATACAGGATAGGGGGTTGAGCCTGTGATAAGGAATAAGGATAAAGATAAGGAAACTCCCTTCTCTGAAGCATGTTGTCATCTTCTATGCAATTTAGTCTCACAAAATTTCCTCGAACACTGAAAGTAATTTGACCCGGGATCGCACAGCTGGTATGTTTCAGAGGATGAACTTGAACCCTGGTCTTTCTAATTCTAAGGTGATCTCTTTATCCTCTATGCCAAACTGCGTTTCTATGAACAAATATAGGAGAACCTGCATTTCCAAATAAGTTCTGTCCTTTAAAATAGATACTAACGAGCCTAAACTCTTATTATATCCACTTACAGTTTCAGTGCTCAAAATATTTTTGAAATTCCTCTTTGAGAATAATCTTTATGAGAAAAAAATCTATTGCATTGGTTTCACTTCATTTTTGATCACCTTGAAGGAATTACCAGTTGTCAGGTGACTAATACAACCTAACCTCAAAGGACAGAGATCTGACATCCCTGAGGATATGGTCTCAGTGTTCTCTCTGTGTTCTCTTCCTCCGCCTCACATTTCCTGGAGCACTTTGTCTCCATCTCTTCTTTGCTCAGTATTATGTTTATCTACATAGATACCACGTCACCGCCGAAGATCACAAATTTCATAATGGCAGAGTCTATTTTGTTTTCACATCCCCAGCAAGTAGCATACTTAGAAACTTAAAAAAAAAAAAAGTTTATTGAATTTCATTGAAAATTCCAAATGCTCCAGATTCTGAAGGCAATTGACAAATTAAAGCTAATTCTAACCCTGTTTCTGATAATATCAGCATGGTTGGAAAAAGCACATGGTTCCCTGGGGTACTGCTTGGAGGGACAGCTCTCATTTGGTTGGACAAACTCTGGTGGATCTGTTTAAAACCATTTGCATTATCCTGTGTTGGGGTTTTTTCAAATCTCTTCTGGTAAAACTTGTAAAAAAAAATATAATGACTGGTATTTATTCCAGCTAAGCCCTTTGCACATTAATTTAATAAGTGTGAACTAAGTACATATTCTGGGAAAGGCATTATACTACACACCCTAGGAAAAATAAGGAAGCATAAGGCAGCATCCTACTCTCAAAGAACGTATAAGGTATCCACAATGAAACTAGAACACGATTTATGACAATAATAATGATAACTAACATTTATACAGTACTATGTGACAGACACTATGTGCTTTGCAAACACTATCTCTTTGGATCCTTACAATCCTGGAAGAAAGGTGCTACTATTATCCCCATTTTACAGATGAGAAAACTGAGGCAAATAGGGAATAAGTGACTTGCCCAGGTGTGGCAGTAAGCAGGGTGGGATTTGTTTGTTTGCAGTTCTTTTCCAGACCCAGGCTAGATTGTGAACACCTGAGGGTTCAGTCCCCTTTGAGCCCTGATGGTTCACAATTGTACTGAGTCATGCGGGTCTCTTGTCTGCTGATTCTGAGCCAATCAGAAGCCAAATCTTTGCTATATGTACTGGGAGGTTAGTATTTTACTTTTGGGGTTCACTTATGAGAAGCATCTTGTGATTATCTGGTTGAGGCTCTGAGTGGCTGTATGTTCAGACCCCCAACTGCTCACATGTAAAGGCTCTCTGGATCCAGGGATGTATGTAAATTGTATAGCAATATTGCTCAGATTCACACAGTAGAGCCCTGTTTGTTGATTTTGATAAAGATAAAAATGGTTGCTGTTGAATAGATGGAAAACTTGGTAACTCTGAGCATGTGAAAGATTAAAAAGTGTGTCTGGAAGCATTTGTTTGAACTGATTAAAGTGATTGTTAACACCTCAAAAGTTGCCTTTCCTCTTATAAATGAAGATTTAAGAATCTGTGATAGTAGCTCCCCCTGTATTTGCTGGAGTGCTTACTGATACACCAGGTCCACACAGCTAGTTATTGCTTGAGTTCAGATTTGACCTTCGGTTTTCCTGATTACAAGCCTAACTCTCTGTGCACGATGGCACCACCTAGATATTGTATGTCAAGTAGGGCTAGTGAATAGATGACTGAAAGAAAGCTGAATGTGGATTAATATTAGGGAAGGATTCATGAAAGAGGCTGGACTTGAGGTAGTGCTTGGTGGATGACTGGTCAGAAGCATTACTCAAGAAAGGTAAAGTGTTTGAAAAAAAGACTTTTTTTCAGTCTGTGCAATGGAGTATATGTCAAACTGCCTAATGTCAGTCTGGTAAATCGCTTCTCAGAAGAATGGTTTTAAATACATAAAATAAAATACAAAGACTTAAAAAAGAAACCATTATGTTGAAATGCAGTTATCAAAATATTAAAAAAAATTCGCAGACCCTCAGATTAAGGGGACATGATCTCGTTCATGATCCCGATTCTCTCTACCCTGACTGAGGACGTCTGTAGGTCCAGAGATGATCATTTAAGGCTGAGGTTAGAATGTAGGGCCTTAACTTCTCTTTATATGGTGAAGCAATAACAGCCAGAGCTGCCATCTTTAAAATTATAATCAGCAGCAAGAAGCAAAGCAATGCTTGTGTCCCTGTTATAGGACTCTAAAGGCTTATTAAAGCATGCATACTAGCAAATGTTATTGTTATGCTTGAAAAACCCATTTCCATTATCAGTCTCTTTTTTCAATTGATTGTGACTTTTTCTAAGGAAAAAACACTTTTAGGCTAAAACTTTCTATGCTTGATTCAGCCCAAGGGGGATTTTTTTTTTAAGATGGGGGGAAAAGGAGAGGGTGGATAGGCTGAGTTGAATCACTTCAGCTGCCTTTGAGATATGCACACATGGATGAAATGCATCACTTTGCTCTAAAATTGTTTCTCTTCCCTCTCCCTCCATGCAACTTCTATTACTTAGAAATTGCTTAGTGTATATAATTCCAGCTTGCTGGTATTAGAGCCCTCATAGTGCAAGCTCAACCCAAGGACACATGGTTAAGCATTTCTGAAGTTATGAACGTTTCAATGATGGGAGTAAGTATGCTTCACAGAGTCTTTCTTACTTAGCTTAAAAAGACCGCATTTGCCCAAAACCTCTTCAGAACATTGAAGATGCTCAGAATCCTTTTTCAAGAAACTTTCCAAAGTGGTCTAGCTGTTAAAGCTGCCTGAGTGAAGGTGGTCACATTTTAAACTTGCTAGATTCAAAGGGGGACCCCTTGAGTCATAAAATGAAAATGTTTCTCTGATGTCCAAATCAGTCACAAGTCTACCCTGTTGATTGGGGGAGAGATAGAAATGACCAGAAGACATAGCTTCTGCTGTTCATTGGAGTTCCTCAGCCCGGTTGAGAGGCAACTGGTGTTTCTACTATCACAGACCTCTGCTCAGGGCACCATCCATCTTGCTGACCAAACAATCAGCAGTCTTCTTGCAGAAGCAGAAAGCTTTATTGAGTCAAGCTGACAGGCTTAAAAAACTTAGACAAAGCAATCTTTCCATTAGAAAAAAAAAGAATTAGACAAATAACATTAGAACCACATGGTGATTTTGCAGCTGTAAAGGACCTCTACATTTAAATTTCAATATATAAATCCCAATTTTGCCATGTAAAATTAATAATGGATTTCTCTAAAGCCAAACCCTTTCCAACCTTCACTGTAATTCTCTTAAGAAAGCATTAAATGAAAGCATTTCACTTTAGTTGAAAATCAATGACACTTCAATGAAGCATGCATCTCCAAAGTATTATGGAGTTGAGAATCATACAGTTCTTCAAGGGAGACTTGGGCCCCAGGTTTCAGAGCTAATGATGCCAGCTTAGCACCAGAGACCTTGAGGAATCCATACCGAAATGATGGAAAATCTGAAGTGAGCTAAGTCTGGTTCTCCTTTGAAATGCCACATGAAATCAAGTAATGAAATAAACAGCCAGAACAAAATAAAGAAGTAGATGCTGAATGAAGATATATTTAGAGGTGACCAGCCTGAGTGGGTCTAGGAGTTTGTTTAAAATATCTGTTGTCAGGGCCATACTCAATCTAATGGTATTACAAGTTGTGGCTCCAATCGATTATTCGTAATAATAGCTCACATTTTAGAGAGCAATTTGTAGTTATATTTTCCTCATACTCCAATGAGGCAAGTACTGTATTGCTATTTCTCTTTTTACAAATGAGGAAACTGAGGCTCAGAGCTAGGGGTAAAATAAAGGTCTATTTCTTAGGGGAGGAGAGAGGGATGGAGGGAGAGAAAAGAGACAGAGAAGGAGAGACAGAAAAAGAGACTCAGTGAGGGAAAAAGATAGAGAAAGGAGATAGAAGGGCTAGAGAGGATGGAGAAAGGGAATAAGGAAGGATAGAAAGAGAAAGCAACCAAGAGCAAGAATGAATGACAAACAGGTGGAGAGAGAGAAACAAGAAGAAAAAAGAAAAGGAAGGTGAGAGAGACAGGGAGAGAGAGAAAGAAAAAGAAGGAAAAGACAGAGACAGACATACTGAATTAAAGACGTAACAGTAGGAATGTATAATTTGCCTATCTACTGGATTCTTGATTTCTTGCATTGTCATGAGCTGTGGGATCAAAATGCCCTTCCAGATAATATATGAATATCTTAATTCTAGATCTCTTGCTGTCTGCAATATCACTCTGACAGAAAAGACTCTCTCTGATAGCTAGCTAGCTAATATTTATGTAGTGCTCAAAATGTGCCAGGAACTGTTCTAAGCATGTCACAAATATTATCTCCTTTGATTCTTACAATGACCCTGGGAGGTAGGTGCTATTATCATTACCATTTTACAGACAAGGAAATGTAGGCAAATATAATAAGTGACTTGACCTGGGTTACACAATCAGTGTCTGAACCTGGATTTGAACTCAGGTCTTTCTGTCTCCAGGCCACCATTTTGGTTTTTTAAGTACACTCTTCTTTCTATATCTAGAATGGGAGGCCACTTTTTATTGGAAGCATTTTTCTGATATTGATGCAAATTATATGAATTAAGAAGTCATTTTCTTTCTGAACACATTTATCCATTGGAATTGTAGCTGTGGAATGTAGCTCCCTTAAATAAGTTGTTCCTGACCAATAAGGGGGCTGGTTATTTGTTAACACATAGGTAAGTGATCACATATTATGTTGCAAGTAGTCTTGGTACTGGTGGTGGTAAGGAGAATTGGTTAAAGTTCTTTCAGGATTTTCTTGGGCCTTGAAATCTTCTGCTCTAGTAAAATGCTTTCTCAAGTTGAGTGATTTAATCAGACCTGGAATTAACCAGTCAATTCAATATGGTTATTTATTCATTCATTCAATGAATATTTATATTTACTAGGATAGCTACAAAGTAGTAGGGACAAAAAACATGTATGCAGACACCTACAAAAGTCACCTAACCTTCAACCCATTTTACTCAGTTTTTCTCCTTTCAATCAGATTTTAGCTGCTATGTAAACACAACTTATAAATATAACTCTGTAGAAAGCCTGAGAATGAAAACATAAAAATTTAAATAGAGGTCAGGAGAACCCTACATCCCTATGTCAGGTGAGACCTTTCCATGCTTTGTGAGAATCCATCCAAAAGTAATTTAGTCTCGTCTTTCTCTTCTTCAATTATTCATTTTTTTGTTTGTTTACTTTCACCAGTCAACCACTTCATTAAACAGCCCCAAAATATTGAAATCTCATGTAATAGTAGGACACTGACCTTTTCCTTCAAGTTAGACGGAGATCTAACAGGCAGAAGCAGAGTAACAGTAATATATAGAATGTTTACCCAAACCAGTACATACCCACTGTAGAACTCTGTCTACCTGTCTCTGCACCGATGAATTAATTCACTCCCACCTCCCAAAGCTTTATTAGACTGCTGCTGTACTCCCATCCTTCTTGGCTCTCAATCCAACAGAATGTAAACATCCTGAGGGCAGAGGCAGTTTTTAATTGTGGCTTTATTTTCCCCCTTATTCCTCCAACTCCACAAAGACAGTGCCTTACTTCCACAATAGGTGCTTAATAAATTTTTCAAATTCAAAAAAATAAATGTTTATTGAATGAATGAACCTTGCAAAAATTTTATTATTATCATTTCCCTCAATGACTACTTGGGAAAGAAAGAAAGGGAAAAAAAGGGATTCATTCTTGAATGAGAAATTTGGCTTTTATGTTCCATCAGAAAAAACAGATTCAGTCGCATAATGGAAGAATGTTAAGTGTTAATAAGGATGCAAATTACTGGCAAGCTCCAGTAGGAGGCAATGAGTCACTCATACCTTTTGGAGCTGAAGATTGAGATGGACATTGTAAATCATATTAACTTACATTCCCCTACAGTTTACAAAGGGCTTTCTTTACAACAAAATGACAAGGTTGTTGGGGTAGACATTATTATCTCTGCCTTAACCATGATGAAATTAAGACTCAGAAATTAAATGATTTTCTGACAATAATATAGCTATTAAGTGGCAGAACCAGCAGCGAAACTCAGATCTCCTGACTTTATCAAGAGTTCTTAATCTGTAGTATGTGATCTTAAAAAAAAATGGTAACTGAATCACAATGTAATTAGTTTTGTTTTAAATCTGATGTGTTTTATTTTAAGCATTTAAAAACATTATTCTGAGCAGGGTTCCATAGGCTTCACCAGACTGCCAAAGGAATCCATGACGCAAAAATGACAAAGAAGCCCTTCTCTTAGCCCATTATTTTTCCTATTACCCCACAGGTTGCTAGGTGGAGTCAGGTGCTGGTACCTAGAACTCCCACTGGGATAAGTGGGGAGGGGAAATTATAACTTGAGAAATCAGTGACTGTATCTTGATTGTTCATCATTAGCTCAGAATGATATTATCAAGGGTCCCTTGAATTTCCACTTTGTCCAGTTATCTTTCCCTTTCTCAAACCTTTAATACCCTCCCTTCCTTTGTGATAAATTTCTAAAATTTTGCATGTTGCTGATTCCTGAATTTCCTCCTCTTTCCCTTTCTCATTTTACAGTTTATTTCAAAGTTTCTCCCTGACAATTATCTTCTGTGTTTCAACCCATTCCTATTTTCTTGTATATTTTTATGAGTCATCCTCTCATACTTCTTAAAAATTTCTGGTTTTTTGGAATGACTCCATTAAAGTTCACCATTGCTCTCAAATGCTGACTTGTGCTAAGATCCATTTGTCATTTCTAGATAGCAAGATTCTTCATGTAAGCAAACTTGGAACTGTCTCACTCTACTTATTTATTGTTCAGTGCTCTGAACATAAGTCCTACTGTGCAAGTAAATATGACCCAATTATCAGAGCCTCAAGAGGTGTGTAGATCAAAAATATATTCAACGTTATCAATAAAGGGGCTGTATGAATGGATTATCATGATTTTACAGAGAGACTGCTTGGAATCAGAGGATCTGGATCCAAATGTCATTTTCTACCTACGTGAACTTGGACTGTTATCTTATCTGGGTCTCATTTCTTCATCTGGAAAATGAAGGTCTTGTACAAGGTGACCTCTAAGTCCCTTCAAGCTCTACATCTGTGACCATGTGATGCCCTAGTGGAATATACAATGAACTTGGCTTCGTAAGACTTTGGCTCAGGTGTGAGTTGTACCACTAAATAGCCATGTTACTTTGAGCAAATAGTACTCTTGCTAGACCTCAGATTTTTCATCTGTAAAATGAGAGGGTTCAACTAGGTCCTCTATAAAGTTCTTTTCCAGCTCTAATATTCAACAAGTCTATGGATTGCAGCCCAAGAAGAAAAGAAATACACCTTTCCAGGGTAAGTTAAAAGTGAAGATCCTTTGAAATATTTAGAGCAGAGGTTCTTCAGCTTTTTGTGTCATGGGCTCCTTTGGCATTTGAGAGAAGCTTATGGATCTCTGCTCAAAAACATGTCTTTAAATGCATAAAACAGAATGCATAGGATTACAAATATAACACAATGATTGATTTTTTTATTTTTTGCTGTTCAGATTGATAGAACCCTTCAAATCTATGCACAGGTTCAGAGGTTATCAACCTCTTTTGATGAAGAACAACTCCAAGACCTTCCATTTTGGTTCTAGTTGTGACTCATTTTGTTCATTCTATAGAAGTTCAGTTACTACAGGTTAAGTGAAGAAAGAAAATCTTCTTAAGGTAGTCATATAGCTAACTGGGGATAAAAAACTGGTTAATAGAATGGATGGAATGTTCTAGACAATGATGATTTTCATTGGGAGAAGAAATTTCCAATGGTGGGAGGTCGGTCCTTGTTGTGTTCATCCTTTGTTTTCAAAGAGGAGCATGACAACAGAGAAATGATGACATGACTTGCACTTGAATTTGTTTTGAGTGAGGACAGACTGTGCAAGGCCATCAACCTCATTTTCTCCTACTGAGTCATCTGGAGCCAGTGACTAGATATTCATCAGAATGACTAGAGACAACCCAGGAGGCAATGGGAGACTTTGGCCTTTTAGGCTAAGTCCTTTTCAGGTACTCACTTAAAGTGAGGTAATTCAATGAATAGGCCTCTTTAAAAAGTAGTCAGGGGGATGGCCCCCTTAAATAAAAAAGAAAAAATAAGGAAATAAATCACACTGGGAGGGAGAGGAGCCTCAGGGTTGTTGTTTCCAAGAGAAACTGTTAGTGTTGACCTTTATTCTAAGGCAGGAGGGTCCAAAAACAGCCATTGAGTGGATCTTGGGCAGGGCTTCATTGTTCAATCTAGGAGAGAGAGAGAGAGAGAGAGAGAGAGAGAGAGAGAGAGAGAGAGAGAGAGAGAGAGAGAGAGAGAGAGAGAGAGAGAAAGAAATCGAGCCAGTGAACCCCAAGTTAATTGGGTAGCTTCTAGGCAGCAAAATTTACCTTCTTTCAGAGAGGAGAAAGAAGGCGAGAGGGTGAGATTGAGAGAGAGGATGAGCTGAGTTACCCAGCTAGCTGAATCCCCATTTAGGCAGCTCAGTCTGCCCACAGGTTGTGTTCATCCTTCTTTTTTTTAAGAGGACCTTGACATCAGAGAAATGATGATATGACTTGCACTTGACTTTGTTTTGAGTAAGGGAGGGCTGTGCAAGGTCATCAGCCTCATTTTCTCCTCCTGAACCATCTGGATTTTGCAGTCCTTGTACTGATAAAATAACAGATCTACAAATATCCCCCTCTTTGTCCCCTCCACACTCAAAAAAGGTAACATTCAAAACCATCTTCTCTTATCTTCAAAATAGTATGTATTTGAATCAAAATCAAACTCCTCTGGTAGTTAAGAATCTCAGGGAAAGTTGGTTGGCATTCATGGAATTTAAAGTTGATGTTTCTCAAAACTCTAGGGCCAGGTTAAGGAATAGAGCAGGAATAGAGGTATCATCTGTGTAGAGTCTTTTTTATTTCCCCTCTCTCTTCGTGCCTAATGTGGTGTTTTGTACATAGACAAACCTTAGATGTTTACTAAATAAAGGAATCAGTGAATGAATGAAACCAAAGCTATGACATTCTGAATAGGTCTTAGGTGGTAGCCTGGCCAAAGGAACGCATAGTAGCCCAACTTCCCCATAAAGCACTAAAGCTTCTTGTTTCTGTGGTTTCCAGTTCTTTTTATTACCTAATGCATCGGACATTATCCTTTCCTCTCTAAAAAGAGTTACTTTTAGGTGAGATCATTAGGTATTTTTTCTCTTCCTTTTTACAGTTGATCATCTACAAGGAAAGAAAACAACTGGAAATGTAAATGGGAGGGTGGGAGGAGGGATATGGGGGTAATGTAGAAAAGAGAAATAGGAAAATAAAGCAACAAGCAAAAATCCAGATTCTGACATTCTGTATTGTTTTCTGACACTAAGGGGAGTACAAGATGTAGAAGGAATATCTAGATAGCAGTTTGTTTGAAACAGATCTGAGGGGGATAGTTGTTGGCAAGCTCATTGTGAATCAGCAATGTGATAAAGTAGCTACAAAAGCTAATGCAATCTTAACTGCCTTAAGGAAAGTCAATTAACCCTAACTTTAAGCAAAAAATCACCTGGACTATGATGTCTAGTTCTGGTGATTCATATTTTAGGAAGGACACAGAACGCTTTAATATTGAGAAATTGAAGGGAAGATCTTGTATTTACCCAGTTCATATAATCAAAAATTAGTATGGGAGCATGAATAATCTCTTTTGGCGATATATGTTGTTCATGCATTGGATGATTCAATATCTCTTTCATTTTGTGTAGACCCAGTCCTCACGTTATTTTAGAGCTATAGACCCTGGAGTTATTTAAAAGAACAAATAGTTGAGAAAAAAAAAAGCAAGGAAGGAAAAGAAAGAAAGAAAAAGAAGGAAAGGAAAAGAAAGAAAATTTTGAAAAAAGGAAGCTCTGACCTCAGAAAGTTGACAAGTACACTAGTAGTTATATTAGGACTTTTTGAATTTGGGCGATAGCAAGGATACCAAAGTTACTCATCTGGGGTTGGTTTCAAGAAATGGCTTTATCCTCTAAGTGGTTTGCCAAGTTTCTGTTAAATATCTTACGTTATTGAGGGTACCAGTCAAAATCACTTATCAGCAGTTCTTCTAAATAGCAAGGAACGTGTATTAAAGAGGCCATGAAGGAATTTCTAATGAGAAAAAATGTTCCTACTTTTTGAGAAATTAACTGCTCCAATAAATTGCAAAGATAAAGTAGGAAAAGTTATCACAATAATGTCTGTTGTAATAAAACTAAACTGTCCAGCTGATAACAGTTAAAATGCCAGAAGGTGAGTTAATGAAATACCATTCTCCTAAAAGCCCCGTTGGTCCTTACACTGAGATATAATTCTGATGTTCACATATAAAGGTTATGGAGGACAGCTACACGGAAACTGTATATATGCACACGTACTCTAGATTCATTGCCTATGAACTCTTGAATATATATAAAGTTTAAAAAGCAGAGTATATTAAATGAAACTTTCAGGCAGGTGAAATAAAATAATCCTACAACCAAAAATTGATCCTTGAAGTGCAAAAGAGATGAAAGCCTGTGGGGGAGAGTTTGAATGCTAGCTGGCATTTGGAAATTTCTATCAAAGTTCACAGGGACAGGGGCAAAGACTGAACTGCTGTGGTCTCAAAAAACCTCCTATAATTTCACAATTATAAGAGAGGAACTAGAACCCCATTGTTTTCTTCTGTTGGAAAACTACCAGACAAACTGAAGAGTGCAATGCGATGAAATCACTGGATAAAGGAGAACAAAGAAATGTGAACAGTTTTCTCTCACTAGAGAGAGGAACTCTCTAGCTCTGTAGGCCAAGGAAAGGCAGTAGTGTTAGAGTGTTCCAGAGGAAATTGTAAAGTAACTTAGAAGAGAAATTATAGGGTAATCATTGTAATGGGGAGACTTTGAAATCTCTCCATTCTGGTCATAGTTTACAGGGCCTCAAGGAGAAGAAGGGAGAAGAAGGAGTTCATATAATCAGGTCAGCAAGGCTGAAGTATTTAGATCAGTCAAAGTAGGAAAGTCACTCCTTGACTAATCTGAGAAAACTGGCAGAGTAGAGGCTGGTTACCACAAGTTCAAAGACAGCAAGACAAGCGCCCAATAAACATAACTATATTCAGACTAATTAAGTAAAAAAGAGCAACTAAGGAAAGTAAACAATTATCCGAGGAATAAAAGGAAGGAAAATCAGCTAAAACTATTTTAAAAAGTCATGAAAAAAGAATGAGAACCGTGACAAAAACAGACCTCCAAGCTCAGCTGCCATCTGTCCCACCTATCAGCTGGTAATAATGTGACTGAGTAGCAATACACATAAGAGCAAGTCCTTAAGAAAACATGGTAAAAGGAATAGATATGTTTCTGGTGTCTTTGTTTATGGAACATTACAGTTTGGTTAAGCATTCTAAGGTTATCCACTGAATGTTTCTCTTGATATTTTATTTGGAAATAGAAATTATATTATTCAAATTTTCCTTAGATTTTTAACAATTTAACCAAATGAATAGAGAAGGAGGAAAACATGTAAGCTGTCTAAGAATTAAAAATTTAGATTGATGTAATGATGAGTAGCAAGGTCAGTTTTTAAATAATTGCCTATAACTAAATGTTGGCAAATTCAATTTCCATTCCCAGCAAAATTCTAGAATATTATTTAAGGATGGTTTATGAGGACTAAGAGATGAATTTAGGGACCACTGAGAGTCATCAGAAGTTCATTAAAAGTAGGTCATGCAAGACTAACTTAATTTCCTTTTGGAGCAAGATAGCTACAGTAGTAGATTGTGCGCATGTGATACACAGGACATCTGCATTTTAGCAAGGTATTTGATAAGGTATTTCATGGTATTCTTGTAGGAAAGTTACAAAGCTGTGGGATTGTGTTGATAGTACAGCTAAGAGAACTCATAACTGATTGGAGAACTGATCACAAAGAATAATTGATGAATTGGCATCGGCGTGGAATGTGGCCTTGAGTAGTGTCACAGGCATATGAATGTGATCCTGTTCAATATTTTTATCAATGACTTAGATGGTCATCAAAATTCCAGATGATGTAGAGAAGGGAGAGTTGGCTAACATCTTGGAAAACGCAATTAGAATTCAAAACCTACTTTGACAGTTTAGAACAATTGGCCAAACCTAAACAGATCAAATGTCATCAGGCTTTAAATGGGAGCTCCCTGATGTGAGTACTCTTTGTAGTGCAGATCCTTACTGATCTACTACTTTCTATCACATGCGATGCTGAGGCAACATGGCTCAGAGGAAATAGAACTGTATTTGAAATCAGAGGACTTGGGTCTGAATCCTACTTCTGCCTCTTACTTGTGTGTGACCTTGGACAACTCATTTAATCTCTAGATCTTACTTACTTAATCTATAAAATGAGGAAGTTAGACTAGATGATCCCTCTTAGTTATAAACCTGTGATCTGGTTTTTCTCCTATAAATATTTCTACTCATAACATTGGTGGTTTTCCTGACATCAGTGGGGAACATGTCCATATATCTGTTCTCCCTTGCTCCAGTTATAGAGTCACCTCCTTTTTTTGCTAACGTACCTCTTTAATAATAACTTTTGGGTGATTCTTTATATATATTCCTTATATATACTTTTCATTTATAGACTACATCCCATTTACAGCCACCATGCATTTATCCATTGCCCTTTGGATGACTCACAAATCTGATTCTTTGGAGATTATTGGCTCACAACCCGGCAATGACCCTGGAATGCTCACTATCTCTCTCCCCACCATATTCAAGCTGTTAACAAGATCTGTAATCGCTCTCTAATAATCTCCCTTTTCACCTCTGACAGGGCCACCACTCTAGTGCAGGCCCTCCTCACGTCATGCCTTGATTATTGCAGGAGTCTGCCTGTTTTAAGTCCCTTCCCACTCCAATCCATCATTCAGCCACTCAAGTGATTTTCCTACAACGCAAGTTCAATCATATTACTCCCCTACTCAATAAACTCCAACGGCTTTCTATTGTCTCTAGGAGCAAATACAAAATGCTGCGCTTGGCATTCAGAGCCCTCGTTACCTAACACTCTCCTACTTTTTCAGTCTACTTATAGCTTACTCTCCAAGACATACTCTTCAATCCAGTGACACTGGCCTCCTTGTTGCTCCACCAACAAGCCTCTCCATCTCTTGGCTACAGTCGTTTTCCCTTGCTGTCCTCCGTGCCTGGAGCACCATGCCTCCTCAGCTTTGTCTACTGACCTCCTTGGGTTCCTATAAGTTCATAAAATTTCACCTTCTACAGCAGAGGTTCCCAGACTTATTTGACCTACTGCCCCCTTTTCAAAAAATAATTACTCAGCACCTCTCTGGAATGTATTTTTTTCTTAAATCTGCATTAGTAAAAAAATAAAAATGTATTTTTTTAAAGGATGCATCTTAAATTTTAATGAGTTATTGTAAATTTGGGGGGGGGAGTTTCCTGAAATTTTGATGATGGAATATTGCATCATTTAACCATATAGTATTGCATTGTAAACAAGTCATTACACGAACATATTCCTGCTGATGCATGTTGGACTTCCAGACAAGACAATGCATGACATACATGCCTGCTCACCTGCCAACACTTGTTTGTTAAGACCTATCAGTGAACTTGACCACCGATCACTTAGAACTTACATTTTGTCTCTTTATCTGGAAAAAAATGTAATCACTAAAACTTAACTGTTACACAACAGATGAAATATGAAACCTATGTTCCAAATTTTCTTCTCTTTTCTTCTTTCCTTATGTTTCCATGGCCTGCTTATTTTTTATTCAATGCCACCCCTGCAAATGACCCAAAGCTACTTCTGCTCTCCAGGATCATTTCAGCAACCCCAGTGGGCTGCATCACCCACTTTGGGAACCAAGACTTCCCCACTCCTCTTAATTTCAGTTCCGTCCTCTGTTAACAATTTTCTGTTTATTCTGTATATATCTTGCTTTGTATAAACTTGTTTACATGCTGTCTCCCCCAATAAATTGTAAGTTCCTTGAAGGCAGGTACTATTTTTTTGCCTCTTTTTGTATCCCTAGCACTTAGCTCAGTTCCTGGCATATATTAAGCACTTGATAAAGACTAGGTATATGTTTTGATATGATATATAGAACAACTGAAATAATATTATTGTTAAAAAGATAAGATTTTGTTACAAAGAAAAATGTGGTCATTGAGAGTATGGCACACTTTCCTAAATGCAATCCGCCCTGTTTTCTTCATACTTGTCAGTTCTGAACTCAGCTCATTGTTTAGCTACATGCATCTGTCCACCAATTCACTCTGAATGTCATGGAGTTGGATAATAGGTCCTGCCCAAGCACCACTTAATGGCTTTTTTTGGGACCCTCCTGGCTTAGAGTGAACGCAAATTGTAATTGATTCTCCTTTGGCCAGCAACTCTGATATTCTTCCCCTCCCAGGTTGATTTTTTTTTTTTAATGGGGCCATCCCTTGACTCACTTCTTATAGAAGCCTATTCACTGAATGGGAATTGCCTCCCTCAAAGTGAGAACCTAAAAAGACCTTAGATCAAAATAGTCAAAGTCTCCCATTGTTGCATCCTAAGTCAATTTCATTCTTTCTGATGCATATCTGGCCACTGGACCCAGATGGTTCTGAAGGAGAAAGTGAAGTGGGTGACCTTGCACAGGCCTCTCTCACTCAAATCAAAGTCAACTGGAAGTCATGTCATCCTCTCCCTGAGGTCATGGTTCTCTTTTAGAATGAAGGACAAGCCACCACATAAGAACCGCAATCTGTCTGTGATACATGTACTGATGTATCTACTTCATAGGTTGCCCATGCAGTGAACTGGGATAATAAGCGTTCAGTCAATCCGGAAATGTAAACCTAGAGGGAGCTCTTGATTGGAATGGCCCACTCCACTCCCATTAATATGAAATTTAATAAAAATGAATGTAAAGTTCAAAAATTGGACCAAAAATCAATTGCGTAAGTATACAACAGCAGGAACCAAAGTTAATATTTTAAAAGATCCAAAATTTTTATGAGATTATACATTTCTTTCATCAGTGAGGGACAAAAACATCTCCTAATGGACTCTTCGCTATATTGATAAAATCATAATGTCAAAAAGAAGTGAAGAAATAGAGTTCAGAAAGACTGTACTTTGCTCTGAGTAGACCACATTTGAACTAGTATACCAATTTCTGAATAAAATTCAGAAGACTGCTTGGTTGGGGAGGAAACTGGAGACCATTCCATAAAAGAATTAAATGATGGATTTGAGAACTTGGAGAAGAGAAGACTTACTGGGGATATGATAGCTGTCTTCAAGAATTTGAAAGATATACTATATGAAAGATTATTAAATTTGTTTCATGTTAACATCATTATAAATGGAAATTACTGAGGCAGATTGACTGGACATAAGTAAAGTCTTCTAAATATTTAGGACTGTCCAGAAGTGGAATGGACTGTAATTAAAAGTGTTGATTATACCAGTGAACTTCAAATATGGGTTAAACTACCACTTGTCAGAGGTACTGTATAGGAAATTAGGTACAGTTGAGGAGCTCTGAGTTCCCTGGTTAATTTGACATTCTATGATTCTGTTATTCATATTATTTATTAGCCAGTTATATTTATCATGTCTTGAATGCCTTTGGTAGGAGGGCAAAGTGGATAGAGTATCACTCTTGGAGTTAGAAAGTCCTGACTGACAAATACTAGGTAAATGACCACAGAAAAGTCATTTCAAGCCTCTTTGCTTCAGGGGACTCTCTAAGGTTATTTTACTGATTCCTGGTGTATGTTAGATGCTTAATAAATGCTTGTTGATTATTTGACCTGCAACTGTGGAGGGTGTTTCCATAACAGGAGTTCACCACAGAGACTGAACCACAGATACAGAGCCACACGCTACAAATACATTTGATTGCTATCTTCCCTGAGATATTCTGTTTTTCCCCACCCTTCCCTAATATTCCCTAGATAGGAAATGCCTTCCTTCCTAATTTCATTTGCTGACATCTTTCCCATCCTCTAAGGCCAATTCAAATGCCACTTGTTTTCCCCATGAAGCCTTCCTTAATCTTTCCAGCAAGACGTGTTCTCTGCATCATCTCATCCTTTAGAAACTGATACTCTGTCATACATGTTAGATCCTAGTGTATGTCTTATCTCTACTAGACTGTAAGTTCTTAGAAGGTGGGAAGAATCTGTTTTTTTTATCTTCCTAAATCCCCTTGTGACTGGCTGGCACAATCCATTGCATAAAGGCCAGTTAAATCAATAAATGAAGGAATATAATTAAGCTTCGGGGTTGATTAGATCCCTATCTATCAGAACGTGCATAACAAGTAATGCTATAATGACAGTTTCTTTTTTTAGCATATTAAGAACAAAATCTTAATATAGTGTTGCTCAAGTTAAAAAAGATTAAAGAAGTGAGATTGGATTACCTTATTTCAGATTTTGGCAATGTCCAAGGGCCAGATTGTTGAATTACTCCTTACAGCACCCACTCTAGGGACAAATTATGCTGTTGGTATGTTGCCTAGGAAAAACAGTAACCTGGTGAGAGGATTTTCTCAAAATTTGTGCTTCTTCCAAACCCCATTGGGCAAGTGAGAAATTTCTCTAACTATCGAATAGACTGAAAATGATTTTCTTTAAATATGTACCGTAAATTGGAAATCCTTCTGTGCCAAGCTATTCTTCTTATCAATGTGGATCAATTTAACTATTGATTATGTTAATGTGGGCTCAACTGGCACACCATTTGGAAGATGGGATGCTTTGAACTGAAGTTCCATTAAGGTGTCAAAAGTATATTGTTGATTACAAGTCATAGAGTTGGCCCTCTCACTACACCTCAGCTTTCCTTTGAACTGCATTGCTGTTAAATTGCTGATAGAATTACATTCAGTTACTAAAATACTCTTTAAAAACAACAACATACTTTGCAGATTTTTAGAGAGCTCCAGAAAACCTAAAGGCTTATTCCCTGTACAATCTTGCACTTTCTTTAAAGATGTAAAGTCTAGTCGATACATTTCTGTAACCAGATAAAGAACTCTGTGACTTCCAAGTCCTTCTGTGAGGCATGACACAGCATCACATTTGACTGGGTTAACTAGTTGTCAAATACACAAGGGTGGAAAGGCCCCAGTATGCAGGGAGGGAAGTTATTTTTGCTTTTGAAAACCAATTTAGTTGGGGAGAATCACGAAAGCTGAATTTGTTCCCCAATGAAAACAATCATTATTTTTTCACATTTGTTAGCATGATTCCTTATTTATAATCCCCAGAAGTTTAAAGCAGCAACCTCTCATTTAACAAATTTTTTCTTTATTAGACATGCAAACCAATTTCTCCTTATTTTTCTTGACTATAAAGCACTCAGAATTGATTTAAAAAAAATATAACTGTTGGAAGAATTTCTTTTGAATGAGAAAGACAGTAACAATCTAAGCTGGATAATCTGAAGAAAAAAATACAAACTTTAATTTCTTAAATTAAAGCTGGGCTGTGTATAGGTGGGCTTACTAGGAAGGACATTTTTAAGAACTCATTCACAGCTCTGAAAAAGGTGTAAACTTTTCTATGCAAACACATTTAATTTAATTAGCAGTCTAAATGCTATTAGGAAATTTTCTGGGTCTAGGGATATACAGACAGAAAACAAAAAAGTCCCTGACCTCAAGGGGCTTACGTTGTTCTCATCCTTGCTTTTCTGAAGTCATAGAAGTAGTAACTTTAAGGAACCCTCGAGGTGGTAGCATAGTTTAAAGACATTAACACAAGAAGACAACCAGACATGATGCAAATTTGGGTATATTAATCCCTGCAACTTTTGCCCTGACAAGCAAGAAAAGCCCTTTTGAGACCGTGAGCATTCCCTTATCCATGTATAGAAGTCACTAGCCACAAAGCATCAAACTAATCCTAAATCTCACCTCCTACTCTTTCATCCCAATTTTTCTCAACCTTAGTTTCAAGTCTTTGCTTATTATTGAATTAGTACCCTAATGGGCCTTCCTGACACAAGTTTCTCCTTTCTCTAGTCCAGCCTCCACCAAGCTGCCAAAGTGTTATCACATTTTTTTTAAACCATTGATCTGATTATGTCCTCCACTGCTCAGTAAACACCAATGGCTCCCTATTGCCCATAGGATAAAATATAAACTTTGTTTAGTTTGTGAAGTCCTTGACAGCCTGGCTCCCATCTATCATTCTAGCCTCAATATGCATTTCTCTTATTTCCTTATTTCATGAGCCAGTCAAACGGTTCTTCTTTCTACTCTTCATATACGTTACTTCTATCCATAACGCTCTTTCCTCACCACTGCCTCGCAGAATCTTTGTCTTCTTTCAAAATTCAGCTCGAGTACCACTTTCTATAATGAAGCTTTCCTGCTTCTCCTGTTAGTGCCTGCCCTTTGAAACTTCCTTGGATTCAACTACTTTGTCTTTATATGTATTCATTTTCTTTATATTTATTCTATTTGTCCTTTAATACACACTAATTATCTCCCTTGACATGTTTCATTCTTCCTATTTGTATCCCTAGCTCCTAGCCTAGTACTTAGCATATAGTAGGTACTTAATAAATGCTTGATTGATTGATTAATAGCCATTTAAAAATTACTGTCATGCTCTAATGGAAAACTGGCTCATTTATTAATCCTTAGCTATTCTCAACCACATTAGGGCTGATTCCCATTCTTGATAATGAAAATGTTAACGTTATTTGGAAGATTGCATTAAGCACAGAGTTTTATGGTTAAAGAGATTATGGACTTTTTTTTTTCAACCACGTATTGAATTCTAAATGGCCTGGCCCAGACCAATGCTCTCTAAATGCTTTCAACTGAGTATGCCATAAGTAAAAACTTTTAAAGCATGCAACTTTAGTTTGTATAGATGTACTTCTATTTAATATTGTATTAAAATTATGTACATTATGAAGTTTATAAAATAGTCATCAAAAAAAGCATAATACAGAGATTTACTAATATTTGATCTTAGAGACAATAGAAAGTCATGGAATTCTGTTACTGAGAACTTGGGGGCCTGGTCAGAACTGATTTTAGGAAAATTGCTCTGGCAACTAGACAGACAAATAGGAGAGGGGAGAAACTTGAGGCAGAGAGATCAATGAGGAGCTTGTTGCATTAATCAAAGTGAAAGGTGATGAAGGGTTGGTTATGTGAGTAGAGAAAAAGGGAGAGATGAAAGAAATATTTTGGAAGTAGAAACTATAATAACTGTCAATTTATTGGGTATATGTGGAAGAGGAAAGTGAGGTGTCATCGATGATACTGAGGATGAAAACCTGAGAAGGGTAGCAGTAACCTTGAAAGAGTTAGGAAAGTTTGAATGAGGGCTGTGTTTAGAGGGAATGATAATGTAATAAGATTGGAGGGGATCAAAACCCATCCATGCCTACTCATTGTGTGAGATTTACTCTGCACTATTAAAAATGAAAAGGATGGTGGCAATTCATAGTTATTTGCCACTATCCTTCAGTACACAGATTGTCCTCTGAGGGGCGCATGTCACGACCAAAAGGTGAGCAGTGCGCATTTCAGAAGGGTAGAGTTTGGGAGCTTTCACAGTGGAGAAGGACCTGAACTGGAAGAGTGTCAGGGGACACTCTTCCTACTTTGTAAATGGTTGATCATATTTCTCGTTTGGCATTAAGCAATGGCATCCCAGGGGGTCATTGTCCTCTATAGATCCAGACAAACATTTTGAATAATTCAAACAAAAACTTACTAAAATTATGCTTCCTGATAAGTACACAAATGTCTTTTCTGTTATGACTTTCCAGAAGAGGTTTAGAGTTGTTTTTCTACTAACGCTCCTCCTCTAAATAGCTAAGTATTCTGAGTGTCCCCTATAAGAGTACTTCATTAAAAAAATGAGCCTACCGAATTTCATTCAAAGCAAACTCAGTGCTTGATTAACTAAGATGAGTTCACTGAATTAGTGTTGGACAGTCTCACTTTTTATGGTAAAAGTATAATTTTGAACATTTAAAGAGAGGATCACTTGGATTTCTTTTAAAATGATCTAGGTATCATCATGTGTTTCCATTTTCTCACATTTAATCAAGGAGTAAGACTGACTAGGTAGCTTCCAAGACCCTTTCTAGCTCTAAAACTATACTGCTAAGACCCCATGTATTTTATTGCATCAAGTAGAAGATGATTTGTTGACTTACCTGAAAAAAGATTTAAAAGATTGTCATCTCACCAAGCAATTTTCTTAAGGATGCTGACTGGGGACTAGGTCTAGAGCCTGACAACTTTTTGAGATTGTACATTTTGTGAAGGACATATAGGAATAGCCCTGGAGAAGACAGGAAGATTACGTTACGGCCTTTCACCACAAGCCTTTGTAATTTGTATACAAGTCTGTGGAAGAGCACTGAATCAAGAAAACTTAATTTTGACAGGCTTGATGTATAGTCTATTTTGGTTAACCAAAAGGAACACATGCATTTTCTACATTAGAGAAATTTCCATTATTTTTCTCTCAGCCATGAAAATCGATTTTGATGTGATTACACTCAGAGGCTGCTTGATGTGCCTCTGACAGTACAAAATGGATAGAAGCAGTGGGTGGTGTTGAATCTAGGATACTGTGGTTAAGCCAAACTCTGTCACAAACTGAAAATAGTCAGATTCAAATGTACAATAAGGATATCTTGCATGAGAATAAACCTGAGGAGAAAAATAAAAGAGTTTCAGAGTTGGAACAGACCTTAGAGATCAACTAGTCAAACCCTTTTATTTTATAGATTAGGAAACTGAGGCCTAGAGAAAAGAAATGACAAGTGATGGGTCCAAGGTGCATCAACACTTTTTGGTGACAGAAGAAATTAATCAATCAAGAAGTATTTATTGGTAAACGCTAAGAGATATACATACAGAAGATGAAAAAAATGTCTACTTTCAAGGAGATTGTACTAAAACAGGTCAAAATTACAACCAAGATTTTCTGGTCTCGTTGTCTTTATACAATGCTTGGTGGAACAATGATTATAACACTGTATTTAGAAAGTCTGGCAAAGAGCGTTGCCATCATCTTCTGTTTTTTGTAAAGTATAAATATAGAAAAATGGAAGCCTATTATCAACGGACATCAGTAGAGGTTCCTTCCAATATGTTCAATTAAAACATATTGATTGATCATCGAGGGTACCTAAGTGGTGTAGATAGAGCGTTGGGTCTGGAATCAGGAAGACCTGAGTTTAAATCTAGCCTCAGACATTTACTACCTGTATGACCATAGGCAAGTCACTTAATCCTGCTTGCCTCAGTTTCCTCATCTGTAAAATGAACTGGAGAAGGAAATGGCAAGCCACTCCAGTACCTTTGCCAAGAAAATCCCAGCTGGGGTCATAAAGAGTCAGGCACTACTGCAAAATGATAGAACAACAGCAAATTGATCATATGATGGGTACAAAGTGCTGTACTCAACATGGGAGGAAAAGAGTGATGAATAAGACACAGCCCCTGCCAACAGTCGTCCTCCTACTTGTTGGTATTCTCTGATTACCCAAATTACTTATTAATGTGTGTATATGTGGAAATATTGCTTCCCCAGATAGAGTGTAAGCTCTTTGAGAATAGGGATTCTTTCATTTGTCTTTTTATCCCCAGGTCTTAGCATAGTCCCTGGTATATAATAGGTGTTGAAAAAATATTTGATTGAATTGAAGGACTTTATTATTGCTACTAGATTCCACTTTAGCTTTGATGCATTATAATAGAGTTTCAGATAGCAGGGCACACACACACACACACACACACACACACACACACACACACACACATATGACTATAGTATCCTTGAGGGAAAGTTTTCTTAGATTGTTGAGATCTGGTCGCATTTTTAGCCAGAGGGAGAACAATTTAGCAGAAATGGAGAAATTGAAGATGCATTAGTGTTAGTCAGTTGGGGCCAAGTGATGGAAATATGGAAAGTGATGAGATTAAAAGTCCTCAGTTTATAGGGTGCAAGGCTTAGAAAGAGGAAGGGCACTTCTTCCTCTGGGGCTTCAGGGGAGAAGAATGTAGGTGGAAAAAGTAAATAAATTTTGAGGGGGAAAAATGTGGCTGAGAAACCTATATTGATGATAATGATTTGCTCAACAAAGTCTAAAGAAAGATAATCTATTAAAGGAGAGATGGGAATTCAGGGACAGAGAGAAATGAGTTTGAGAAGAGTTACCTAGTTTGAAATGCTCACTGTGGAGAATGTAGTAGGGAGGTAGTAGCGAATCAAATGGAGATGAATACAAAGATGGCTGATAAAGGCTCATCTGAGGTTAGAGAGCCAAAAAGTAAATATTCATGATTTTCACCAGCAGCTGTGATAGCTTAGGAAAAGGAGCAGAAACCACATGACAGATGAGACTCCTGGTAATTAGCAAGGTGGGTACAGTAGAAGGACAGGGGACAAAGGTGTCAAGGGTGCCAGTAAGGCCATTACTCAAATTTCTGCTATCTAGGTTTTGTGTAGATGTGAAAGTCAGAAAGGGACTAATTAATTGGGAGAGGGGATGGTGATATTGAGGAATTGGAAGTGAAAAGGGAAGGTAGTCTCTGTAGAAATTGAAGGAATGGAATTATAGAAGATAAGGAGAAAGTGGTTACATAGAGGAAACAGTTCAAGACCTTAGAATTAGAGAAGTAAATGTATGATTCTAGGATCCTAAGTTCTGAGTGACAGCCAGGTCCCTGGTGTGGTTATGTTAGTAGATGGTTGAATGCAATGGTGACAGAAGCCATAGGAGTTGAAGAGATCAAGTCAACGTGAGGTTGGGATATCAGATGGGTTGTTACCATGGAAACTTAAGTCATCAAGTCATCCTCTAAAAATGTATGGTGTACTATTTCAGCTAAGCTCTCATTGCTACTGGACCATATTTTTACTCTCATTTTATTGATTTCCTATCTTATGCCCCATAGTGCTTTTGCAAATGTTTTTCTTCCATGTCTTCAAACCTTCATCCAAAAGATTGTGTTGCCTACTTCGGTGAAAAGAAGGAACATTCCTACTTTGAGATAACAGGGAAAGATGAGAGATTGGACAAAAATTCAGGAAAATTTTGAGCTAGATAAAAGAGTATTTGAGGCACTCCAAGGGGAGGACACTGATCTAAGTAAAGTCAAAGATCATCTGTGGCCAACAGTCATCTGATGGCACCTTCTTTCATTCTCTACCTTCATTTCACAAAACTTCAGTATCCATTATCTTTTCTTGCCCTTCTGTCTCAGAGCCAAAGGCATTCTGATTCTTTTCTATGACTAATCCTTTTACTGGTTCTCTTGATCTCATCTCCTAAATTCTCTTGGACTTGTCCCAACAATCAACTCTTCTTCTCTCATGCATCTCAAATTTTAACCTTCCCCCTCCACATGTTCTTATAAATATGACCAGGACTCCTCAATCTTCAAAAAAAGAGACAATAAAAGAAAGCCTCCCTACCCCATCTAGCTACCTACCCATCTCTTTATTCCATTTGAGACACCCTTGAAAAAAGATTGTTCATCCCTGATACTTCTACTTCTCCAATACCAAAGTCACCACTCTAGTAAAAGTCCTTATACCTGAGAGCCAGTGTGGCTTCAGAAAGGAACAGTCGATATGGTGTTTGCTGCCTGACAACTCCAAGAGAAATTCCAGGAGCAGAACAGAAGTCTGTACACAACATTTGTAGATATGACCAAGGCCTTTGACACTGTTAGTCGTGAGGGCTTATGGAAAGTTATGTCAAAATTTGGTTGCCCAGAGAAGTTCATCAGTATTATACATCAATTTCATGATGGCATGTTTGTCCAGGGTCTGGATAGTGGACAATGCTCTTGTGACTTCCCAGTCACCAACAGAGTAAAACGGGGCTTTGTGCTTGCTCCCCTGCTTTTCAGTATGATGTTTTCAGCCATGTTGTCAAATGCTTTCAGTAAGGATGAACATGGCATTAAGGTCAACTACTGTACTGATAGTAAATTCTTCAATTTGAAAAGGCTACAAGCCAAGACTAAAGTGGAGGGAGTGCTGGTGCTTGATTTTCTGTTTGCAGATGATTGTGCACTCAATGCAGCCTCTGAAGCTGAGATGCAACAAAGTATGGATCAATTCTCTACTGCCTGTGCTAATTTTGGCCTAATAATTAACACCATGAAAACACAGGTGCTCCATCAGCCACCACCACACCATCCATATGTGAAAGCATCAATTACAACAAATAGAGAAGTTTAGAATGCTGAGGATAAATTCATTTACTTTGGTAATGTACTTTCCAGGGATGTACACATTGACAATGAGGTTGATGCATGCATTGCCAGAGCTATCTCAGCGTTTGGGAGGCCCCAAAGAAAAGTTTGGAGGAGAAGACGTATTAGACTACCAAAATGAGGGTCTACAGAGCTGTTTTGCTGACTTCATTGTTGTGTGCCTATGAAACATGGACAGTCTCCCAGTAACATGCCAAGAAACTGAATCGCTTCCATTTGAACTGTCTTAGGAAGATTCTGAGGATCACTTGGCATGATAAAGTACCAGACACTGAAGTCCTTGCTCTAGCTGAACTGCCAAGTATTCAATCTATGCTTCAGAGAGTACAGCTCTGATGGGCTGGTCACATTGTTCAAATGCAAAATGTATGCTTGTCAAAAAGACTATTTTATGGAGAATTCACATGGGGCAGGCAGTCACATGGTGGTCAGAAGAAGTGATACAAGGACACTCTCAAGGTCTCTCTCAAGAACTTTGGATTTGATTATGCAACATGGAAGACACTGGCACAGGATCACTCAGCATTGCATGCCCACAACAGAAAGGGTGCTGTGCTCTTTGAGTAAAGCATAATTGAGACAGCACAAAGTAAACATAGGATGTGCAAATTTGGAGTATCCACCCCAAATATTCCTGTGGACAATCTGTGCCCAACATGTGGTAGAGCATTCCAAGATAATATTGGTCTGATCAGTCACAGTCAGGTACAATGAAATTTCACTTTATCATGGTGATGTCATTTTGGTCTTCTTTGAAAACAAAGGACAACAACCAACCAAAGGTCCTTATCACCTCATCATTGCAATAGATTCTTAATTTGTCTCCTTGTCTGGTTTCCCTGACTTTAATCCATTCTCCAAACTGCCAAGCTGATTTTCCTAGAGTGGAGGTATGACTATGTCAGTCCCATCCCCTGCCCCAACACAATACATGCCAAAGACTTTCTCTTACCTCTAGCATCTATTAGGATCTATTTTAAAATCATAGTTTTTTTTTTTAATTCTTTACAATCTAGTGCTTTCCTACGTTTATATTCTTCTTACACTTTACTCCCTACCGAACACTCTATGATCCTGCTAAACTAGCCTATTTACTGTTCCTCATGCATAACAGTCCATCTTCAATCTGCCATGCCTAGATCTCTTTCCTCACTTCTGCCTGAGATTTCCTGATTGCTTTCAAGATTTAATTAAAATCTTACGTTTTGCAGGACACCTTTACTTGTTCCTTCTGAGATGATCTTCCATATTGTGTGTGTCTGCATGTGTGTAATATATCTATATATTATACATATGTCTATCTATCATCTATGTATCTATGTATGTATGTATGTATCTATGTATCTATCTATCTATCTATCTATCTATCTATCTATCTATCTATCTACCTACCTACATATACACATATATGTATGAGCCTACATCTGACCAAGGCCTTTGATACTGTCAGTTATGAGAGCCTATGGAAAATTAGGCCAAAATTTGGTTGCCTGGGGAAGTTCATTATTGTATATAAATTTCATGATGGCATGCTTGCCCACATTCTAGATAATGGACAATACTCCTGTACTTTACCTATTACCAATAGAGTGAAACAGGGCTGTGTGTTTGCCCCATTGATTTTTAGCATGATATTTTCATCAATGTTGTCAAATGCTTTCAATGAGGATGAACACAGCACCAAGGTCAGCTACCATGGTGTGGTATGATGGTAAATTTTTCAACTTTTTATTTCATTTAAAAAAAATATTTTATTTGTTTTCAGTTTTCTACAATCACTTCCATATATCTGAGATTTTTTCTCTCTCCCTTCTCCTCTTTCCCCTTTCCCTGCCCCCTCCCTCCCCAAAATGGTGGGCAATCTTATATAGGTTTTACACATACATTCTTATTAAATACATTTTCATCTTACTCATGTTGCATAGAAAAATTAAAATGAATGGGAGAAATCATAAAACAAACCAAAACATAACACAAGAGAAAATGGTCTGTTTCATTCTGCGATCCAATTCCATAGGTTTCTCTGGATCTAGACGGCATTTTGCCTCAAGAATCCATTGGGAATTTTTTAGGTCCTTGGATTGCTATGAAGGGCTAAGTCTATCAGAAAACTTCCTCACACACTGTGGTTGTTGCTGTGTACAAAGTTCTCCTGGTTCTGCTCCTTTCACTCAGCCTCAGTTCATATAAGTCTTTCCAGGCCTCTCTGAAGTCTTCCTGTTCATCATTTCTTACAGCACAATAGTATTCCATTGCACTCATATATCACAACTTGTACCAGCATGGCTCTGGTAGACTGTCCATGTTTCACAGGCATACAACAAGGAAGTCAGCACAACAGCTCTGTAGACGTTCAGTTTGGTAGTCAGTCTAATACCTCTTCTCTTCCAAAATTTTCTTTGGAGCCTCCCAAACACTGAGATAGTTCTGGCAATGTGTGCATCAACTGATCAATTCCACAATTGATGGGTGTCCCAAATTCTTCACCTTTAAAAGGCTACAAGCTAAGACTGAAGTGGAGGGAGTAAATTTGGAGAAACCAACCAAAATATTCACAGTGACTATTTGTACCCAACCTGTAGTAGAGTATTCTGAGCTTGTACTGATCTTATCAGTCACAGTCTGACACATTAAAACTTGACTTTAGCACAGTGATGTCATTTTGGTCATCTCAAAGAATGAAGAATAACCTACCAACATAAGTGAACATATATGTGCATATGTACATATGTGTGTATATGCATACATACACATATACTATGGTCTGATAATTGTATCAGACAAGTAGTTTGTGTGTATATCTGCATGTATATAAATAATGTGTGTATAAATGTGGATGTATATATAAACATATATATAATATACATATATATTTATCTAGTTAGCAAGCTAACAATCCACACATACATAAACCTATATATTTGCTTTGCCTGATGCATCTTATCAGAGGATAATTGAGGAGAGTTATTTATGTTTTACATCTTCTGAGGAATCCTGAATATTTTTAATATATGGATGGGAAAACCTTTGGTGAAAAAAGATCCTAGAAGGTAGCATTTTGTTCTACCTAATCAAATTTGTTTCTATAATTAATAAGCTTAAAGGATTCTTTGACTTTTAGCATCTTTAAGTTAATTGTGAGGAAGTAAAGATGTGGTTAATTTCTTATTAATACCTAAAGATATCCTCAATTTGTGTACAGACAAATCTGATTCTGATTTTATGCAAATGAGCTTGTACTGTTTTGTACTTATTGACTGAACTGCCTTTCCTCGGTATTAATAAGGTCAAAGATTGATTTCTGAGCCTTTGGCATGTATCTTATCCTTCCTTAGATATTTAGTATATTTGTTTATCAATGTCCGCACAATTATATTACCTTTATTATTTCTCCCTTCGTATATACTTGCTCCCGTTTGGTTGTTTTCCAGTCATTGTTCACTTTATGCCAATTCTATCTCCTTATAAGCACCTCAGGAACCATGATGCCAACATCCAAGTCTGGTTGTTTTTGACTGTCTTTGGTAGAAAAAAATAGTTTGCTGAAATAGTTTTGTAAATCTTTTCCATTTTTCTCCTTTTGTTGCCCTCTCTCCATTTTTATCCTTGAATACCCTTGAGATGACTTTGCTTAGTTGGATCTCTTGCTCAGCTTTCTTTAAATTGGTTTTACCCTTCGTTGCTTCTCTCTGCATTTTGAAAGGCCATTGTTGATAAGTACCCATTAGTCTTTGTAAGATTTTAGAGATGAGTTTATAGTACAATCTAGTACTGCCTTTGGCAGCTATGGCAAGCAAGTAAATGTTTACTGAGGTGCTTTTTAGCCTCTTTTGGTCTTCTGATTGTGGCTATTCATTTACATTGATTAAACCTCTGCAAGAAATTTTAAGAGTCAATGTCAATGTTGCTTATGTTGCCCATTGCCCATACATTAATAACTTGTATAAATAATTCAGGGTGAATTTTTTCATTGTCACGATATATATATGTATATATGTACACATATATTATATATGTATATAAATACACATATATTTCTTCTCATTAGTCTTTATTTTTGTTTCTTTGTAATTCTGTTCTTAGCTATAACAAGTTTCTGGTTTGACTGTGCAGAGAATGCTGACTCAGGGATAATGCCCTGATCATATGACTTGCTAAAATATGTTCAATCTCATTATTTGTGATGGTATTCGTTATTCATCAGAAGAGTATTCATGATTTAGAGATGTGAGACTTCTGTATAATCAACAGTTTTTGGTCTAATTGATTTCTCCTGAACCATATTTTCCAATATATTTCTCCCTATCCTCACATTTTCAAATCTTTGTATCCAAGGTACTATCAGAGTATGTTGATTTAATTTGGAAGGACTTATCAAGTTCTTCATATAATTGCTTTACCATTTCATCCTTGGCAACTAACGTTGCAAATGCTTCAATTATTTTCATGGTAACCTTTTTGCAAAAACATGACATTAGTACTGTAATATGTGATGATCAAATGTGCCATGAAATAATATCCATTATAACCTTTTGGAATATGATAAAACTGATTCTACCAACTCTTTTCTTTGCCTTTCCAAGGAGTGCCTGTGAACTATTCTTTCAGTTAGCTGCAACTTCCTTCTTTCTTCTAGTTTTACTTATAATAAGGATGTCCTTGATATGATCTAGCTCCTCTAACAATATGTCGTATTGATCTTTATTGTTATATTTTATTTATTAGTATTATCATTGATAATGATCTCACACTTAAAATAGTAACAAGTAAGTTGAATTTTGTTGATGATCTAAAAAGTTTATGAATCTTAACACCCTTTCATAGTACTCTGCCATTGCCAATGCAAAAGTGTAAGGGGAAATGCAATAGGACTAAGGGCCATTACAACTTTATCTTTGTTTTATGGATCTCTCTGGCCAAATGAAATTTTATCTAATGGATGGTCTCCTATGATCAATCATCAGACTATGACCAAATTACTTGACATCTCTGATCCTCAGTTTTCTTTTCTATGAAATGAGGATAATGATATTCATGAAGCCTGCATTATTTCATAGAAAAAAATAGTATCCAAGTCTGAGAAGGGGCCTAATCTCATTGTCTTCTGCTCAAGTCATGTGGTACAGTAGAAATAGTATTGTTTCTAGACTTTGAGGACCTGATTTCAAATCCTGTCACTCATAGCCTTTCTTGACCTTGGGCAAGTCATAACCCTCTGAGCTTCAGTCCAAAGGGTAAAATGAGGGCTTGGACTACACTATCTCAGGTCTCTTACAGTTCTGAGTTTATTATCCTATAATATAACTTCTGGAATAACTTCTGGAAAGAGCTTACATTGTGTAAGTTTGCAAAGAACTTTCCTCATAACACCTCTATGAAGTAAGTAGTATGAGCACAATTTTCTTCATATCACAGGTGAGGAAAGTCAAGGTTAAAGAAGTTAACTTACTGTCCCACAGTTGGTTAATTGTCAGAGGCAGTACTCAAATCGAGGTTTCCTAAATCCATGTAAAGTACTCTTTCTACCATACCAGGCTGCTTCTCAATGACAAGATAAACATCTCCCATGATGTGGATGATCAGCATGCTAAAGGGATACAAAATCATGTTGGGCAAGGATGGTTTGATAGAACTAGAGTCATTTCACCTGGAAAACAGAAAACTTAGAGGAGTTATAATGGATGTCTTTAAATCTATGAAAGCTTGTCATGAGGGACAAGGCTTAGATTATTTTTCTTCTTGGTCCTCTAGGGTTGAAATAGGACTATCAATGGATAGAAATTCCATGGAGGCATATATTGACTTAACAAAAGAAAAGTTTCCTAATAATTTGATTTGTCTTAAAATGGAATGGGCTGCCTTAATAGGTAATGAATTCTCTTTCACTAGAGGTCCTTAATTAGAGTCAAGATAGCTGTAGGTCAGAGATGTTATAGATGAGATTCATGTTTCAAATACGGGATTGATTGGATGACATCCCATATTTAATAGTCTACAATTATGGTAGACTTTGAACTTAGTGAATTTCCATTGTTCACCATTTGGGTAAGTAAAAATACCATTTACCATCCCAAGTAAAAAGATCCTACTATCCCTTTATTACACACCTAGGTAACTTGAGAGGCATGGTAGATAGAGAGTCAATTTTAGAGTCAGGAAGACCTGGATTCAAGTCCTTGCCTTATCACATATATCCTGCCTTACAAATGGGTAAGTCATTTAAGCTTCTTTGCCCCAGGCAACTTTCCAGTACCAGTAGTTGATCTCCAAAATGCAGTGTTTCCATTTTGGGAATCACTATACAATGAAATTATGAGGCTGAAAAAACAATCTTCTTATCCAGAGACAGCATTTGGTACTAAGTGTCCTTCTCAGGACAAGTTCCTAAAGTGTGTGCTCACTTACTCAGATTTTCAAATAATATATATTAAGAAAAATGCCACTAGAAACCTATAAATGTCAAGCCTGAATAAAATGTTTTAATAACCAATAGATATTGATTTAATATTCAGTAACTATACTACTCTTCTAAATTAAATATATTGTTGAGTCTATTTGGGATGCTCAGGGGTATATTTCCCCTTGATAGGTGCATATTAACATTAATGGGAGTTATGCACAGGAATAAAGGGGAAAAGAAAATCACCTGCTTAAGGTTATGCTTTTAGCACTAGGTGTGCAAATCCTATTATTGTGAATGGGAAGAGCTCCTCTAATTCTCCTTGCCTGCCCTGCAAATGCATCCCTTGATATCAAGTGTTATCAAATATTATGTACTTTTGGATAATTTCTATGTTAACCAATTGCTTTGGGGTTTTCTGTCGTTCCTTTCATTCTCTATACTTTGGAAGGTACACATACAGTAGTTAGCCCTATAGTATTTTCCTGGGGCTAATCAATTACTATGATCATGAGTCTTCCCTTCATCCTCCTTTTTTTTCATTTTCTGACTTTTAAGTGATGGGGTTTTATGTTTATTTAGTGAATGATGAGCTCTTTTTTCCCCCTTTAAGCCTGAGAAAATCATAGCTTTGGAAAAGTTAACATGTTTACAGTGGAAAGGATATGGCCCAGGGGTTCAAGCTTCACCTTCTGCCACTAACTAATTATATGACTTCTAAGATTCAAAACCTCTGCACCTCAGTTTCTTTATCTGTAAAACAGGAATAAAAATACCTTCTATATTTACCACAGAGTTGTGAGGAGTAAGATAATAGATATGAATGTAACAGCAATTGTGTTACAGAATTCCCTTGTCTGAAAATAGCTGAATCACAGGAGTCATGTGCTGCTTATCTTCCTTGTGGAACATTCTGTCCATGCTCAATTGGAATTTTTACATCTTGGGTAGTTATGTTTTTCTATGAGGGCAGAGTACAGTGAAAAGAGCAATGGATTTGCATTCAGAGGACTTAGTTTCAAATCCTACCTTAGGTAATTCATTTAAATTCTTTACACCTCACAGTTCTCATTTTGTAAAACTGATAAGTTAAACTCTGTCTTATAGTTCTAATTCTATTATTTATTGAAACAACAAAACCTTTAACCCACAGAGCAATGATGAATATTAGGTTCACAAGTATCCTATTAGTTTTTGATGATACCAAAATAATCAATTTCTACTCACATTGTAGAGTTGAATAAGGTTTATGTCATATATTGATTTTTTTAAAAAGTGTTTTTCTCACCAAGAGTTCCCTATGCCAATTAAAGTACTGACAGGTCCAGTCCAAAAAAAAAAAATGTCCTGGGCCCTGGGCATACAAAGACATAAATAAAACAGTCCCTAATCAAATAAATTATACTTTTCCTCCTAGTCTTGAAAAAAAAAGATTAATTCAACAGGTAAATATAAATAAGAATGTATTCATATATTCATTCATTTCAGAGTGATAAATCGAATTACTACAATCCACAGAGCACCATTCTTGGTTTTGTAGAAGGTTCCAAGATATACCATGATCTATCTTTATCCTCAAGGGACAGTTGAGGGGACAAAATGTTTATGTGTGAAACATTGAGTGGTAGTAGGAGTGAAATGTTAAAAGATAAAGCAAAAAAGGTCATGAGGCAGTAGAAGATAGAGCCCAAGTAAGTGGTATAATCATTAGGTTCTATGGAAGTCAAGGGGAGAGGACACCATATGCTACAGTGCTTGAGTGTAACATCATATAAAGAGTCAGAGGAAAATAACCCTTCCATCAGGATGAATGGTTTGATCAAAAACATGGAGAAAAAAATTTACGTGCAGGGTATACTAATGTTAATTGGTAAATTGTCAATGTAGCAAAGTCAATGCCACAAAGATAAGGAGGGAAACAGAAAACTGAGAAAAAAATTTTACAACTAGTATCTGTGATAAAGGCCTCATTTCTAAAATATATTGAGAATTGAGTCAAATCTACAAGAATGCAATAATTCATTCCCCAGTTGATAAATGGTCAAAGGATAAGGCAGAGGCAGTTTTCAGAGGAAGAAATTAAAGGTATCTATAGCCATATGAAAAAATGCAAATTAAAACAACTTTGAGGTACCACATCACACCTTTCAGATTGGCTAACATACAGGAAAATGATAAATGTTGGAGAAGATGTGGGAGTGTTGGAACACTAATTCATTGGTGGAGATGTGAGCTGATCCAACCATCTGGAGAGCAATGTGGCTATAAAAATGTGCATACCTTTTGACCCAGCAATACTGCTTCTAAGGTTGTATCCCAAAGAGACCATAAAAATAGGATAAAGACCCATATGTACAAAAATATTTATAGTAGCTCTTTTTATGGTGACCAAGAACTGGAAAGTGAGGGGAACACCCATCAATTGAGGAATGACTGAGCAAGTTGTGGTAAATGAATTTAATGGAATACTATTGTGCTATATGGAATGATGGGCAGGTGAACTTCAGAAATACCTGGAAAGACTTATATGAACTGATGCTGAGTGAAGTGAGCAGAACTAGGAGAACATTATATACATTAATAGCCATGGTGCACAAGGATTGTTTTTGATAGACTTAGTCATCCACAGCAAGGCAAGGACTTAAAACATTTCCAAAGGACTTATGATGCAAAATGTCATCTATATCCAGAGAAAGAACTATGGAGTCAGAATGAAGAATGAAGCAGACTATTTTCTCTTTTGTTATGTTTGGTTTTATTTAGTTTTACTCATGCTTTTTCCCATTCGTTTTAATTCTTCTATGCAATATGACTAATATGAAAATGTATTTAATAAGAATGTGTATGTAGAGCCCATATAAGATTGCAAGCTGTCTTGGGGAGGGAATGGGGAAAAATTTAAAACTTATGGAAGTGACTGTTGAAAACTGAAAACAAAAAAGATTTGAAAAAATTTTGAAAAAATAAAATAAATTGTCAGTGTAAGCATTTATACATTGGAAATTGACAAACATTAGAGATTATACTTTTATTTTTTTAAATTTTGTTGCTTGCCTAGACTCAAGAATGTGATGGAGAAAATATTACTAACAAAGATTAAATTTAAAAGTTTATCAAGGGCGTATCTCTACCCCCTGCCCTGGGGGAGCTGGTTGTTAGGTATTCATCAGCATAGCCTTGCTAACATGCCACATTCATCAGACAGTTGTAATGAAATGATGGAAGATAAGTCTGCAAATGTCAGTTGGGAATCAGACAATGACGGGCCTTACATACTAGGGAAATTCTCTTCTTTTACTTTTTTTTCAACCTTGTTTATTTGTTCCTTTCCATACATGTATCAGGATTCCTTCAGAGGCATAACCACAGAAATAACCTGTTCAGTGACCCTTTCATCATGAAAATTAGGTAGGGCATAAAAGAAGGAAATGTATATTCATCAAAGATGCTCAACACTTTTATGGAGGAGATTGTAGCAGAGAGTCCAGGCTGAAGAAGCATTCTTTGTGGTTGCGTTTGATTATGAATGATATTGTCCTAGCATCAGGCTGCAGAGCATTGTAGAAATCTGAGAAAGAGATGTGCTAATGGCCCAAAGAGGTGGACCTCATGAAGAATGTCTATTGTCTGGATGATGGCTGTAGTTCTTTTGGATGAACTACATATTCAAGTTGTCTCTCCGTCATTATGGATATGTAGGTCAGAGTACACATAAACAGCTCTTGACCTCAGGATTGCATAAAAGGAGGAGTTAAAATGCCTTTTAGAAATTGCAAAGCTCCTTTGATGACTTCTAAACTAATCTTGGGGGGGAAAAGGTTCATGATCTTAATAATAATATTCTAGGGCAGTTATGTGGCACAGTAGATAGAATCCCAGTCCTGGAATCAGGAGGAATTGAGTTTAAATATGGTCTCAGACACTAGATATTTACTAGCTTTGTGACCCTGGGCAAGTCACTTGACCTTGATAAGTGCGCGTGCGCACACACACACACACATACACACACCAAAACAAAAAACAGAAAATCTTCTCCTTGGGTTGCTCTGTGGCAGTGAGATATGGAATACAGTTTCTAAAAAATTAAAAATTAATATTACACAGGAAACAATGGTAAGTATGAGCAAAATACATCATATAGCCAATGAAGAACTTCGAAGAAGAGAAGGAATGAAGGTCATCAATGAAATGTGTAATAGGAAAAGAAAATGGATTGGTTATATGACGAGAACCATGGGTGACAGATGAACAGTCAGGAACTTCCATGAGTAGTCACATAATGTCAAGAAAAATCAAGTATAGCACATTAAATGGATTCCCCCTCCCCACCCTAATAAATTTATTTTAGGGCACAAAAGAGTACACAGGTTACATAGGAATGAAAGGAATGAAATTTGTATCACTAAAGGGAATTTTTAAATAGATGAGATCACAAATCCATTTGACTATCGAAGGACTCATGCTCTGATTTTGTCCTCTATTGCCAATTGCATCAAGTTGAGAAAATTTTCAAAAAAATATTTCTGGTTCTATTTTTTCTTCCTTTCATCTCTATTATACTTGACTTTGCAGGAGGTAGTATAGAATACTCTGGACTGGGTATCTGGAGACTTGGGTTCTGTTTCCAGTCCTGTAATTCACTGTGTGTTCATAAGCAATTCTTTTCACCTATCTGGGTCCTAATTTATACTGGATAGACTATAAATTCCTTGAGAGCAGGAGCTATGTTATTTTTTATCTTTGTTTCCTTAGTATCTGCCTAAGACTTGACACATAGTGGGTGTTTAATAAATATTTCTAAAATGAAATTGGTTTGAATTTCTAGGATGTGTATATACATATATACATATATATGCTTGTGTGTTGTATGTGTGTGTGTGTAGCATATATTTTAATTCATTTCTACTACCTCCTCCTCTGTTCTATTTCCCACTCTTCTATGTTCTTTAAGTACTCATGCACAAATCTTGTGAAATTGCCCTGCATAAAGAGTGGGGGTATGAGGATTGGAGTTCAGTTTGGGGAAAGGTTAAGACTATGTGTCCATGTACCAACAAAACCCAGGAGGAAAAGATAGAAAAAGAAATTTCATTTAAAATCACTGGAAATATTATAAAATATTTGGGGACTACACCTACCAAGCCAAACTTAGAAGAACACAAATAGAAAACACTTTTCACACAAATAAAGACAGATATAAATAATTGGAGAAATATTAATGACTCATAGGTAGTCTGAATCAATATAACAAAAATGGCAATTCTACTGAAATTAATTTACTAATTCAGTGCCATACTAATCCAACCCTCAAGGAATTATTTTACAGAGCTTGAAGAAAATGAAAACAAAATTCATCTCAAAGAATAAAAAATCAAAAATACCAAGGGAATCAGTGAAAATAAACGTGAGGAAAGACAGCCTAGTAGTACCACATTGCAAACTATATTACAAAGAAGTAATCATAAAAACAATCTAGTAACTAATTTTTAAAAATAGACCAGTCAATCAATGGAGTAGATCAGGTATAGCATACTCAGTAGGAAATGATCAGAATAATCACGTTTGATAAACCTAAAGATCCAAGCTTTGGGGGCAAGAAGTCATTATTCGATAAAAATCGCTGGGAAAATTGGAAGTTTGGAAAAAATAGGTCAAGACTAATATCTCATACCTTATAGCAAAATAAGGTCAAAATGAGTGATTTAGACATAAAGGGTAATATCATATTTAGGGGACCATGAAAAATTTTACTTGTCAGATCTATGGATAAGGAAAGAGTTTATGACCAAATCAGAGATAGATAGGGACATGGGAAATATAATGGAAAATTTCAATTACATGAAATTAAAAAGTTTCTCCACAAACAAAACCAATGAAGTCAAAATTAGAAAAAAAAAAGCAGGAAAATGGCAGGAGTGGGGTGGGGTAGAACAAGTTGTTTTTTTTTTAATAAAGGTTTCATTTCTTAAATAAATAGGGAACTCAGCCAAATTTATTTTTTAAAATAAGAACCATTCCCCAATAGATAAAATGGTCAAAGGATATGAACAAGTAGCTCTCAGAAACAGAAACTGAAGCTATCAACAAGTCACATGAAAAAAAAATGCTCTAAATCTCTATTGTTTAGAGAAATGCACATTGAAACAACTCTAGGGCACCATTTCATCACCTATCAGTTTGGCTGACATGACAGAAAAGGGAAATAATAAATGCTGGAATGGATATGGAAAAATAAAAACACTAATAAATTGTTGGTGGAATTGTGAACTGGTCCAACCATGTTGTGGAGCAATTCCGAACTAGGCCAAAAGAACGATAGAACTGTTCATGCCTTTTGACGCAGCAATACCACTACTGGGTCTATACTCCAAAAAGACAGAAAAAAAAAGTACAAAGGATCTATATGTAGAAAAATACTTCTAGTATTTCTTTCTAGCATCAGTCAGGGAATGGATAATATTGTGCTGAAAAGGAAATGAAAAGCAAGATGGTTTCCGAAAAACTTGAGAAATCTTATATGAATTTATGTAAAATGCTTAAGCGAATGGAACCAGTAGAATACTATACACTGGAACATCAACATTTAAGGATGATCAAGCACAAAATACTTAGCTACTCTAACCAAGACAATGATCCAAGACAATTCTTAAGGATCCATGATGAAAGATACTATCCACCTCCAGAGAGAAAACTGATAAACTGAGGGAAGATTGAAGCATACTTTTTAAAATTTTATGTTTCTTGCTTTTTATTATTTTTTTTGCAACATGGTTAATATGGAAATGTCTTCCATGACTTCACATATGTAATTAGTATATTGCTTGCTTTCTTAAAAAGTGGGAGAGAGGCAAAAGGGATGGAGAGAATCTGGAACTCAAACTTTTAAAAAATGAATGTTAAAAATAAATTAAAAAATAAAAAGAATATGTATCTATGAGTTCTTATTTGCAATTATAGTAAGTGTCATATATAATGTCTTTGAGAATAGCAACTCTTTTAGTTATGAATCTGTATGCCTAAGGTCTAGCATAGCCCCTGGCATGTAGTGGGCCCTGAATTAGTGGCTTCATTAAAGTTAATGTCAAATGAACCTAACTCAATGTGGTACTTCAGGCAAGCTACCTAACCCTCAATGGGCCTTAATTTCTTCTCCTGTAAAATAAAGAGTTTGGAAAAAATTACCTCCAAGAGCCCTTCAAACTAAAAATCCATGATCTTTATTCTCTGAACCATTTGATGAATTACTTTTTATTGAAAATGTTTAGATATTACCTCCACTATTTCACCGTTCTCTTTGTACCATGACATGCATCAAACTAGTACTTTATACTGGAGGAAACATCTAACTCAAAATGATTTAATATCTATACCTTTATTAGTCTTTCCTATAAATGAAATTCACTTACTTTAGTGCTTTAAAGGCTTGTAGTTGCATTTCAGTCGATGATTCTTCCACTGAATAGATTATGACCCTCTTCATTTCAGTCTACAAATCACAGGAAAATCTTTTGAAGGAGTATTGGGTTTGAGGGGGAAATAAAGACACTAGAGCTCAAACTAGAAATTCCCCCATCTAAGGCAAAGTGGAAAGGTGGAGACTCTAGTCATGATAAAGAGCATAGGAGGATTGGGGTGGAGGTACCAGAGGATAAAGGAAGTAGAGAAGATAGTACATGATGCTTGGAAGAAGGGCAAAGAGCCTCCTTCTTCCACTCTCAATCAATGCTGCTAAAGATATTTGGAGAAGAATAAGGTATGCCCAAAAGAGGGAATCCATAGCAATGAGAACTTATGGATGAATATGTGGAAAAGAGTGGGGTGTGCATAGGCAGTTCAATTGCACTAGGGGTGGAGATTGACAAAGAACCAACTGTGATAAGTGTTAGTGGAGGACCATGAAGCACCAGGAAAGCGCTCTCTAAGTCAACAAGCAAACTACACAGGGGAGGAATCACTTTCTTAAAGATGAAGTATAATGTCCAGAAGGCTATAAACCTATGCATACCCTTTGATACAGCAAAAGCATTAGTAGGTCTGTATTCTAAAGAGATTCATGAAAGGGTGGGGGAGCAGGGAGAGAGAGATAACCTATTTGTATAAAAAATATTTGTAGCAGCTCTTTTTGTGGTGGCAAAGAGCTGAAAATTGAGAGGATGCCCATCAGTTGGGAAATAGCTGAACAATTTGTGGTATACAATTGTAATAGAATATTATTGTGCTATAAGATATGACAAGCAGGAAGATTTCAGAAAAACCTGAAAAGACTTATTTATATGAACTGATACAGCAGAACCAGAGAACATTATATTCAGTAACAGCAACATCTTACAATGAACAACTGTGAATACCTTAGCTACTCTCAGCAATACAATGATCTAAGATATGCCCAAAGGATTCATGATGAAAAATGATATCTCCAGAGAAAAAATTGATGTATCTAAGCACAAACTGAAGCATACTATTTTTCTTGCTTTTTTCTTTCTTTTTTGCTCATCTTAATTCAAGTTTCCTTAAATTTAAGTTTTCTTCTACAAAATTACTATGGAAATGTTTTACATGATTGCACATGTATAACCTATATCTCTCTGCTTACTATCTCTGGGAAAGGGGAAGAAAGGGAGAGAGTAAAGGAAGGACAGAATTTGGAACACAAAACTTTTAAAAAATATTAATTTTTTACATGTAATTGGGGAAAATTCAAATATTATTGAAATAATTAAGTGTACCTCTCTGAATGTGAATGAAGACCCTGGTGTAGAGTCTGACAGTTCAATCTGAGTCACAGCTCTATTTGCTATCATATTCCATCACCACAGGATATCTTAATATTGATAGCTAAACTTCTAGCACTTGATATCCTTGGAAAAGGTGAGCAATTTAATCCTATCTTTATGATGGGACCTACCCTGAAGTTGGAAAAGCATTTTTAGAATTTCAAATAGAAGACATGCAAATATCAAAAATGTTATTCTTGTCATTTTACAGGCTATGTTTTCAGAATTATAGTATTTTTTCCAAGTCATCTCAGCTAAATTAGAATTCTTCTCTGTTCTCTTTGTCAAGTTAGACTTGATAGATATTTCTGACTCTTCATTAAATAATATCTAAATCACAAAGTAATAACCATCATATGACTCTCTCATAACTATCTGTTTCTAAAAGAATTATAGCTGCAATGGCTCTTAATAGCCATTTCACCATGCCAAGATGCAGTGAGCCACTCTTAGGTAATGTCCAATGGGAATGATTCAGATTGGTTACCCTGCTGAACTGATCTTTAACTAAAGGTCAAACGCAATTTTGCCTGCAACACTGAAGGTACTTTGATGTGAAAGTTGCCTCTTAGAAATAATTTTAATGTAAAATTCACTCTATATTCATTTTGTAAATTTTTCTGTTGCGGAAGAGGAATTTCACATCGAATTTTACCATTAACTTTCTCATGTCTCTAATTCCACTTTCTTAAATCTTGACTTTTCTCATTGATTGGCAGGAAGGTTACTTACATTCAATGAGACAGTCCCTTGAGTGCAGGGGCAAAAGAAATAAAGGCGTGATACTGACTGGAGATGTTGGAAGTAGTAGAGAAAGCTTTGGACTATTTTTTTCCCAAAAAGACAAGATTCTTTGCCTGAGTCAGCCACTGCCTGCTTGTGTGACCTTGGGCAAGTCATAATGTCTCTGAGTCTAGTGTTCTTATTTGTACAAAGATTAGGCTAAGTAATCTCTAAGGTCATCTCTGGTTTAAAAAATAATCTATAATTTCTAATTCTCTAATTCTGTTGTTGCATGACAAATGTACAATCACTTGGAATTGTGTACACTAAAATTTCATTAATTGTCAAATGAAAATCAAATCTGAAAGATACAATGGCAAGGGCTACCTCTGAACCATATTAACTGTGTGTGACCTTGGGAAAGGTCACATCTTCATTCCTTTAGGGACTTTGCTCTTGACTCTCTGAACTTCCCTCTCTATCACAACTCAGTATCTTTCTTACCCTGGAAGATCATTCCCTCCCAGCAGCCTTCTCACTCTGGAAAATAATTGCTCCCACACACACCACCCATCTACTTACCTCTTCTCTGATAGGTTAGTTCTTGCCAGAACCTTCATTTTAAGGGAATTGCCTGGGTCAGCCATGTTCACTCTTCCATATTTCTATGAACTCTGCTTGTGCCTCTTTGAACTTCTTTCTCCGCTATGCCAGCGTCTGTCCTGTCACCCCCAATCCACTTTTCAACTTCATTTTATGTGTTATTTTCTCCATTAGAGTGCCAGCACATCAAGGCCAGGGATTGTCTTTTATTTCTCTCCTCAGGGCATAGCACAGTGCCTTGCGCATACATAACGAGTGCTTACTAAATGCAGAGTGGGTATGGGCAAAGGCAGGAGTTTCATCATACCATGGAAATTATAGTTCTTAGCCCTGCTCCCCTCAATCCCCCAAAAAAGTTAGCCTAGATCAGCTATTTTTAATTCACCAGTGTTGCTTCACCATTTAGCAAAACCTGCATAGTCCGTTGAAAGATTCTGCAAATGTTAAATCTGTTTATTTCTTCATTTAAGGGTATGTGAGATAAGCCAATTTTTTTAAAAAACGACTATATGGAACCACAGAGCCAAAAGCATCCCTCAACTTTATAAGGAAGTTTTCTTCCAGTTACATTGCCTCTTCCACTCATTGCCCAAGATGGCCACTGGGCTCTGTGACTCTGGAGCAACAAGGTTAAGCCTCTCTAAGCTCTTTGCTGAGCTTCTTTCTAATAATGAATTTTCCCTCAGAATAATTAAGATGTGCTATATTTCTGACTCTGTGTCCCCCATCAGCCACCTTAGTTTCCTTCGCATGCATTGAACTTAAAGGATTATTTCCCATAGGGCCATCAGACTTTAGACATCCATCCCTATGCTCACCCAAAGATTTCAATGCTCTAACCAATTTGCACATGCCTCATGCTCTCTGCCATGCGCAGGTGAGTACTTTCCAAGTTTCTAGATTTAAAAGTAGAAAAATAAACTATCACACAAACCAACAAAACAACCAAATGTATTAGGAGAAAGAACTATGGAATTTTCTGGTCGAGGTGCATAGTCTAGTTTCCTTGCTAATTCAAGTGTGGGGAAAATTCATTCAAACTCAACATTTATTCAAACAAATAGGACTAGAACATTAAGGAGATTTACTTGGCTGTAGTTCCTCCATTCAGTAAATTCACCTATGGGAGAGTTTTGGTTTTTTTTTCCCCTGATTATTCATGTGGTTTTGAGATGGTCCTAAAGAAAATGGCATGGGTTTTATAATCCCAGATCTCTCTAGCCCAAGCTGTTGGCATCTGGACACAAAAAAGAGGGAGTCAGATTATATTTCCAGGAAGAAAGGAAATTGGTCACAGCATGGTCAGTCTGGAAATCAAAGGTATGTTCAACCACATACGATTTGATCATACCAACTATGTGGCAATCTAAAGCAATAATTCAGTTGGCCAAAAAAAAATCTAATCAACCAAATTCCATGTAGTTATACAATACCACAAATATTTATTAAGGGCCTTTCAGGTTAAAAACCTTGATTCACCTCCTTCTGCCCTCTCCCCCCACTTCCCCCATGAAAACTAACTTTGCCAACAGACAATGTAGATTCTGATCTTGTAGGGTCAAAAAAACATGTATACAAATGACTCAGTATGAAGTGTATAAAAATAAGGGAAGTGATTTTGAGAGGTATCCAGCACCAATAACTGGGGGCACCTTGTAGGGAGTCATCCCTGAGCTGTGCCTTGATAGAATCTATAGATTTTATGATACAGGAGAAGGAAATGCATCCCAGATAATTTCTACTCTCTGAACACCTCCTCCGCAGCTTCTGCACCAGCTGCTAGGAGCCTTTACCAGAGACTGTACCTAGGGGAACTTAGGCCTTGATGCCAAGCTCTCCAGATGGGTGACTGCCTCTCCCAAAACAGTCTTTGGGGAAAGCTCCAGTCAGTCTTTGCTTTACTTCTCTTCTCTGGCAATCTCTCTCACAGACTTCTCATCACCGTTCTTGTCTAAACTGTTTCTTCCTCTCCCAGAACTCCTTTCACTCCTTTAGGAGCCAGGATCCAAGGTCATATCAACTCTACAATGAACACTGATGCATTTATCAGTTTACCCTCCAATGTTCCTATTAGCCTCGAAGGAAGGAAGGAAGGAAGAAAGGAAGGAAGGAAAGGAGAGAAGGAGGAGAAGAAAGGAAGGAGGGAGAGAGGGAAGGAAGAAAGGAAGGAAGGAGCGAGGGAGGGCTGAAGGAAACAAGCTTTTATTAAGTTCTTGGTATGTGCCAGACACTATGCTAAGCACTCGGGATCAAAAATATAAGAAAAAAGCAAGGCATTTCCTGCCCTCAAGGAGCTTGCCTTCTAATGGAGGAAGGTAATACACTAAAAGAATGATTTGCAAAAAATGCCATACAAGATTATTGTGAGGAACAAATAAGAAGTTGTACCAAGAGACTTCTAGGGTTTAGAGGTAGGAGGTGGCTAGGTGCAGACAGTGCCTTCTTTAGTTGCTTCTGGGTCTTGTTTGAGGCTGAGGCGCTACCAGAACGAAGGTCGATTGGATTGTGAGAATATATGGGGAGACATTTGGGATGACCATGTAGAGAAAGGATCTCCCAGCTTTGCAGCAATGAACAGTAAAGTTCAGGAGCTAGTGGTGGTGAGCAGAGATAAGACCAGAAACCAGTTGCTAAATTAATAATAGTGATGATAATATCGAATATTTATGTGATACTTTAAAATCTGCAAAGCACTTCATAAATATTAACTCATTTTATCCTCACAACAACCCTGGGAAGTAGGCGCTATTATTATCCCCATTTTACAGTTGAGAAGACTGAGGCATACAGAGCCTGACTGACTTGCCCAGGGTAACACTGCTAGTAAGTGTATGAACACAGATTTGAGGTCAGCTCTTCCGAAGAGAGAGGGAAGAGGAGAGGGAGAGGGAAGGGGAGGAGAAAGGAGGGGGGGTGGGGCAGAGAGAGAGAGAGAGAGAGAGAGAGAGAGAGAGAGAGAGGAGAGACAGACAGATAGGCAGACAGAAGGAGGAGGAGAGAGGAGAGGAGAAGGGAGGAAAAAGAGGAAACAGAGACACTCATACAGAGAATTGATTTTAACAGCTTCTGGGAACAGATAGGATAATTTCTTGGTAGGCATCCCTAGGATTAAGCACATCAGTTATCTCAGTGGTAGCTGGCTAGGTGAGTTAGGCTGTTAACACTTTGAAAAGAAAACAATGCCTTCAGGAAGTAGTGAGTAATTAGAGAGAAAGTTCCTACCCAAAGGAGGAATAAACCCTGGCATAGCTCCTCCCACATAAAGGTGTCTGCAGCCCTGGATGGGATCACTTTATTTTCTCAAGGATCAACCAGTATTAAAAATCATTTTTGCAGTTATACCATATCCTACTATGTGACCTTCAATTCTCAGTAGTTTCAAGACTTGGCTTTTGAACCTGAGAACTCCAGCATCTGTTCTATTCTGATCTTATTAGTGTCACTATAAAACACAGGTCATTCTTATTCTATGGGGGAAATGAGAATTCATATTCTAAGCTAAAATGATAGTTTATATTGACGCAATAATGATAAAACATATGCAAATCTTGCTATTTGTGTGTTTGGCACATTAGTATGTTATACTATTTATGATGCAGATGTCAAATATTGTTAAGCATTTGTATAAATCAAAAAGTATTTTTGCAGTATTTCTCCTTTGCAGAGACAGAGAGAGAAAACTCTGTGATGTCTTTTGCACAGCTGTCACTCCCACACTCTTACCCTGTTTGACTTGGCCAGAGCTTCCTCCTCAGACTTTTGTAGCAAATTCAAAGACTTAAAAATCTAAATGAGATGGGAGAAACTATATGCTGTCAAGAGGCCACTTGGTGTCGTCAGATAGAGATTATAATCATGGAGTCCTTACCACAGTGCCTGGCACATAGCAAGAGCTATATAAATGTTAGTGATGATGATGATATAGATGGTGATGCCAGTCTGGAAGTTAGGAAGACCTGAGTACAAGTACCATCTCTGATCCATTCTGGTAAGCTGACAGAAACAACATCAGTTAGCCTCTCCATCCTCTAACCAGCCCACTAAGACAATTAAGTCAAAGAGAAAGTTTGTTAGTAAGAGTTTCCTCATCCAAAAGGTAAGGAAACTGAAAACACAGGTTGAATCAATGCATATTATATATTGTATTGTATTGTATATATATTGTAACCTGCCTCTGAGTCCGAAGATTTGTAAAAAAAAAAAAAAAAAAAGGTAGTTAGTTTCCAATTTGTGAATAGACTGTGATCTAAAAGCTTATTTAAGAGTCAGTTATTTGGATCTTGGAATGCAATTCTTCATAATGCTATATAAAATGAGCAGGTTCCTGAACTACTGCGCAAATTATCTAACTAATAACATACCTAATTTATAGATTTTTTTTTCCTGCTATCCTTCCTCTCCCCAGCTTCTTGGTTTCTGTGATTTCTTTCAAGACACAATTCATGTCTAGGGAGATCTCTTCTTGTCTTCCCTTTCTCCTCTCCCACAACCAGCGTTGTCTCCCAAAGATGATCTTCCATTTACTTTCTCTATATCTTGAAGGCAGTTTATGTAATGGGGATCTATTGTATGTTCAGATGGAGTCAGGCATGCTTGGCTGAGGAGGACACCAAGACTCTTGCTCTCAGAAAACAGTGCCTTGGAGAGACAGGAGAATGTGGAAATTGTAACTGGCTTTTGTTGAAAAGTCATATGATGAAAGGAAGGCCTTCGGAGGGATTCAAGGGATTCACGGTCAGTAGTAGTCACTTCCCCTTTTGCCAGACTCACTCATGGGGAATCTTGCTGAATCTTTCACTCATGGCTTCCATCTTGCAAGAGACCATGCAGCAAAGCAGCCTTCTCTTGCCTGAGTCCATGTGGTCCAGAGAAACAGGTGACAATCTTGTGCTTTTTTATTTGCTCTTTTCCATTCTAAGTGAAGGGAGTTGAACCTCATGATCTAGTGAGCTCCAGAGGCATCCTATGTTCCAGAGTCTGTGTTCCAGAGCTAGATTTTGAGAATAACTTTCAAAATCCCAGGCCAGCAGAAGGACTCACCCACAGTCATCTTGCCTCATTTGGACAAGGATTTGGTGGGAATAATGCTACCCAGGAGGTGAGCTAAATTCTGAGACTAATCCTCCTGCTGGAATGACGAGACTGTTGGGGAAATCTTTGTGCTTTGTTCTTATCATATCTTTGAAGTAAATATCTTTATATAAAAGCTAATGATGTTAAGTGATTAAGTAATTGGTCCCTAACACTGGTGAAACACAACTAGTGGGGGAGGGAGGGATTAAGTAATGGTTCTAGAGAGAAAACACTTTCCAGAGCCTCAGGGTACCTTGAAAGGACATTTAACTGACCTGGGTCCCAGAGATAAGACCAGAACCTAAACTCTAAAATTATCTTCTCTTTTAGCATATAACCTCCTTGAGGGCAAGGGCCCCATTTTTGTCTTTCCTTGTACTTGAAAGTTTACCATAGTACCAAGCATTTAGTGAGTACTTTACACGTTTATTGATTGACGGAATCAATTTCTAAACACTGAAATGTTGCTTGGGATACAAAGACTCAAATGAAACAATTTTAGAACTTGTGAAGCAGGCAACTTTGTGCAACCCTTTCATTTTACAAGTGAGGAAACTGAGGCAAAGTGACTTGGTTAGGTCATACAAATAGGTTAGGCAGTATTTGAACCTAGGTCACTGCCAATCCATTGCTTTCTCCACTATGTTCCACTGTTTCTATATTGCTATGCCATCAGCACTACAGAAATTTACCCCACCTCTGATCCCAGTTGAAAAAAAAAAACATGCATCCATAGAGTCAAATTGGCTACTCAAAAACATCTCCTTTGCCTTCAGTCCTGGAAGACCAATTAAGGATTCCCTCAGCCTTGTTGGACTTTCCCAGTTCTAATCCACTGCTGGTAGTGAAGAGGGAGGATTGGAGATCTCAGCAGACTAGGAGCCTGGCCAATATAAATACACATAAACACTATTCAGTCTAGCTTGATCCTCTGTCCCCCATTCTTTTCTTCTAAAGGCCCCAGGGATTGGCCTTACTGCTTCCTTTTCCATTTTCATATCTATTGCTGTAGACTAGGATTTTCCTTGTTCTGTCACAGGCTGGAATGCCACCACATTTGTTCTCACAGCCTAGTTCCGGCAGCAAGCCAATAGCTATGAGGAAGTTCCAAAGAGTTTTGTTTGTTTGTTTTTACTGGTCATGACTACAGAAAGTCTCATGGAAGGAAAGGAGATTGAGGACAAAGTCAGGTGCATTCCTTTGTGTTCCAGAAGCGCATTTACAAGTGTTTGGCATTCTCTATGTACCTTCCCATAGGAATGATGCTATCTAAAAGGGAGTAGATTCTCCAAACAGGTCTAAAAGAAAAAGAGATAAGCAGGTATATATGAGAGTAGTGTGAACCACTCAGGTGTTCTGGTGGGTACTTCTAAATATTAGAAGAAATAGAAAAAAGTTTCAGATGCTTTGGAGAGATCCTTTGTGGAGAACGAATTAAAAAAAAAACAAAAATGAGGTCATGGGATAAAAAGGCAATGAAAATGGCAGTTTTCAAAGTGTTTTGGTTGAGAGAATACTCATCTTAGGCAACAAAGGAATATAAAGATTCACTCTTAGTTACCTCCCTAATTCTTCTGCTTGCTTTTTCACTCATTTGCTACAGGAAAAGATGAAATACCCAGACAGGAGATGATGATGATGAGCGTTAAGGTCAGGAGGGTCCCATGTAAGATTTATCTGAATTTTCTAGGAACAAGTACTTCCAGGATATCTCTTCCCAGAAACAATAAGGAGGTATCCTCCAAAGGAATGGATGAGAACATAGTACACAGACCTGAGATGCTGCACACCAGAGGACTTTGGGAGCTGGGAAAGCAGCTTTCATTAGGAATAGTTTAGGAAGAGCAGTGTCTTGGCTCCCCTCGTTTTAGCCCTTCTCACAACCACTGATGGCCCCAGTACAAGGCAGATGACCATAAGGAAGGGACCTTAGACATCATTCAGTTCACACTCCTCACTTTACAGCTAAAGTCATGTGACCCACTCAAGGTCACCCAATTAGTAAGAGGCAGACCTGGAGCCTAGAATTTAGACTCATATCTTCTGACTAAATCCAGCCCTCTTTCCCCAGGAAGTAGCTAAATCTATAGTAGTGATGAGAAAAAGTTTTATTGAGTTTGGCAGATATTGAAGGCTTTTTTTGTTTGTTTGATTTGTTTTTTATAATAAATTGAAGTTTTGTGGCAACCCTGTATTGAACAAGGCTATGGGTGCTATTTTTCCAGCATCTGCTCCTCTTTTCTCTCTGTGTCATATTTTGGTAATTTTCATAATATTTTATTTTTTTCATTATTATTATATGTGTTATGATGATGTGTGCTAGGTGATCTTTGATGTTACTATTGTAACTGTTTTGGGGCACCACAAACTGTACCTATGTAAGATGTCAAGCAATAGGTAAATGTTGTGTGTTTTCTGACTGTTCCACTGACCTGCTGTTCCTCTATTGCTCTCTCCTCTGGCCTCCCTATTTCCTGAGACAGGACAAAGTTGAAATTAGGCCAATTAATAACTCTACAATAGCCTCTAAGTGTTCAAGTGAAAGAAAGAGTCAATCAATGTGGCAAACTTCATTGTTATCTTATTTTAAGAAAATGCTACAGCTGTCCAGCCTTCAGCAACCACCACCTTGATCAGTCAACAGCCATCAACATGGCAAGATCCTCTTATGGGGTACAGACTCTGGGAACACCCTTGAACTCTCCTTTAATCTTCCCAGTTAATCTGGTTTTTCATGCCCAAATCTGTTACTCTTAATGTAGCCTAGTCCTCCCTTATGTGTTACCTCCTGATTGCCTCTAGCTGTTCCCCATCCTTGATCACATCAAAACCCTACTCTCTTGCTTCTGACCTCTAGTCACCCCAATCCCATCAAGATCCTCCTTAGAGGATCCTCTTTTTCAAAACCCTTCTTAAACCCCCTTCTCCTATCACCCCAGACTTCTTAGCTAACCATAGATCCCTCTCATCTTCTTTCTGTTTATAAAGTGTCTCCTTGTCTGGTGCTCAGATTCAATCTATCTCAGATTCTGTCTATCTGAGATTCAATCTGACCCACTTGTCAATACAAGTGTTACAAGTGCTTTGACTCCTTAACATCTACCCAATATGGTGAATCTTTAATAAACTTTGTTTCTGCTTTGACTAAAAGAAGGCTTGAGCTGAATTCATTCAGTCAGGACTTGAGGTGTTGGTATTTTGGGTATCCCAAGCACCCCAGACCTCAACATAATGGCTCCCTGATCTCAACACCTCCACCAGCAAACATCATTACTCATTAAAGGCTCAGATGATAGTTAGCAATTTGTTTTAGCAATAAAGTATTTTTAATTAAGATATGTACATTGTTTTTAGACATAATACTAGTGCACACTTAATAGATTACATTATAGTGTAAACATAACTTTGATATGCACTGGAAAACAAAACAAATATGTGACTCTCTTTTTTGTGACATTCACTTTATTGTGATGGTCTGGAACTGAACCTGCACCATCTCCAAGGTATGTCTGTAGAAGCTAAAAGACAGTCCCACCCCCATTCCAATGAGGAAGACAATGCATAAAAGTGAAGTACAAGTAGGGAAGTATGGTAGTGGATGTTGCCTGCAGAGTAGGATGAAAAAATAAGTTCAGAGAATCAGGAGTGAAGCCTAGAAGGTAATATCAAGAGGTGCCTATGACTGGCCTGGGAGACTGTAGGAAGAACTGGCCAATCAGAGGAAGGGATTCTAGAGGTGGTGGAAATTTCTAGGGTAAGAAAGTGGCATGACAGAGAAAAAAGTTCATAGAATTAAAAATTGAACCAATTATTCTTTGAACATGGATTTGAACCCATCAGAAAAAAAAAGTTTGCTGCACCTAGAACTCATCAGACTAACACTGGTTTTATTTAAAATCAAACCGTAAGTATAATCAGTTTGGAATTCAAAATAAAATATGAAGGTATCTGTATAATCTTGGATAGATAAATTAACCTAAATTTCTGGCTGTCAGTTTCCTCATTGGCAAAATGAAGGGACTGGACTCACTAGTCTCTAAGTCCCCTCCCAGAGCTATATCTTTGATGGTTTAATATATCACTTGGTTTGCCTTTTTCTTCCTAAGATGATTAGCATCTAAATGGGCAAGCATGTAGCAGTATAGATTTCCAAAGGGACATTGGAAAGAAGATGAAGAAAGAAGGAGGAAGCAGTGGAGAAAAAAACTGGTCTGCTACCCCATGTTCCTTTCCAGGGGTCTGAAGGGTTTGGGAGGCTCATAATGCAATTGGCAGCTGGGTACAATATAGATATGACAACGTGAGATTTCATTGCTACCGATGCCAGACTTGCAGACTTGATAGAGTATGGGGCTCTTTCATACCCTGCACTGGCCTCATGTACTGCATTGGAGCAATGCTCCTGCTATAGGCATCACTGACATCCAAATTCAGAGGACACAGTGTTCCAGTGGTGATTGACAAGTTGTTATCCCAAAGTTTGCATCTTCCCACAGTGACCTTGATGCTGGGACCAGGGCCAGCCTCAAGAGTCAGTACCCAGCTAAACTCACAACCTTGCATCTTTAGGGAGCTGGAGGAGATAAGGTTATTCGCTTGGGGCCATGGGTGTTGGGAATGTTTGCTGATGGTGTATTTCCTTAAAATCACAATGCTTGCTATTGTAAGTAAAGTGTTCTTGTTCTTTACTATTAGGGTGATGCCTCTGTGGTTTGTTAACTCCAGCTAGATATAAAAGGAGGGAATGGCCATTGGGGTGGGAATAGGGGATCTTGAATCCTGGAGTAGCAGGAAATAGGGGATTAGTTATAACCCCTCCCCCTACAGGCATCTATTACTGTAGCATGGCCTCAGAATTAGGAACAGTTAGCTTGAGGTAGAAAGAAATCTGGATGGTGCAATGGATAAAAAGACTGAGTTCAAATTTGATCTCAGACACTTCCTAGCGATGTGACCCTAGGGAATTCATCTAGCCTTGTTTAATACGGTTTCCTCATCTGTAAAATGAGCTGGAGAAAGAAATAGCAAATCACTCCAGTATCTTTGCCAAGAAAACCCTAAAAGGAATCATGAAGAGTCGGACATGACTGAAATGACTGAACATCAAGAAAGTAATCTGGGTGTATGATATAAAGAACACTAATAAAAATTTCAAACTGGGTCCTTCACTCGTTATAGCAATTACTTCTTCAGGTAGCTATTGCCTCTGTCATTGTGTCCACATATGTGACATGACTGGAAAGAATTGAGTGAAAGGTTGTTATGTTTGTCCTTCATTTTTCAAAGAAGACCATGCCATCAGAGAAATGATGACATGACTTGTACTTGACTTTATTTTGAGTGAGGGAGGGCTGTGCAGGTCACCAGCCTCACTTCTCCTCCAGAGCCATCTGAATCCAGTGGCCAGATATTCATCAGGATGATGGGAGATGACCCAGGATGCAAGGGGAGACCTTGGCCTTTTTAGGCTAAGGCCTTCTGGGGTACTCACTTAGAGTGGTAATGCCCATTCAGTAAAAAGGACTCTTTAAGAGGTAGTCAAGGTGAAAACAATATCTAGAGTAAGGTTGAGTGTAGGCTGCTGCCTGGGTAGGTACTTTTGTTAACCCATATGCATTGCTTTGCTTATATAAAGCAGGAATGAATGAGGGTTTATAATGTTAATTAGAGGGTTAAAGATCTTCCCCACACTTGGATGGATCTGCCCATTAAGAGAAGCTAGATTAGAGGAGGCTCACACCTTTTGTTAATTTCTAATGAAGCACTGGTTCTCTAGGGCTGTGATGCCCTTCGGTTCTGAAAAGTGTCTAAATACTCTGAGGTGGGGTTTTTCTTTGGGGCTTACTCTTTGGAAGTGTTTGTTTGGCCAAATGAGGGCTCCCACCCCCACCCCACCACTTTGATAACCCATCGATGTTGGTGCTTCTCTCTCTGTTAAATGTGTATATGTGGTCAGACAGTTGAATCTGTCTGTTGATCTGTGTTGTATGTATTGCTTACCATTAGACAGTTGGAAGTCCTGTCTGTTGGTTGATCTTTGTTTCTGTTTGTCTTTTCTCTGAAGTTCAGGGTGCTTTTTCCCCTGAACTAAGTGAATTACATATATGCTTGATTAAAGTGATTGTTGACCTTTCCTTTTAGAAAAGCAGTGTATGTTGGGGTCCTTGCTGATACAGGGTTACAACATGTGTAGAAACCCCTTTCTAGTCTTTTTAGCATGCATACTTATCATTCATTGTAGAGATAGAGAAAGGAGCTCTCCAATGGACTCAGTGGAGCACTGACAGAGAAGGAAAGCCCCAAGTGGATTACAAAGAAAAGGTAAAAAGGAAACCAGATTGGCTTTTTCTTTAAATGTAGTCAGTATGTCCCTGTATGCAGCTTTAAAACAGCCATTAAACCATCTCTTTTCACCAGAATATTTAATTCATGGATTAATTCATGAAGAATAAATGAAGACATTTTTAATTTTATATGAAAGTGTGAATGTGAGTTATTACTTTACATTTTTTAGTGCATTCATCAAAATTAGTTTTAGGAAGTCTCCCATATTTCAGATGGTCTATTTTCACCCCTCTTTGCTCTCCTCAGTTACTCTGTTAGCATATTTTGATTTCATGACCAAAACATATCTCAACATGTATGAATGAAAAAATAATTCTCTAATATTATTAGGATTTTTTTTCTCTTTTGTTAGAGGGAGGTTTTGTTAGAGTGATAGAATAAGCCTTATAACAATTAATCAGTCTAAAGACAGGAGTTCCAAATGTGACATCTATAGAACTTTTAGGGTGCTGCTGATGATAAATAGGTAGTTTTCAGGGCATTTATGAACTTAATTGGAAAAAAAATACATCTTTGTTTTTGCTAACCTTTGGTTTCCTCTGCAATATTTTAAAAAAATTTTTGTTTTATGCATTTAAATATACTTATGCCCTTAAAAATTATTCTGAGAAGGGGTCCATAGATTTCATCAGAATACCAAAGGGGTCCCTGTCACAGAAAAGGTTGATAACACCTAAAGCAGGCGGAAAGCTCATGTAGGTCAGAAAACTAGATTAGGTAGATCATCTCCTTGAGCAGAACAGAAATTGTTATATGTTGGCAAATATAAAATTTATATATTAAGATATAAAAGTCTATGATTTCATATACTTACTGAGCGCCTAGTATGGATCTTGTAGCCAGTGAGTCAAATCGCATTTATTAAGACCCAACTCTCCAGGCAATGTGCTTATTGCAGAGGATGCAAAAAGGACAAAACACTGTCCCTGCTTCTGAGGAGTTTAGCTCAGTGCTTGGCACCAAGAAATTGAAGTGGAAGAAGTGAAGTTCTTCTTCAGAGTTCACTTTGCTTCTTCCACTTTTATTTGGAATTAAATGTCCTGGGTTGGAATCCATCTTTACCACTTACTAGCTGTAGGATGGTAAGCAAGTCAACCCTTTTATGCCTCTTTTTCCCTCGTATGGAAAATGGAGAATAAATACTTATCCTATTCAAAGTGCTATTGTGAAAGTTAAATGATATAATGGATATGAATGCACTTCACAATCAGAAAGGGTCATGTAGATAAATGTAAACTCTTATTCTTAAGAATATCCTAGAGTAGTTGTGGAGCTGACAAATGCCTGGATGAAACAGTTAATAAGCACAAGAATCATATGTTAAAATAGTATTTGGTGAAAGCAAGGAAGTGCTAAATTAGAGAGGTCCAGCTAGCCAGAAGGTATAAATATACATGTAAATTGAGATATATATGTGTATATGCATGCACATATACATGTGTGTAAAACTAAAATAGTTATTTACATGGAGCTTTAAGATTTGCCTAAAATATTAGATATTTTACAAATATCTGATTTATCAATTTTATCATATTTAACTATAATATTCAATAATGTGATATATTTTATCATATTTATTTAAACTATTAGATATTTTATAATTTTACAATATGAGATCTTACAAAATTTGAGATATTTTACAAATATCTCATTTTATCCTTACTACAACCCTGAAAGATAGGTACAATTATTGTCTACATTTTATAAATAAGGAAACTGAGGCAGACAGAGGTTAAATGACTTGCCCAGGATCACATAGGTGGTGTCAGAAGCAGGACTTGGACTCAGGTCTCCCTGACTTCACGTATACAAATGAGGCAGCATAGACTAGTGGTTAGAGAGCTGCCCTCAGAGTCAGAAGATATGGGCTCAGGTCTCATCTCTGGGTTGTGACCTTGACAAGTTACCTAATCTCTAGATGCCCCGAAGTGGTTCTCTATTAACTGCAGAGAAAGTGCTGACTTGCATTGGTGAAGAAGTTCCATAATTGGTGTTCTCTGGACCAATGAAATCATAGTTCTGGGCAAAAAAAATGTAAAAGACATATAGTTACCCTTAGAACTAATGAAATGCAAAATCACAGATCATTTGAAATATCAGCATAAATATTCCATGCACACAAATTCTCAAATGGCTCTGCAATCTTGTTGAAGTGAATGATTGATGCAGGTTGCAACCCATCTTTTTCCTTCCCATCTTGTGTTCATGTCAAGTTCAGTTCTTAATCTGTGATCTGTCTTTCCTCCAGGACCTCCAAATCCCAGAAGGACTCCAGTTGTCCCCAACTCCCAGAGTCCATACATTTATCCTCCAGACCCAGGAACCTGGGGCCCTGCCAAGGGACAAGTCAAGTACCCACCTCTGGGGCAAGGTCACAGTCTTGGTGGGGCCTCTGGAGAAGCAGGTGCTGGACTCCCCCTAGCCCTGCTCACCTTCCATGTGGTGAGCATAAGGCAGAACTTTTTGGGCTTGACATAACAGGAAAACAATTCAGCAAAGAGAGCTCCTTCAAGCAGTGGCTGGGTGACCACCATGTGTTGGGTCTGTTGTAGACAGAGGGAGGTCCTTTGTGGAACCTCTGCCACTCAATAACTTTGAAACAAGTTGGCTTTGCAGGGCAGGAGCACTGGAGTCTCTTGAAGATCATCCCTCAGGCTTATAGAGGAAGGGGCTTTTCAGCAGACACCAAGAAGTCTGGGTTGGTGCCTTTCAAGCTAAGGCAGAAGCATGGAAGTACTGAGAGGATCCAAAGAGCTTCCATGCCACCTTCTGAACTAGGCAGTCCCCAGAATACTCATGAGCTGAGGCTAATGAACTGTCTATATGGTTCAGAGGGTAATTAGAGCCTGTTAATCCAGGAGGCTGATACTAGTGGTACTTAGTCTTTTTTCCTCACAGTTGAATCTCTTCCAACACTGACTCATCTCTAAGGACTCCAGTTCCAAGGTCAGCCACCTGAGCTTGAATATAATTCTGCTACTTAAGATCATTGATTTAAAACTGAAAAGGGACTCATTTTACAGATGGGGACACTCTCCATTAAGTGACTTGTCCAGGGTGATACCTTCTGTTAGTGTGTATTCCAAAGGAAATTTGAATTCAAGTGTTCCTGACTCCAAATCCAGTGGTCTAGTCACTACTATATTAGCTCAAGTCAATTTGCTGTTGTGGGTGAATTTATTTTCCTCATCCATAAAATGAGCTGACTAGACTCAACCATCAGCAAACATTTATTAAGCACCTACTATATTGCAGACACTATGGTAAGCACTGGGGATATGAAGAAAGACAAAAATTTTCCCTGCTTTCAAGGGGCTCTAAAGAGAGAGAAATGAAACATCTAAAGAGAGAGAAATGACAACAATATGTATGTGTGTGTGTGTGTGTGTGTGTGTGTGTGTGTGTGTAAGCAGAGGTAAATTAAGAGGAAAGACACTAGCATATTAAGGGAGATTGGGAAAAGCTTCTTATAAAAGGTAGTATTTTATCTGAGAAATAAAGGAAGCAAGAACCAAGAGATACAGGGGAGGAGGAAGAGAATTTCAGGCATGGGGTGTCAGTCATTAGAAAGGCACCGAGTCAGAAGATGGAATATCTTTTGTGAGAAACAGCAAGGACTCTGGTTTCACTAGACTACAGAGTATGAGCAGGGGAGTTAGGTATAAGAAGATTAGAAATGTAGGAAGGGGACAGGTTGTAAATGGCTTTAAAATTCAAATAGAAAATTTTATATTTGATCCTGGAGGCAATAGGGATCCCCTGGAGTTTATTCAATGGGAGTCAAACCTGTACTTTAGGAAAATACTTTGGAAGCTACATGGAAGCTCAAGTAGAGTTAGGAGAGAGGATGCTGTGAGGCTAGTTAAAAAGTTATTATATACTCTGGTGTGACGTGAAAAGGTCCTATGCCAGGATGGTAACATCAGAGGAGAGAAGGGAGCATGTATAAGAAATGTTATGATGATAGAATAGGCAGAACTTGGCAATATATTAGATATAGGGGTTGGGAAGAAAAGCAAGTCAAGGATCATACCTAGGTTGTAAGCCTGATGACTAAGAGAATTGTTGTACTTAACAAAATAGGGGAGTTAGAAAGAAGGGTAGGTGGTTTTTTTTTTGTTTTTTTTTTTTTTTTTTTTTTTTTTACCATTCCATTAAGTTTACTACAAGTAGCTCAAGAGATGTTCTTGGTACTTACCTCCTCTTCTCCTGACATCACAAAAATACCAGTGGAGCATCAGGGCCATCCAATAGTAATGCTTCCTTCTTACCATGTGACCAATCTACCTTATTTTCTAATAAACTAGTTCTTTGATGCATCCTTCGTTCTGCCTCAGAGTTCATTCAATTATTGTTCATTCTATTTCTTTGTTTTTCCATCTAGTTCTGCCCTCTTTTCAGAGAATTTCCTATTATTGAGTACATTCCTTTCCTAAATTCTTTATTGCTCTATTAGACTCAGCTTGGTGGTAAAGTAGATAGAGCGCTGGGTCTTGAATCAGGAAGACCTTGGTTCAGATGTGTCTGCATGTATTTACTGTGTGATCATGGGTAAGTCACGTAACCTCTCTTTCCTCAGTTTCCTTATTAAAACAATATTTTAATAATAAATACTTTATTTGTATATTATTAATTAATATTAATATTATATATAAATATATAAATGCTTAATAATAAAACAACAAAAAACAAGGGATAAAAAAATACCTATTTCTCAGAGTTGTGGTAAGGATCAAATGAGATAATAATTGTAAAGCACTTAAAACAGTGACTGCCATATAGTGCTATATAAATGCTATCTCATATTATTCATTTCTTCCTTAAGACATCTCATGTCAGTCCTTATTTCTTTGACATTTTATTTAATTCCTTGGTTGCTCTTTTGGGTCATTCTGGAAATTCTTAGAGTTGTTCATTGTTGTTTCATGGTACTTCGTAAAATTCATTGTAATACTGCCATATTTCCCAGAGGATTTTGACTCAATTTTTTTAAACAAAATAATTGTTCATTAGATAGCTCTTTTTGGGGGGTAAATACTTGTTGTTTTATTCTCAGCGTTTACCTCTTTTTATCACTGCTGATTTCTCTTTATCTCTATGGCAGCTAAGTTGCACAGTTGATAGATATATGGAGTCAAAGGTCTTAAGTGAGAATACTGCCTCAGATGCTTACTTAACTGTGACCCTGTATGCCATCATCTCCTCTCAGCCTCAGTTTCTTCATTTGTAAAATATGGATAAGATTTGTATAAGATTGGTATAGGGATCAAATGAGATCATCTGCATAAGGTGTTTTGCAAACTTTTAAGTGTTGTATAAAGGCTAATCATTAACATTTTGCTTGTTGTAAACATGATTCTCACCATCAGTCCTTTCCTTTCTCAAGGCCTTGACCTTTTGTACCATTTCCACAACCCTTGCTGACTATTCTTTGATCTTTCAGATCAAAGGGTTTGATGAGATCCATAGCCTTTAGGGGTTAAGGGTAACTGATTGGGATGATGACACTGGAAAGCTCCTAATTTCAGCAGTAATTAAGTCTATTCTCCTTTCTTAGTCTTACTCTTTTGGGATCTACCATGCTCTGAGACGGACTTTCTTTTCTTGCTTAATTGATCATGGAGCACTGATGGAGAAGGGATTTGGGGAAGGGCCCACAAGATCTTGCTAAAGGGGAAACTCAGGACCAGTTTTGTAATCGGCTCTCTTTTCTACCTTTCTCCTACCCTTAACATGCTTCCTGTTTCCTCCTGTACAATAATAATTACTTGTAACCATTGCCACATTCTTGGGCCCCTCATTTTCTACAAGATGCATTTTCTATAAGCTGTAGAATTCCTTTACATGGACCTTCTTTCCTTCCACTTGAGATGGGGAGTGGATAAGTTAGGAGGAAATACTGAGCCAGCATCAATTCTGAAAGTCAGGACTTAAAACTATAGCTATCACAAAGCACAAGGAACCTCTCAGGCCTGCAGTAGGATCGGGGAGGAAAAGGACCAGGAGTTAAGGCTAAAGAAGTGGTTTTACTTCTTTTTAAAAAAAAAATAAGAATCACCTTGCAATAGCTCTTTCAATTTTCCTCTTACTATCACTTTATATTTATTTCATTTGAGGGAATTTTTCTAGTTTATTTGGACTGGCAAATGGGAAGCTGGGCATACCTTAGGTTATTTCACATTCTGCTATCTTCCCAGAGGTGGTTTTATACTTTATCCAAAGGCAACAAAAAATATCACATGATAGGACACTTAGTGAGCTTATAGAGCAGCACTCAGAAGCACTTGAAAAACAAAACAAAACACCTCAAGGATAATAGTGGCATGCATGTTGACATCCATTGTATGAAATACAGAGGTAGAGAAAATACAAAGATCTCAATAAGACCTTCAAATTAAAAATAACATATATTCTAATAATGAAGCATAGAATGAGACTAGAGGATAAATGATATACATACTTACATATATACATATATATACACACATACACATCTTTTACATGTGTATATATGTATACAATACAGAACATATATCCTATAATATTGTAACAATAAGTACCCCAACATACACAGGGGACCTGGTACCACATGTTCTTAGATCTGTATTCATAAAAAGAAAGGCAACTTTTGAGGTGTTAACAATCATTTTAATCAAACACATGTATCATTCCTTTAACAAAGCACATATATCATTTACCTAGTTCAGGGAATCAGCACCCTGAACTTCAAAGAAAATACAGAGAAATTAAAAGTCAACAGATGTGGCTTCCTCTGCTGAATTCAACAGACAGTTCCAACTGTCTGACCATAGTTGCCAGAGAGGGAAGTTACCAGGGAGGTTCCTTTAGCGACTTTCTGCAGTCATCATCTTGACAAATGGACACTTCCAGTTGGTAAGCCCCAAAGTAAAGCCTCACCCTCAGAGTCTTTATACACTTTTTAGAGTCAGAGGACATCATATCCCTTGAAAACCAGTACCCCATTAACAAAAGGAATAGATCTTCCTACAAATCTTTCCAGGCCTCACAATGGTGGGAAAGAGCCTCCTTAATCATATTCAAATAGAGGCATTATACTCCTTGATTACACTAAAACAAAAACAGCAAAAGATCCTATTTTACTTGCCATTACAAATATGTATACATATAGACATATATCTGTAATATATATAAAACATGTATATATTATATATATACTTTATATATGTAACATATATACACATTATATATACATAACATATAAGTTATTTACATGCTGTGTCCCATTAAAGAGATATATATGTGTATGCACACCCATGCACACAAAGATTTATGCATACAATAGATGCATTATCCACAATCTCTTTACAATGACCCTGTTTTCAGACCATCAACACTCTATCAGAGACTTGGACTCTACTTCCTATCTCTCTGGATAGGTAAGCTTTTTACTTTATATTGTGGGACCCGGGTTTCTTGCAGTCTCCTTATAATTTTTACTTGATCCCCCTTTTTTAGCTTTTCTTTATGTATCATCTTCTCCTGTTAGAATGGAAGCTCCTTGAGGGCAAGGACTATCATGTTTGCTTGTATTTGGATACCCCCATTGCTTAGCACATTGCCTGCACATGGGAAGCTTTTTAAGTGCTTTGTCTTTCTAACTATCCATGCCCTTATTTTTAGTATGTACCTTTAATAAACACATTGGTTTTGATTTTGCAGAAAATGAACATTTTGGAAAAAAGCTATTGAAATTGATTTTGTTTATGAAAACACTTGTAAACACCGACAAAATTCCCAGTCATTCTAAAGGCAGCAGCCAGATATTGGGACGTACTCTTTCCCCCGCCTTCCACCCATTGCTGGATTTTCATCTGCATACAGTTCCCACTAGTACTGTCATTCCTAGTTTTAAGGCTCATTAAGAAACATGCTTCTACCTATGTTATTCTTAGTTCTACTGAGTGTTTGTGTCTCAGCTCCTTGGTTCTTCCAGCACTTTGATGATAGTGAAAAATAACTTACACTTTGGTAAATGATGATAGGCCCAGTTCTCACTTCTCCCTGAAGACCCCAGACATCATTCTGGTGTAGAACTTCCATTAACTTCAAAAAGATGTCCATGCTGTGAAGAGATCTGCGGGGAATGAAGAGAAATGAGATTCTGGCCCAACAATTTGGACTTGCTGGCCTCAATTGTACTTGGAGCAAAGATGTGCAATCGACTCTGGTGCAAAGCAAACTACAGGCAATAAACCCTCATTAGAACAGATTTAATTGAGCTGAGTCACTGGATCTCAATCATTAGTCTCAGGACAGTCCCAGAATTGGAGGCAGAACAGCCTGGTGAGAAGAAATGGGGACAGGAAGACAGATTCTAATTTTGATTTTGTTTCCATGATTTGAGGGGCAATCTCTGTTCTGTTACCTTGTAATCCCTAGACCTTAGACCTTAATAAAATGAGGGGGTGAGGCTGTACTAGATAGCTCTAGATCTATGGACCTGGGACCAGAGGGTTTAAAGAACTGATAGGTAAAGCATGGACCTCAGAATTTCTTGTGCCCCAGACCTTCATGTGCCTGATTAAAACCTTTCCAGTGATGCATTAAACAAATGAGGGAATAAGGAAAACATGAAGCTTGATCCTCAGAATAATGGGCATCTCAAGGAAGGCGAGGAGAGAGGGAAAATGGAAAATTTGATGCTGTTGTTACCATCCTGAATCACATTGGGGAAAAATCATCTCCCTGAGGACTTGTGGGCAGACTTGTCTTTACGGTAATAAGAGCATCCTTGTATGACCCAACTCGCAGCAGCAATGTTTCCTTGCTTTGTTCGTGTTGTTCTTTATTCATTTCAGTTGTGTATGACTCTTGGTGACCCAATTTGGGATTTTCTTGACAAAGATACTAGAGTGGTTTGCCATTTCCTTCTCCAGTTAATTTTACGGAAAACTTAGGCAAATAGAGTTCAGTGACTTGCCCAGGGTTACATACTAGTAAGTGTCTGAGGCTAGATTTGAACTTAGTTAAGTGTTTACCATGTGCCTAGCACTGTGCTAAGAGATAAGGATTTAGGGCAGAGCCAAGATGGTGGAGTAGAAGGATGCACGTATGCTAGCTCTTCCCCCACAGCCTATAAAATACCTGTAAAAAATGACTCTCAATAAATTCTAGAGCAGCAGAAGCCACAGAATGACAGAGTGAAAGGAATTTCTAGCCAAAGGTAACCTGGAAGGCTGACAGGAAAGGTCTATCCCACAGGATGCTGAGCTGAGCAGAACCCAGCCCTGGTTGCTCAGCATGAGGAGGAATGGGACTGGAACAGGCCTCTGGTACAAAATACCCAGCAGGGAGGGTCTCAGATCCCTCAACCCACAAGTGCCGAAAAAAGTTTCAAAGGTCAGTAAGAGGGCTTTCCCAACTGGGCAAGAGGGGACCAGGGTCCCTCCCAGCACTGACCCTAGCTGGAGGTGGCAGTAGTGGCTGTGGCAACAGGGGTGGCACAGTGGCAGCAGGGGTGATGGTAGCAGGGCATGTCCATTTGTGAAGCACTTGGCCTAAAACCCCTGGGGGAATTGAGCAGCTGATCTAAACCTCAGCCCTGAGTCCTGGGGGAAGGAAGAGTACTAGGACCCTCCTCTTGACAAAGGATTCAGAAGTCAAGTAACTTGCTAGAAAAATACCCAAAAAAGGGCATTTTCATAACCATAGAAGGTTACTTTTTCAGTGAAGAGATATTTCCTTCCATTCTTTTGGATGAGGAAGAACAATGCATACTGTCAGAGGAAGTCAAGGCTTCTGCATCCAGTACCTCCAAAATGAATATGCAGTGGACTCAGGCCATGGAAGAGTTTGAAAAATGAGTCAACAGCTTGGTAAAGGAGACTCAAAAAATACTGAGGAAAATAACACCTTTAAAAATAGGCTAACTCAATTGGAAAAAGTAGTCCAAAAAGCCAACAAGGAGACAAAGGCTTTACAAAGCTGTATTAGCCAAATGGAAAAGAAGGTTCAAAAGTTCACTGAAGAAAATAGGTCTTTAAAAATGAGAATGGAGTTCAAGGAAGCTAATGACCACATGATAAATCAAGAAGTTAAAAAACAAAACCAAAGGAATGAAAAAATAGAAGATAATGTGAAATATCTCATTGGAAAAAAAAACTGACCTGGAAAATAGATCCAGGAGAGAAAATTTAAAAATTATGGGACTACCTGAAAATCATGACAAAAAAAAAAGAGCCTAGACATTATCTTTCATGAAGTTATCAAGAAAATCTGTCCTGATATTCTAGAAACAGAGGGCAAAATAAATATGGAAAGAAACCACTGATCACTTCCTGAAAGAAATCTGAAAAGAGAAACTCCTAGGAATATTGTGGCCAAATTTCAGAGTTCCCACATCAAGCAGAAAATATTGCAAGCAGCTAGAAAGAAACAATTCAAGTATTGTGGAAATACAATCAGGATAACACACAGGATCTGATAGCTTCTACGTTAAGGGATCAAAGGATTTGGAACAGGATATTCCAAAAGGCAAAGGAACTGGGATTAAAACCAAGAATCACCTACCCAGCAAAACTGAGTATAACACTTCAGGGGAAAAAATGGTCATTCAATGATACAAAGGACTTCTAAGCATTCTTGATGAAAAAACCAGAGCTGAGTAGAAAATTGACTTTTAAACACAAGAATCAAGAGAAGCATGAAAAGGTAAACAGGAAAGAGAAATCATAAAGGACTTTCCAAAGGTGAATTGTTTACATTCCTACTTGGAAAGATAAGATTTGTAACTCTTGAGACTTTTCTCAGTATTCAGGTAGTTGGAGGGATTATACAGACACACACACACACACACACACACAGAGTACAGGTTGAGTTGAATCAGAAGGGATGATATCTAAAAAAAAATTAAATTAAGAGGTCAGAGAGGAATATATTGGGATGAGAAAGTGAGAAATGGAATGGGGCAAATTAGCACTCATAAAAGAGATAAGAAAAATCTTTTTTCAATGGAGGAGAAAAGGGAGGAGATGAAAGGGGAAAAGTGAAGCTTACTCTCTTCCCATGTGGCTTAAGGAGGGAATAACATGCTCACTACATTTGGTATGAAAATCTATCTTACACTACAGGAAAGTATGGGAGAAGGGGACAAGTGGGATGAGGGGAAAGATAGAAGGGAGGGCAAATGGGAAAAGGGAGTAATTAGAAGTAAACACTTTTGGGAAGGGTCAAGGTCAAATGAGAGAATAGATGGGGGACAGGGTTGGATGGAGGGAAATATAGTTAGTCTTACACAGCATGACTATTATGGAAGTCTTTTGCAAAATGACACATATGTACCCTGTATTGAATTGCTTGCCTTCTCAGTGGGGATGGGTGGGGAGGGAGGAAGAGAGAGAAGTTGGAATTCAAAGTATTAGAAATGAGTGCTGAGAATTGTTATTGCATATAACTGGAAAATAAGAAATACAGGTAATGGGGTATAGAAATCTATTTTGCCCTACAAGAAAAGAGAGAAGATGGGGATAAGGGAAGGGTGGGGTGTGATAGAAGGGCAGGCTCATTCATAAATAAAACTATAAAAAAAGAGAGAGATAAGGATTTAAAGAAATGAGAAACCAGAAAAATCAAAACAACAATTTAAATAGTCCCTGAGGTGCTTAGGAAGTACATATTCTATTGGGAGAGACCAAATGTAAATAACTACATATATTCAATATATGATCTGTGAGGGGAAGGCTCTAGAAACTGGAGAGATGAGGAAAGGGCTCCTTCAGAATGTGGCCTTTGAGATAACACTTGAAGACCCCAGAGAAACTAAGAGGTGAAGTGGCAGTGTTTCAGGCACAATGCAAAGCCAAGGGGACAAAGTCATGTTTAAGGAACTGCAAGAAGGCCTGTGTAACAGGATGACTTCATTACCAATATGTTAATCTGCCTGTACTTCTGTAGCCCTTTTAATAACTGTCTTTTTTCTTCTTCTTTGCCAAGGTGGTAGGAACCTAGAGCTGCTTTAATTTGCATTTCCCTGTTGTGGATTTTTTTCCCATTTGGTTATCAATTGTTCAGATATCTTCTTTTGAAAACTGATTGTTCATATCCTTTGTTCACTTTTTTATTGGAGAATGGCTATTGTTTTGAAAATTTACACCAATTTCTTATATTTCTCGGATATGAGACCTTTATCTGAGAATTTGCTGTAAAGATTTTTTTTTCTCTGTTAACTGTTTCCCTTCTAATTTTAATTGCATTTTGCAATTTGCCAACTTGCAAGAGGACATTGAATGGGTGTTGCTTGGACAGTGTAGAAATGAGGTGAAACATAACAGTTATCTATTTAGAAAAAACTTTTGAGAAAAAAATATTGAACTCTGTTTTGTCTTTCCTGTGAGTCTTCTGTGTCTTAGCATTTCTTCTGTGCGTAGGGAATGAATGCCTCTTCTATAGTTGATTTATATTGTACCCTGAGTGCTTTCCTACTTTTAATTTTGGGACACCTTGGTCAAGAGGTACTATCTAAACTTTAAATAATTTACCCTCAGGGAACCAGAATGGACATTTAATGAGCCAGAGTTGAAAAAAGAGAGATAAAGCCATTTCAGCTAACTGAAGTTAAGCTCCAAATCCAGTCTGAATCAGGTTCAGCATATATCTGTGAATCCACACTAGAGCAGCCCCTTAATGGCCAAGGAAGGAGGTGCAGTGCTTCAGGCTCTATGGGTCTATCAAAAGTTCCTTAAATGTTAAACATTAGATTATAAAGAAAGATGCGAGAATGACTAGATACGTGTGCTGAAAGAGAGGAAAGAATCATAGAATACTTGGGTCATTAAGCCTGGGTGAAAGAAGTATACTGATGCTCCAAATTCAGTTTAGTCATTTTTCAGTCTTGTTAGACTCTTCATGACCCCATCTGGGGTTTTCTTGGCAGAAATATTAGAGTGATTTGCCATTTCTTTCTCCAGCTCGTTTTACAGATGAAGAAACTGAGATAAACAGAGCTAAGTGACTTGCCCAGGGTCACATAGCTAATAAGTGTCTGAGGCCAGATTTGAGCTCAGGAAGATCAGCCTTCCTGACTCTAAGCCCAAAATTCTATACACTGTGCTGTCTAGCTGACTATTAGCTGTTTTAACTAGACAAGGGAATTTTAGCAAAGGTCAAGTTTTGAGCTGGGGTGGTTGTAGAGAAGATATTCAGTTTTGTACATGCTAAATTCAAGATGTTGACCAGAAGTTTCATGGGAAATGTCTAGAGAGGGTGTCCAAATGCCAGCTGTGATATCCCAGGCAGCCACGGATCCTTTGGGATGCTGGAGTGTAATTGAGTCTGGGGCCCCGTCTGAAGTTTTCTGTGAACTGTGGTGTCCCCGGTGTCTTAGCCAAGACATTTTCTCCATGTCAAAGAACTCAGACAATTTGCAGCATGGCTTGACATACAAGACTGTCTCAATGAATAAGAGGAATAAGGGGGAAGGAAAGACTTCCTCCCTAATACAAGAGATTGCAGAGCCTGAAGCAAAACTTCTTAGGAAGCACAGACCCCTCCAGAGCCACACTGTTCCAACACAAAGAGGTCTCACTGGGCTTTTTATCCATAATTCTTTCCAAAACAAATAGTTCTGTGAAAATGGGAGAACAAACCCATCTAATAAACACCAACACAGAAATCCTCCCTGATTTTGTCCACTGTCTAAAGTCAACTAAAATAGAAGAAAAACTGTCACAGTCCTTAGGACTACTGACTCTAGCTCTCACATTGCTGCCTTTGTTGCTCAGTTAGCTTCCTTTCTATGCTAGCAATAAATTTCAGTATCATAGGTTCTGCTTACCATAGTCTGAAAGGTGATAGCATCCATTGCCATCATGGAATGGGAAATCAGAGAGAAGTGAACAGGATGGCATGGGCATGTTAGATAAATACTTATAGAAACTTACACATAAAATTTTCTTGTTTTTGGCTTCAAGCATTGTGAACCTATGTATCATCATCTTTGAATAACTATTTTCAGAAAAGAACCATGATGCCATGAGAAAGATATTGTGGCTAAAAGTGCACTGGTTAAGAGTTAGGGAACCTATGTTTGAATTCTGGTTCTATAATTGGACCACCTCTAAGATTTTGAGCAGTCACTTAATTTCTGTGGACCTCAGTATCCTCATCTATAAAATGATTAGATCACACTAAATGATTTCTAAGAAATGTTCTAGCTCTAAATCCTATGAATTCTCTTTCCTCTGAATATCTACAATGCCCTTTTTTGGAGCCTCTCTTATGGAACATGTTATTACATAGTAGCATATGGTACATGCTAACTTGCACTGCAATGATGGATTGAATTGTTAAGAAAAATGCACAAAACTCACAGAATTTCAGAGATGGAAACTATCTTACAGGTGACTGAGTCCAACTTATACATGAAAAATTCCATTTCCCAGGAAGGGATCATCAGGTGGTACTGTGGATAGTATATTGGGCCTAGAAAGACTCACTCCCAAGTTCAAATCTGGCCACAGATATTCACTAGATGTATGACCCTGAGCAAGTCACTTAATCTTCTCAGTTTCCCAAGCTGTAAAATGAGCTGGAGAAGGAAATGACAAACCACTCCAGTATCTTTTCCAAGAAAGCCCCAAATGGGGTCACAGCAAGTCCAATACCACTAACACAACTTCACAACAATATCATTTTCCTGGGAAATAGTCATCTTTATTTTGCCTGAAAACTTCTAGTGAAGGTAAACCAGATACCTTCTTGTGCTGGCCATTCACTTCAGAGACAATTCTAAGGGTTAGAAAGTGTCTCCTTAAACCAAGCCTAAATCTGTCTCTTCATGTTATCACTTATTGTTCCTTATCATGCCTTTTATGGTCAAGGTAAAATCAAATAGCTCTTCTACATGAAGTCCTAGTGGTGGATCTGGAGTCAGGAAGACTTGAGTTCAAATCCAGTCTTAGGAACTTATTCTCTGTGTATAACCCTGGGCAAGTGACTCAATCTCTCTGTCTCAGTTTTCTTGTAGGAATGATAATAACACATCTCACAGGGGACCTTAAAACATTATCTAAAAGCTAGTTATTATTATTACCACTATTATTTTTTAACAATTACCATGTTCCCTACCACTACCCTGAGGCTTCTCAAGGCTAAACATACCCATATCAGTAGCTAATCTTCATATGTCATAATCTGAAGGGTTTTTACTATCCTATTTGCTCTTTGGAATACTCTTTACCTTCCTAAACTATGATGCTTAGAACCGATCATAGTATTGCAGATACTGTCTGGCTGCCAGGGCAGAGTACAAGTAGATTATTACCTTTCTATCCTTTGAAATTATCCTTCCTCATGTGTTCCACAAATAGCTTCCATAAAACTGTTCTGTTGTGAAAATAGAGAAAAAGTATCTTTTGTTTCTGGAATAAAATAAAGCCCTTGTCTCCTCCTTCATGTCCTTCCTCCCATTCATGAAGATTATTGATTTCAAACTGACCAGGTATCATATTTTACCCACTAGAACTAGTGGTTTAACATAATGAATTCATTTTCCCCTTTAAAAAGTTCTAAGTAGACTAGTAACCTGTTAAAAATGAACTCTCCAATCCCCTTGTCTTTGTTTAAAAAAAAGTAACAAAACAAACAGTCTTTATAAATAAATTAAAATTCTAACTAAAAAGCTAATTATAAGCGTATTTGTTTTGTTTGAGGTAAGGCACATCTATTATCATAAAGATAATTAACTCAGTCTGACAGATCTAATAAAAGGACAAGTTTAGCACTGGCTTAGCCAGAAGCCCAAGGCAAGCAATTTTTATAATTACTAGTTATTGTAACTGGGCTCAGAGAAAATGGTCTGTGATATTTAAACAGTAATGTTAATTTGCATTTAGACCTGCTTTTTTTTTTTTTTTTTAAGGAAGCATAAGTAAAAGACTGGAATATTGTAAGAAAGTTCAATAAACAACATAGCTGGTTTTTTTTGTTTTTTTTTTTTCAAAAAGGAAAGAAAAAAGAAAAGGCATACAGGATGGATTTCTCTTTACTAAGGAACTGAAGTCTTTTTTTGCGTGTGTCCACATAATGAATATCCTTACAAGGTAAATACTTTAGTAACCACAAAACAATTAAACAATTTAAGCATGTATAAAATGGAGAATTTTTAACTTAAATTTAGGTGTTAAAGTACTCTTTAGTGCTAGTTTACCAGCCTCTCCTTGTCCTTTTCATTTGGACTGAGCAAATATAAAAGATAGAGAGACAGATAGACAGACAGACAGACAGATAGATAGATATGGAAGTAGAACTTGGAAATTAACAAAGGAGAAATCTGATCAATTATCCACACCAGTACAGAGCCACAGGTAAAAGAAACCTAGCATTGGGAGTATGCTCAGGGAACCGTTGTTTGCCTTTAGGTCATGACTCTTTAAGCAAAGCTCTCCTGAACCCTTCACAATAAATTCCTTCCCAGATCTAAACAAATCAACCTTTATAAGGGAGGAAGTTACTCTTTAACTGCTTCCATAATAAAGGTTGTAGAAATAAGTAATAACCAGTGTCAGAAAATAGGCTGCTAATACACTACAAAAAGCACTTAAAATAAATACCTGTTAGTCAAGAACATATTTTATTATGTACTATAGATCTGGAGATGGAATTCACTCATTATATTTGGTAAATATGTTGTATTATTTCTCAGAAAATGCCCCCTTCCCAGCTCCTGTAACTGAGGTGAATATTTAACCCATTAAACTAGTTAATTGCAGACTGCTCGAATATGTAAGGAGAGATCCTAGTAGTTGGCTTTTCTCTCTACTTTTCCTATTATTCTGGCTGGTTCTTTTATCTCTCCTTCTCTATAGGGTTCTCCTCCTAAAATGATTCTCTCTCTTTTTAAATGCTAACAAACCTTACTTCAAACCTGGTCTCAGATACTTACTAACTGTGTGACCCTGAACAAGTCACTTAACCTTGATTGACTCAAAATCAAAAACAAAACAAACAAAAAAAAAACTTAAGGAACCATTTTTTTTCTCTTAGCATCATCATTCTGTACAGTGGCCAGTCTCAGGTTCAAGAGATGTGTAGTAGCTGTATGATCAAGACCAAATCCCTTAATGCCCCAGTATACCAGACAAATATCTATATGCTACATACAGGTGACTGACACATCTACATCTGTGGAGGAAGTTTCCACACTGAGAGTTCCCTACACTGATGAATCACAGAGCTAGATGAATAACAAAAGACATAGCAGGAAGGTTAAGACTCTTATGTAATCTCCTGTGAAATAAAACCAATCTTGGTTTTCAAACTCCCGCCCCACCCCCCCCACCCACAGTGGGAGTTAATACTGAAACTTTTCTTCACCTTCCAGAAGATGGTGATCGCAAGTGTTTCTGATCTACTTCCAACCTCCCATCCCCTGAAAAAAATTCATTGCAAGATCCTAGATCTGAGCTGTAAAGGTACTGAGTTTTCCTCCTTACATATTTTGATGACTGTTGGGTTCAAATAAATCCTTTTTATTTTTCTAAGAAAAAAATCCTATATTTTCCAAAGCTAAAAAAATGTAGGTATATTTAATCAAAGGCTTTCTTGAACTTATTGATATAATTACATAGATATTATTTTTGTCTTAACATAATTTATTATGATAATTTCCTAATATTGAAGCCTATAGAGGCCATCTTTCAGTTTCGTCCATATATCTTGGACAATTGCTGCAAATGGATGTTGGGACTTGAATCAAATAGGAGGCAGAGTGTTGGGTTGACTACTGGAATTGCCTTTAAGTCATTGCAAAGATCCTTTAATGAACCCAAACTTCTCCCTGAAACAGCTCTAAATTTTTAATAAAATATTCTGTTGGTATTATCGTATGACTTCAAGACTGGCTACATTAGATTGAGGGTAATCCACAGGCTTCAAACCTTTTGATGAGTTAAGGAGGATGGGTGGTTGAGAACAATTCTTCCAATGGCCATGGAGATGGCTAAACCAGGTGCTGTAGGGCACTTAGAACTTGGGCAGACATGAAAGATGCCATGGTCATTCACTGCATCCTGGACCATCACCAGTCATCTTGACTTTTGTCTTGCTACTGAACTGTGAGGATTCTGGAAGAGAAATGAGACTGACAAATTTGTGCAGTTCTACCTACTTAAATCCAATTCGTGCACAAGTCAAGGCATCACCCAGTGATGTCATTAGTCCTCTTGAAAATGTAGGACAAAATATAATGGAATGCTATTGTGCTATCAGAAATGACTAACAGGAGGACTTCCGAAAAACCTGAAAGGACTTAAATGAACTGATACTGAGTGAAGCAAGCAGTCAGGAGAACATTATACACAATAACAGTCACAGTGTGCCAGGAATATTTTTGATAGATTTAGTCCTTCAACTAAGACATTTCCAAAGAACTCATGATGTGAAATGCCATCCACATCCAGGGACAACAGCTATGGAGTTGGAATGAAGAATGAAGCAGACTATTTTCTCTTTTGTTATGTTTTGTTTTTCTCATGATTTCTCCCATTTGTTTTAATTCTTCTGTGCAACATGACTAATATGAAAATGTGTTTAATAGGAATGAAAGTAGTTTAGGGTGACAAAGTACCATACCTTGCCAAATGTCCCAGAGCTAGTAAGAGGCAAGCTGGAACTGGAACTCAGGACTCTTGATTTCTGGTCCAAGTTTTCATATAGGGGCGGAGCCAAGATGGCGGAGTAGAAGGACGCACGTTTACGAGCCCCAACCCACAGCCCATAGAATTAATGTAAAAAGAGACCCCCATAACTTCTGGACCACTGAAAGGTGTACAGAAACGGAGTGGAAGAGATTTCTGTTCCAGAGAGCCCTGGAGAGCCATCCCCAGGGTCCGTCGCGCCCCAGAAAGTGGACCCCACCCCAGCGCTGCCCTGGCCGCGGCCCCAGAAAAGCTGACCTGAGCAGGCTTCAGGGACGGAAGCTCCAGCAGCCGGGAAAGTCCCTCCACCCACAGAAGCTACAGGTCAGTGAGAGAGACAGCTGGCTGGCTGAGGGGAGTGGGGTATCTCCGTGACTTGGGCTCCCTCGGGAGGAAGCGGCGGCAGCAGAGATGGGGGCAGGAAGCGGCAGAGGCAGAGGCATGGGCGGCAGCGGAGGCAGGCAGCAGCGGCGCAGCCGCGGAGGGCCAGGACTCCCCCAACAGCAGGCAGGATCTTCATTACTGAAGGTCTCTGCATAAACAACCTGAGGGAGCTGAGCCTGGGAGATGGCCCTGCCCCACCCCGCTCTATTACTGAAGGCCTCTGCATAAAGCCCCTGAGGGAACTGAGCCTGGGAGGCGGCCCCCCTCCCACCCGCTCCATTCCTGAAAGTCTCTGCATAAAGCCCCTGAGGAAGCCGAGTCTGGGAGGCGGCCCTGCCCCCACCCCAGCACCAGAACTAAAGCTCACATTGTTTGAATTTCAGACCCCAAGCACTAGCTGGGCGGTTCTACGCGGGAGTGGACAAGAATCTCAGAAGTCAAGTAACTGGCTGGGAAAATGCCTAGAAAAGGGAAGAAAAATAAGACTATAGAGAGTTTTTTCCAACAAATGCAAATGATCCCGACATTCGGATCTGATGATGAGGACGTATTCTTGCCATCAGGGAAAGACATGGAGGGTGGGGCCTCAGCACCACAGACACCCCAGGGGGATGTCGGGTGGGCTCAGGCCTTGGAAGAGCTCAAAAAGGATTTTGAAAAGCAAGTTAGACAGGTGGAGGAAAAACTGGGAAGAGAAATGAGAGAGATGCAAGAAAAGTATGAAAAACGGGTCAATACCTTGGTAAAGGAGACCCAAAAAAATGCTGAAGAAAATAACACCTTGAAGAATAGGCTCACTCAATTGGCAAAAGAGGTTCAAAAAGCCAATGAGGAGAAGAATGCTTTCAAAAGCAGAATTAGCCAAATGGAAAAAGAGGTTCAAAAGCTCACTGAAGAGAATAGTTCTCTCAAAATTAGAATGGAACAGATGGAGTCTAATGACTTTACGAGAAACCAAGAAATCACCAAACAAAACCAAAAGAATGAAAAGTGGAAGAGAATGTGAAATATCTCATGGGAAAAACAACTGACCTGGAAAATAGATCCAGGAGAGACAATTTAAAAATTATGGGACTACCTGAAAGCCATGATCAAAAAAAGAGCCTAGATATCATCTTCCATGAAATTGTCAAGGAAAACTGCCCTGACGTTCTAGAACCAGAGGGCAAAATAAGTATTGAAATAATCCATTGATCACCACCTGAAAGAGATCCAAAAAGAGAAACTCCTAGGAACATTGTGGCCAAATTCCAGAACTCCCAGCTCAAGGAGAAAATCTTGCAAGCAGCTAGAAAGAAACAATTCCAGTACTGTGGAAATACAATAGGATAACTCAAGATCTAGCAGCTTCTACATTAAGGGATCGAAGGATGTGGAATAGGATATTCCAGAAGTCAAAGGAACTAGGACTCAAACCAAGAATCACCTACCCAGCTAAACTGAGTATAATACTTCAAGGGAAAATATGGTCTTTCAATGAAACAGAGGACTTTCAATCATTCTTGATGAAAAGACCAGAGCTGAAAAGAAAATTTGACTTTCAAACACAAGAATGAGAAGAAGCATGAAAAAGGAAACAGCAAAGAGAAGTCTTAAGGGGCTTACCAGAAGTGAACTGTTTACATTCCTACATGGAAAGACAATATTTGTAATTCTTAAAACTTTTCAGTATCTGGGTAGTTGGTGGGACCACACACACACATACACACGCACGCACACACACATGTACACACGTGCAAGCACACACACATACACACATGCACACACATACAGAGACAGAGAGCACAGAGTGAATTGAATAGGATGGGACCATATCTTAAAAGAAATTAAGATAAATGGTGAGAGAGAAATGTAGTGGGAGGAAAGAGGGTGAAATGGAATGGGATAAATTATGTCTCATTCAAGAGGCAAGCAGGAGACTTTTTAGTGGAGGGAAAAAGAGGAGAGCTGAGAAAAAAAAAAACCAAGAAGTTTACCCTCATCACATTTGACTAAAGGAAGGAATAAAATGCACACTCATTTTTGGTATGAAAACCTATCTTACAATACAGGAAAGTGGGGAGGAGATAAGCAAGGTGGGGGGGATGATGGAAGGGAGGGTAATGGGAGGAGGGAGCAATTTGAAGTCAACACTCAGGGAGGGACAGGATCAAAAGACAGAATAGAAACAGTGGGGGGCAGGATAGGATGGAGGGAAATACAGTTAGTCTTACACAACATGACTATTATCAAAATCATTTGCAAAACTACACAGATATGGCCTATATTGAATTGCCTGCCTTCCCAAAGGGAATGGGTGGGGAGGGAGGGATGGGGAGAATTTGGAACTCAAAGTTTTAGGAACAACTGTTTACTATTGTTCTTGCTACTAGGAAATAAGAAATACAGTCAATGGGGAATAGAAAGTCATCTGGCCCTACAGGACAAAAGAGAAGATGGGGACAAGAGAAGGGAGGGATGACAGAAGAGAGGGCAGATTGGTGATAGGGAAAATTAGATTGCTTGGGGTATTGGGGTGGGGGGAGGGGATAAAAGGGGAGAAATTTTGGAACCCAAAATTTTGTGAAAATGAATGTAAAAAGTTAAATAAGTAAATAAATACAAGTTTTCATATAGCTGACAAAAAAAAATAGGAATGAAAGTATAAAAGCCATGTAAGATTGCATGCCATCTTGGTGAGGGAAGAAAATTTGGAATTTATGGAAGTGATTGTTGAAAACTGGAAACAAATAAATTAGTAAATTTGGGGGAAAATTTAAAAAATAAATTAAAAAAACATACTGAAGGACAAACCACTACCACCACTACCATACCAGTCTCCAAAAAACCTAGGGGAGGTGACAATTCATAGAATGATGGAGAGCTGCATGACAGGTATGACTAGGTTTCAGATAAGCAAAGGACAAGAGTAAAGATTTCATGAAAGAAATTGATGATGAAAATGTGTGAGTTGATCAGATGAGGTATGATGGATGGAGACAGACTGTATGGTCTAATGTCAATAGAAAGTGAGGAAGGAACTTGCTGGGCAGACTCTTCTTATGAGCTGAGGCGAAGACATATAGAGAAGAGTTGTCTGGATGAACAGATTTTGATCTGTAACTTCACAGGGAAAATACAAATTAATGAGATCATATATCTATATTTGAGTATTTTGAATATTCAATATGGTTTCTGTCATCTCATTTTTTATTTTGATAATTTAATTTTCCTTCTTTTTGGTTTAATTACCAAATAGTTAATCACTTTTATGAGTCTTTTAAAAAAAACCCTGGTCCTTGGCGTAATAATTTACTTATGTTTAAACTTTCAAAATCCTTCATTTTTTCCTTTGATCTTGGTGATCTCTCTTTTTTTGTACTCATTTTGAGGATAGTAATTTGTTGATTTTGTAACATTTTAAACTTCAAGCTCAGATCATTAATCTTCTCTTTTTATCTTTTGTTAATATAAGCATTCAGGGAAATAAATTTGCCTCTAAGAAATGCTTTCACTGCATCTCATAAATTTTGATATCTTGTGTTATTATTATCATTATATTTAATATTAAGCTAGAGCATCTTGAGGCACTTAAGGATGAAACTGGAAGGGGGATAACAAACAGATGAAAAATGGAAAAGATTTGTCAAGATTACTACAGAATGTCTTTAGGGACATCCTGTATAGAGTAAGCTATTCTCTCCATCAATGACAGTGGAGCCCCCACATGAGTACTCTTAACATTTAGGTAACCAATGTATTACATGAAAAACCAGAAATTGCAGTTTGTGAAAACAAAACAAAATATAGGAATATCAGCTGAACTACACAGAGAAGTTATACCATTTTGAGGTCAAGGAGAGAGCTATTCTTAAGGTATGAGGAAGAGTAGAAAACCTAAAGCATTGGGAGGGGGAATCTCTGATATTATTACTAACAGGAGCCCATTGAAAAAATGTCAGTAACTATCAACCCATGTGCTACTTTCCCATATTTCTAAATTTTTTCTGAGAACAATCCATCTATGTATCAAGTATATCTTTAATGAAGTTATTAGAACAGGTAGACTTTTGTCACATACAGACACACACATACACACAATACAGCATATCACCCTCTGTGATTACACAATTAACCAAAAGTTAAAGAGAACACAAAATCCCATTGAGCTTGTTGGTAGATTTTTTTTAAAAAAGATACTTGATTCAATAGTATCTTTGTAAAGTCTTTCAGGCAACAAGGTTTCTTCCATATGTAAATCTTGAATGCATATGTTAAGAGCATGTAAATTTTCCTAAAAGATGAGATAGACATAATTTTCTTCCCCCACTCCCATTATAAATATTAAGGTATAAAACAAGGAGATATATTCTTACTAAAGGTATTTTTCATTACCGTGGAGGTTGTTCAAATGGAGAAAAAAAATTCCCTATAAATCAAAGATGGTGACATCCTCCAGATATTTCTGTTTGTGAATCACATTGTACAAATTGCATTAAGCTCTGGAGAGTTGTAGTCTCTAAAATGAAATCTGTAATTATTCTATGAGTTTGGTCCAGTTATTCACACAATAAAACAAAGTGGATGAAAAATATTTTATGTCCAAGCAATGATACATAGAAATTTAAATGGACCACCCACAGACCTTGTCTACTAGCACATAAACAGACATTGAAGATGGGCAGTGAAGGAGGCTGTTATGAAAAACCTTTGATGCTTTAAATCAATCAGTCAGCTGATATTTATTATGTACCTCTGAAAGACAAGCACTATACTAGAGACTGGCAATAAAAGAACAAAGAATAAAATAGTGCCTACTTAAAATGAGCTTTAATTCTGATAGGGAGACAACAAATGCATATAATGTATATGATAGAAGTATAAGGTCAATAAATACAAATAATATAAATATTGCACATACACATGAATTAGTTAAATATAATGTGATTTGGAATGAAGGCTTCATCGAAAAGATGGTTTCTAAGTTGCATCTTGAAAGAAGCGAGGAACTTTATAAGGAAGACACAAGGAGAGAATATACTCCAAATATGTAGGTTGCATTGTGGCTTGTCCTTTGTTCTTGAAGAGGTCCATGATATCAGGAAGATGATGACATGATTTGGAATTGAATTGGATTTGAGTGAGGGAGGGCTGTGCAAAGTCATCAGCCTCACTTTCTCCTCCAGCACGTGGGATGGGAAAGGCATGGTGATTAGAGATGGAATGTTGTCACTGAGAAATAAAGGGAAGGCCAGTTTGGTTGGATTGCTGAGTAAAGCAGGGAGCATAATGTCCAATGTCAGATTGTGTAGGGTTTTAAACATTAAACAGAGGAGTTTATGTTTTATTCTAGAGGAAATGGAAACTGATTGGAATTGGTTGTGTGGGAGAGTCGTACAGTCTGCCCTTAAGAAAAATTATTTCAGGCTAATGTGGTGAGAAACTTGAGGAAGAAATCCTGGTTAAGAAACAGCTGCAATAATTTAAGCAAGAGATGAAAAGAACTTGAACTAAAGTTCTTAGTGGAGATAATGGGTTATTATAAAAATATAGATATTATATATTGTTATTCAGTCGTTCTTCAGTTTTGTTTGATGCTTCATGACCCCATTTGGGATCTTCTTGGCAAAGACACTGGAGTGGTTTGCTATTTCCATCTCCACCTCATTTTATAGATGAGGAAACTGAAGCAAACAGGGTTAAGTGACTTGCCCAGGGTCACATAGCTAGAGACATTATAAATATAGAAATGGCAGTATTTGGCAACTAATTCTTTGTGTGGAGTGAGGGAGAGAGATAATGCTCAGACTGCAAATCTGAAACACTGGAAAGATAGAAATAAGGAAGTTTAGAAGAGGAGGAAAATCGTGAACTCAGTTTTATATGTTGTTTAAGATGTTTAAATATCTAATAAGCAATGGGTAATATAAGCCTAAAGCTCAGTTGAAAACTTAATTGATAAAACTAATTTTTGAACCTGAATATGGATATGTAGATTTTAATGACCCTTAGCTTTTTCATAAAATCTTTTTTTAAACAGAGAACACAGGTTCAATTCTCACCTCTATCACTCACTACCTGGAAACTTTGAGCAATCAGCCTCCATTTATATCAGTTTCCTCGCATGTAGAATAAAGGATAGAATTTGAAAAGAACACAGAGACCATTTCGTCTAAATCCTATGAAAACAACAAATCCTGTCTATGACATCTATGATGTCAGTCAATTCAATATTTATTTATTAAATACCTACTATTATACTAAGGCACTGTGAAAAGCTCTAGTTACCATTACTCTTTCCTCCTTAGATCTTAGAATAGTTGAGTGGAAAGACTGATCAATTACAGAACCCAAGTTCAAAGCCTGGCTCTAAATTTATTATTTATGAAACCTTGGTCAAGTCACTGAACATCTCTTGGCCTCAATCTCCTCATCTGTAAAATGAGTGGGCAGTTATGCTACACAGTGGAATCAGGAAGACTGATCTTTCTGAGTTCAAATTTGGTCCCAGATATCTACTAGATATGGGACCTGGGCAAGTCACTTGATTCTGTTAGCCTCACTTTCCTCATCTGCTAAATGAACTGGAGAAGGAAATCACATAACACTACGTCATCTCTGTCAAGATATCCCCAAATGGAGTCAAGGAGAGCTGGACATGACCGAAAATGACAACAACAGTCACACGAGTAGGTTGGACTAGATGACCTCTGAGGTGCTTCTCAGCTCTGTAACTGTGACTTATCTCAGGTCCTGTTATTTAACAAGATTTGAATGGACATAACAGTATTACTATTCAGTCTACAATTCTTTATGACCAAATGAATATTGAGAGACTCTTCAAAATGTACTGCAGAAGTCAAGGCATATCATAGCTGAGACATTTCTCTAATCTAGCAATCTATTAATGCTGTGGAAAAAAGAAAAATAGGTTAGTCTGGAAATACTTATTCTCACTTTTTCTTTTTCTAACCATGTATAAACCATTCCTTAATTTTTTTTCCCCTAGAATTTTATCATGTATTGTTTTCAAGTTTGCTGAAATATACACAACCTTCTTATTTTAAAGAATTGGGATAGTGGCTGCCCATCTCCAGTTCTGTACCACTTTTCTAGCTTGAATTGTTTCCCCAAAGATTCCCAACAGGACTTCGGTAGTCAGATCCAAAATATCTTTCCGTGCACTGGGTGACAGTAGTCTCAGGTCAAGTGACAGTAATGCTAATGCCAACTATATTGATTTTAAATCATCAAGCTGAACTACTCTTTTATTATCTCCTCTCATATTGGATTTCAACTCTGTATTAATGATTTTTTCCCCATTCATCCCAATTTCTAGATCTTTCTCCTTGAAATAGAAAATGGAACAAAATAGGAATTGAGTAGTTCAGCCTTCTCTTTCATTGTCCATTCTCCTTCTCAGGTGCTCCATATAATTGTTCTCTCCTTTCTTTTCTCTTGCCTCCATCATATCTAATAAATTCCTTTCATCTTCTGCCTCTATGGTAAACTTCAGCTCCTTCTGAGTGAGCTTTTGCTGTCTGATACTGTTCATGGGGCTAAAACGTATCCTTAATGCATACTGCTGTAGTCAAGACAAATTATGAAGGACAAGCCAAGAAGCTGCTGGGATTAGTGGAAAACTATCTTGTTAGACATGAGTCAAACTTCGCTTTGTTTTATTCTTAATGGTCACATTCCTCCACTTCTAGCTTTTTTGCTTTTGCTGTACCCTGTGGCTTCCTTTTGCATTCCTTTGCCTCTCATGATCTCCATATTTTTTTTTTCTCTCCTGGTTACCTAAACCTGATCACCTGAGCAGAATTTCTGATTGGCCTTGGTTCTGTGGTTTGATTTGGCATTCCTGACTACAGCCTTCACTTTGAGGAGAGAGGATCAGCTGCCAGAGCCCAAGCCCCTCCCCTGAGGCAGGTGACTCACTTTTAGGCAGACTCAGCATAAAGTAATTGTTTCATGCATATAGACACACACAAAAAAGTAAAATGACATCACAGGGGGAAGGCATATCCACAGGAATAACATTAAAAATGTTATAAATGGGCTATTACTAGGGAAAAAAAATGTTACACCAGAAGCTCTTGACTGTAGGGTAGGGCTTGTAAAATAGTGTAAAATAACTTTGATAGAAGCAATGCTCTGCAGGACATGCCTTTTGTTTCTGAAATTGGCTGCATGTATGTTATTGTCAGCAGCCTCACGGCTGAAGTATGCTGAAAGTGGGTCAGTGAAGTTGAAAGAGGGATGGATCAGTGCTTAGATCTTGCTAGCTTAGGCTGCACCTCTGTATAACCTTATCCTTGGGGGTGGAGGTTGCTTCCAGGGTCCTCACTTCGAGGTTTGTCTTCAGAAAGCTATTGATGACATTAGTGGCCATTATTTTACCAGAAAGGTTATGATCCTGGACTGCTTAGGAACCTATGTCTTGATGTGTGGGGCTTTCCTTTGCATCCCTGAGCATACCTGTGCTTGCTTATATCTGTGAGTGTCTCTGTGTCTTCCTTAGGGATTCAATTACAGCCTGAGGGCCTAGGAAGAAAGTCTGCCTCTATTCTCAGTGGGAAATGGCAGCCCAGGGCTATAGTTGGCCTTGTTTGTCTCTAGGGCCAGAAGAAGCATTTGATGTAGGTGACAGAGGCACCAGAATCCACGTAAGAACTGACTTCTGATATGAAAGGGGACTTCAATATCAGTTTTACCAAGTCCGTGAATTTCCTCCACACTGAAGTATTCCCATGTCTAGGAGGAAAATTAATAGGAGGCCCCAGGCACTTGATTAAAGATAAATTCCAAGATGCAGATACTGTGAACATTAGATGGCTGTTCTTTACAAGTCAATCTGAAATATTTTGAAAACCAAACAGTGGATTTGCCATTCCCTGAGCTTAGCGAGACACCTCTCTAAGCACTATCCTGTGCTGTCTCTGATAATGTTGCTTAATTGTTAACAATGCTGCAGAATCAGCTATTAGCAGACTTACCTGGCTAATATTAATGTTAGCCAGCAGATATTGTCATTATCTATAGCGATTTAGATTTGTAAGGGAATTTAAAAAGCCTCTAATCCAATCTTTTCATTTAACAGATGAAGAAACTGGCTTGAGTCAGTTTGGACATAAGCCATGATATGTAATTTTTTATTTCCTCTTTTTTTGGTTTGTTTTCTTGTCTGCTTTTGTGCATATCATTTCTCCCCTTAGGGATAATAAAGTCTTTGAGGGTAAGGACCAAATCTGCTATTTCAGCTGTAACTTCTGTCAGCATGTAGGATACGAGTGGAATACTTAAGATATATGAAATGGTGTTGACTGACTCATTCATGTAGGAGTCCCACTTTCCTCATGGAAATTGGGACAGGTATATAAGAATATCAAGGTTAGGGGTAAGGAAAAGGGGAAGATGTAATAGAAACTTGAAATCCAGCTCATAGTACAGTTACCATACTTTTTCTGCCTACTAATACTATTCTCACGAGCCTCATCATCTCTACAGATTGTAAAGAAAAAACTTTGCCAGAGAAATTTTAAAAAAGAAGAAAAACTTTCTAGCTCAGTAGGAATGTTTATACTGATCTGCAGATATCTTACTTCTACTCAGATGCTGGCCCAACAAGGTCAATGGATCTTGGGAATTTTGATTTCTCTGATTACCCCATGTGCCAGAAGACTATGTAGTGGTCCAACTGGGACTTTTCTTTATTGGTCTCCTATCCTAGAATGAAAAAGGCTCTGGATCTGGAGTCAATAGGCCTGGGTTTGAATCCTACATCTATCATTGCCTTTGTGATCTTGAGTAAGTTACCTCTCTGGGTCACAGGTTCTTCATCTCTAAAGTGGGAGTTGTACCTCTAAGGTCCCTTCTAGCTCTCAAGCTACATTCCTACATTTTCAAGATCACATCCCAGATCTCTCAAACAACAAAGAAAAAAAAATCTGATGATAGACAATCTTCCTTCTCATAGAGAGAGCAAGGGTTCAAATTCCATGTTTGTTTGGTTTTTTTTAAGATTAGCAAGGGTCACTGCCTAAGGATAAGGTTGATTTTCTAAAATTAGAATCAGTTTAACTATGATTATAATTGCAGGTAGGAATGGGTCTATTACACCAAATGATGAAGGAAACTATACTGAGATGAGAGGAAATTTTTTTAAAGAAAGCTTTTGCTCATAATATTGAGTTCCTAGACTTGTAAGTACAGAAATAATGAAATAAGATGACATGGTGTAGGAAGGGGGTCATGGTAAGTAGAACACTTCAATGAAGAGGTATGCTTTCAGGCTGTCTGGTGAGAAGAAGAGATATTTAGTACACTGGGCTTGCTGGGCGGCTCTGGGCCAGGTGTGTCATTGAGAGGCGGCATTAAATCATAAACAGAAAGCAGTAATGAAGAAGTGTGATGAGGGACGCCTGAGTGAGCTAGAAGGAGAAGTGTGAGAGGAGACAGGGGAAAGTGCTGGAACACAGCTGAAGAGTAGAGGGCTTTGAAAGAAAACACTGCCTTTTTGAGTTGACTTCAGAAGGGTAAATCTTTAAGAACTTTAGAAACTGTTTCAAGGGCTACATAAAGCTTAGATTGTTATGCCTTTCTGAAAGTTCTTAGGAATTCATACATATATAATGACTTCAATAGACTAAAGAACTTGAAAATATATTTCCTTAATTCTAGTGTCATGTACAACATGTGGGATGCGGAATCAGGATAATGTGGGTTCAAATTCTGTTTCTGACACTAGAAGTATGACAGGGAAAAAAATGACAAACTCTGATGCTAACTTTCAGTTCTTCATCTTTAGAAGAAGAAGGCATGTAATAAACCTTAGATTTCCAAATGTCAGTAATTATTAATATTTCCAATCTTCACTGTTTTCTTCCTTTTCTCTCTTCTTCCCTTTTCCTTCTCTTCTGTTACTTTTCTTTCCTTTTCTTCTCCCTCCCCCTCCTTCCTTCCTTCCTTCCTTCCTTCCTTCCTTCCTTCCTTCCTTCCTTCCTTCCTTCCTTCCCTCTTTCCTTCCTTCCTTCCTTCCTTCCTTCCTTCCTTGCTTCCCTCCTTCCCTCCTTCCTTCCTTCCCTCCTTCCTTCCTTCCCTCTCTCCCTCCTTCCTTCCTTCCTTCCTTCCTTCCTTCCTTCCTTCCTTCCTTCCCTCTCTCCCTCCATCCTTCCTTCCTTCCTCTCTCCCTTTCTCCCTTCCATTCTCTTCTTTTCTTCTATCCCTCCTTCCTTCCTTCCTCCTTCTTTCTCTCCTTTCCTTTCCTTTCCTGCACTACAGATCTTATGTCAATGACTGATGAGACATTCTAGAAAGAGGGCTGATTGTTTTAACCGGGGATTCATTAATGAAATCAGTCACAGGAGGTGGGCTAACCTGCAGGTTTTGTGCTTTACCTGTTTGCACAAAGGCTTCCCATTTTTGCTAGCTGTAATTTCTCCTGAAACAGGCCTTTGACAAAAGGCTCCTCAGAATTAGTAGGCAATTCCTCCTCAGCTTTTAATGCAGGTCAAACTGTGGGTCTTAAAAGATTGACTGTGGCCCTTTAAACATATTCTCCAAGCTGTGGTGCATTATTAATCAGGGCTACAGACAAAACATGTATTGTCTCCTTGCTGAGAATAGCATGTTTTCTTTCCTTATGAATTGATCCCCTAAATATGCCTCATGGGAATAGGCTGTTTTCTTCTAATGCAAACTGGCTTTAAACTACAGATGTGCTAATCTAGCTGTAGGAAATTCCAGCCCTCATTGATCTGTGGGCTGTGTAGGTATTCATCTACCTGGGAAGGAAAACTGAAAGAAGGGGCAATTAATTAAGTAGTCCTAGGGTTACTTTTCAAAATATTAATGAAAGCAGTGACAGGGAAACCTCTAAGGGCTCAGAGCCTGGATTTGATTTGGATAAGGGTCTGAACTTTGGGAACTTGAGTTGATTTTCAAGGGCATAAAAAGAACCAAATTGACTTCACGAAAGCTACACAAATATTGTTCTCGTTGTAGATAATTGTTTCTGTCATGTATAGTCTCCCTTTTTTGGAGAGTAAGCTCCTAGAGGACAGCAACTTTGTCTTGTGTGGCCTAAAATCATAAAAGGTACCTGAGCCAATGTCTTGCTCAATAAATATTGGCTAAATCTAATAATGAATCCCTGTTACTTTAAAACTGTGATCTTTGAATATCTGAACTGAGATCTGGGAAATCTTGAAGAACCTCAGCTTAACAACCAAGGTTTTTCTCAAAGAATATTTTGTTGAAAATTCAATGTATACTTATTAATTATAGTGCATTGCATAGAACTGACCCAACTTTCTTGTTAAAGGCAGGAATTGAACCCAGGTCATCTTGACTTAAAGACCAGCCCTCTATCCACTACTCTGGGCTACCCCTCATATGTCAATATTCAAATCCACATACATCTCTGTTTTCATGTCTATGTCTATCTCTTTATGCAGTGAGGATGGCAAGATAGAGGAAAAGGAAGCAGAGGTGTCAAAATCATAGTTCTTAGACCATCTATAAATATTAACATTGCTATTGTAACTTGAAATGTGGTATCCTTGTCCAATGATAAACCAGTGAACATACTCATGGAATAACTGAAGCTTATTGTTTTGTTGCTATAGTGAAACAGAGACTGAAGGCAGTTGCAGTTAAATGGAAGAATTGCTCACATGTTCTATATGAAGGGTTGGCAGTGTTGTGTTTATCAAGTATCCATAAGTAACAAGAAATATCACTTCATGGAATATTTTGTCCCCTTCTACTGCATTACCCATGATAAGTATTTGCAAAAAGACCACCATGAAAATAATTAGAACTTATGAAGCAACATATTTTGCAGAAGATATAGAGAAAGAGAAATACTATGGACAATCCAAACTAAATCAATCTGTACCTTGATATTTGGTAACTTCAATGCAAAAATAGGAATAAATGAGTTTGGTAAAAGGAATGTGTTGGAAAATATGGTTCAGGCATAAGGAATGAGATCAAAGACTTGTATGCTTATATATCATGAATAGTTTATTAGAAATAATAATTGGAAGACACTGGCTGTGACCAGCATTGAATGAACACAAAACGTGAAAGGGATTCTATTTCAACAGACAGGAAAGAGCTCTTTGCCATTACTCCTTAGCTGTATGTTTATAATCAGACTTGAAATAGGAAAGAACAAAATTAATACAAAGCTATGCTTGTGATAAAAACAACTATTTTGATATAATCTGTTGAAATAAATTTTTTATAATGAAAAAGATGTAGGTAGAAGAAATATTGTTATTGATGACAATTGTAATTTTTATATGTAAAGTTTAACCAACATTTAGGCACTCTTGTAGGAGCCTTTGGGTTAGTCACCTTGCCTCAAATTTCTTCCTATCCTTGCCCATCCTCCATTCTGCTGTCAAATTGACCTCACTAAAGAGCATCCCCTATTCAGTGACTCCCTATCATTTCCAGTATCAAATATACAATCCTCTGTTTGAAGGTCAAAGCCCTTTATAACCTGACCCCCTCTAATCCCTCCATGGCTGGAGCTCTTTCCCTGTTTTTTCCTCTACCTTCTTTCTTTCTTGGATATTTTCAAGACTAAAGAAGCTAAAGAATTTCCTTTTATAAGAAGTTTCTCTTCATTGCCCTTCAGGATAGTCACCTTCCCTCTGCTAATTATCTCCAATTTATCCTGTATGTATCTTGTTTGAACATATTTGCTTACTGGTTCCCCCATAAAACCGCGAGTTTCTTGAGACTATGACTGGGTTTTTTGCCTTTCTTTTTCTCTCTAGTACTTAGCACAGAGCCAGTCAACTAGTAAGGTAGTGATTGAATAATGTATAATGAGGAAACCAAAAGAATCTAAAATATTCATTTTATAATCGACTTACTTGCAAAACAGAGGAACAGGGCAGTCAGAAGTAATCCTGGTTTATAATACACAAGTTCCAATAATCTGGGCTGAATAAAATATATCCCTGGGATCTGAAGAAATTTGAGAATGTGATTGTTGGGCCATCATTGGCATACTTCTAAAAAATCAGAGAGAGCAGGAGAAATGCCAACAGACAAGGGTCAGGGAAGCGTCCTAATTGTCAAAAGTGGAACGAAGGTAAATTAATACAAAGTGGGCATTTAATGTTTGCTGAATTGAATTCAATTAGAGTCTTTCAAATTTAAGCCAGTGACCTTGGTGCTGATTCCTGGCAAAATTTTAGAATATACAAATAATGGAATGGTTAGAAAGGGAAATGAGGATCACTTAAAGCCAACATTCATTAGTCATGCCAGATTAATTTCATTTTCATTTTTACAGGGTTCTTCTATTCAGGAGAATACTGTAGATAGCGTTTGTCCTTTATTTTTCAAGGACCAATGACATCATGGGGTGATGTCTTGACTCGTGTGTGAATTGGATTTAAGTGAAACAGAGTTACACAAAGTCATCAGTCTTTGTCCCTCTTTCAGATTCCACCAAGTCCTCTGGTAAGACAAAAATCAGGACATCTGGCCATGGTCTGAGATGCAGTGTATAACTTTGGTGTCTTCAATGTCTGCACACGCTCTAAGTTTCATCCACCTTCGTGGGCATTGGAACAAATTGTTTTCATCTACCCATTCTGCAGGGAGGACTCTTCACATGATTGGATAGACATACCTTTAACTCAATGATGAATTTGTGGCTGGTCAATAATCTTCAACCTCCTTTATCCTGTCTGCTGAGATAGTTTACTAGGGTGTGGTCACTGTACATGCTACAATTTCTTGGAGCCACAGATGAGAACTGTGTGAAAGGTGGATACCAAAGGTAGATGAACAGCCCTGAAAAGTTCTTAGCAAGCCCTCACCCCAGAGGTGCTAGTCCTCCTTGAACACCTCCTCCCCACATATGGTGTATACTATAGATATAGTATATCTGGATGTCATTATGGTATTTGACAAAGTATCTCATTATATCATCATCAAAAATGCAGAAATGTTGAATTCTGTCATACTTAGTTGGATTTGGAATTGGTTAATAAACTAGCCCAAAGAAAAGCAGTGAATTAAGTAATATCAACCTCCAGGAAGGTCTCCTGTAGAATGCCACAGGCTCTGTCTTTAGTCACATATTCAAGACATTGTCTATGACTTTCAGTCAAGCCCTAGATGGCATGCCCATACAATTTACGAATGGCAGGAAATTGGGAAGGATAAATAATACAGTATAAAAAAGAACTGGTATCCAAAAAGTTCTCAAGAAACTGGAATGATGGAGTCAAATCTCATAAGACAGTATTTTACAGGAATCAGTTCAAATGAACACTTGCCTATTTTGTACAGAGCACTGGACTTGAAACTAAATAAGATAAAGTTTAGCTCATTGGATCATATAACTACAGATTTAGAGTGAGTTGTCCTAAAAAGCCCTTATTTTCCAGATGTGGAAACTCTTACCCAAGACTATTAAGTGACTTGTCCAAGGTCAGACTGTTAATTAGCATCAAAGGAGGATATGAATCCAAGTCCCAGGTCCCCAAAGACAAGGATGTACCATGCTGCATATACAGTTCTTGCCCCTCATGTTGCTTACAGTTTGTATAGGGAACATGATACATACAAAGATAACCTTAATATAAACCAGGACTTCTTAAACTTTTTCCACTCACGACACTTTCAGCACTTCTAAAACTATGGGTTGTGACCCTACATGGAGTCGTGATATAAATTAACATGTCCTAAGACATGGAGCCAAAGAAAATAGTTTATGAATTCTGTAGGAGAAAGGACACACAGGGTAGGGGTGAGAGTGGGAGAAGATCAGAAAAGTCATGCTCCAGGATGCAGTAACAAAATACATCATCACAAAATAACAATAGGATAGACTAAAATGTATTGTCAAAAATAACTATGAAGGGCCACACTGGAGCATAAAGGGCCCAGCAAGGATATAACAGCAGTTTTCATGTATGTAAAGACTTGAATGCAGAAGAGGATTGAGCTTGTGGATTGATCCATTAGGCCCTGGAGGGCAGAACAAGACCAATGAGTATAAGTACAGCAAAGTTGATTTTGATTCAATTAAAGGAAAAACAATTAGAACTGTCCAAAAAACGCGGAATTGGCTGCCTTAGGGGTGGGAGTGAGCTTTCCGTCACAGGAAATCTTCCAGCACAGGCCTGATGAGCACTTTTAGGGGATATTGCAGAAGTTAGAGGTTAGATTATCTGACCTCTTGGGTCACTTCTAACTTTAAGTCTATGATTTTTATGACACTAGATAAATACAGCTCTTACCCTGGAGGATCTAACAGCCAATCCCTCCACCATCACTATAACATAGAGAACTGGGAAAACTCTTTTTAGTAGCTAGTATGTTTTTTTTTTTAACTGGACCTGTGATTTATAAGGAATATTGTGTGAGAAATTTCCTCTCCCCATGAAGATCAGTAACTGTTCTATAATGTGGAGTCTTGGAGAGTTTTCTGAGGTGTGTATGATGAAATGATTTGCCTAGGTTCACAGAGCCCCCTTTTGTGTCTTGGGCTGGACTTGATCTTGATTTCAAAGCCAGCTCTCTATCAAAGATGGCGGCTCTGCCTCTCAGGGCCTATTAACATCATGATCAGGAGTGCACCTCTAGGAGAGTCACTATTCCATTTGTCCTGGGCTTGATTCAGTCTCATTCTTTTCTGTATGCTCCAAATGCCCTGTTTTGTGGGTTAGGAGAGAGAGCAGGAGTGTGCCACTCCATCAAGATGGATTTGTCTGAGTTCCTGCTAAATCAATGTTTATTTACCGAAATCTGTGCTATTGTTTTGTCAGAGAAAGCTCTGCCACATATTTTGTGAGTGGAGATCTGGCTAGGGAGAGTCCGCCTGCTTGTTACCAGCTGGCATTTTTACTAGCATCATCATGCCATTTACTTTAGTGGTAGACAGTTTTTCTCTGATCTTGTTTTTCTCCGGGGGAAGTTAAGCTCCTTTTGTTTCTGTTATAATAGGGAACAAGTCATTTCCTTTTCAGCATCACACACTCGGACTTACATTTTTGGGTAGGTCTCAGCACTTTGAGAACCAAGAAAAGTTGATGCTGGGCTGAATCAAACTCAGAGTGTAAGGAGGACCCTCAAACATCTTTGCCTCCAGATCAACGGAAATGCCTGGAGACACATTTTTATTTTTATTTTCACATCCTTTTAATCTCTAGCACATAGTTTACACATAGTACATATTTGCTAGAAGATTTTTTCTCTTTATTCCCAGGTCTAATAAATGCATGTATTTTTATTTTTCCCGGCAAAATGTCCGTGCCTCCCTAGACCCAGTCTTTTGTTAGTAGTTCAGAATCTTAGAGTGATAAGAGGCATACATTTAACTTAAGCATAATCTTTTTGGGGTACAAGTTCTGAAATTCTATAAACAACTTTTATTGCTTTTAACAAGACCTTAGAGATACTGATTTTTTTGATACCTGCGATAGTCTACCAGGGGGAAAATTAGACTCGTCATAAAAACCCAAAAGAAAAAACCACCCTCAATAAATTTTAATAAATAAAAAGAATAGGGTGCTAACCATGCTATTTCATGAGGGTTAAGGCATTATGCTCTAAGGGCTTAGCTGGAGACTCATGATACTTCATAGACTCAAAGGGGTACTCTCAGCTCGTCTTAGCTATTATCAGAAATTGTCTGAGTATCAACACCTGGTAAGTTCAGGGCACTTAAGTACCAGGACAGGAAGGCCCCCAAGAGTTGTCCAAGAAAGGCAAGGTAATAGAAATAGCACGACTCGTGAATCAGGACAGCATTTTATTCTAGTCCCAGATCCAACAGTGACTTACTGTATGGCCTTGGGCAGGTCTCATCTCAGACCTATTCTTGGCCTCAGGCTCATATGTGACAATGAATGGGTTGGACTAGATGACCTCCAAGGCTTTCTATTCTAATACACTGTGGTTCTGTGATCATCAAAGGCAATTGTGGCAGCTGTCAGACTCAATTGCCTCTGCTCCTCACAGGATCGATCACAGCCTTCACTGTACTCTTCCCTCTCAGTGACCGACTCTGACCTGCTTTCCATTGCCCCCTTTCTCAAACTTCTCTTTCAGTTTCGTGGGTCTCCAAGTCTTTCTTACATTATGAACTCCTACTTTCCCAAGAAACCAATGGGGAGTCTGATTCAGGATTATAGGATTAAAGCTAGAATAGGAATGAGGTCTAGGCCCTACATATGGCAGGCTAAGAAGCGAAATCTTAGGGAGACAAAGGAACTTGCACACATACTCACATAGGTAGCCAGGAGAAGATTTAGGGTGTGACTTCAGCTCTTTTGGCTCTAAATCTATTTTTGTTCAACTTGACTGTGTTGAAAAAGGAGTGATACCATTAAAGAACATTCCATATGGGGAAGATTCTCCCCTATTGATAGAACCTTTTATTCAAAATGATTTGCAACAATGTCTTTCAGGCATTCTCTTCCTGATCCAGTTAACTATTCATATCCCAGGCTACCCATGGTTATACAAAGTTGATCCTCAGTTATTAGACACAGTCAGGGTCCACATAGACAGTCAATTAACTTTGCCAGATTGGTACCTCAGGTGAAAGGAAGGAAAGAGATAGAGAAGTAGTGTCTATCAATTCAGTTCAATTCAATTTAAACAGCATTTAAAGTTGGTTAAATTCAGTTGTGCTAGGTGCTAGGGATCCAAAGACAAAAATGCAATAATCCCTGTCTTCCTCTTGCCTCACAGCCTAAGGAAAACAAATTCCTTTATACCGAAGGAAAGAGTCTACAAGATGATGGGTGAGGGTGTGTTTACTAGCTGCCCACTAATAATAGGGGTGAAGCAACCTGGGAATATCAACTCTTTGGCTTCACTTATATCTGATTCCAGGGAAGTCATTTTTCTGTTTTGCTTGCTTTAGTCATTGCAAATATTAAAGTGTGAGCTTGAATGGAAATGAAGATCTGTAATTCCTCTCTCCCTGCCAGACAGCTGCCTAGAAGCAGGATTTAACTTCTATCTGGGATGGGAATAGCTGGGGTGGAGAGAAGAAGGACCAGATCATTGAAATCTAGAATTCATACACATTATTTTTCTATTCAATTCAGAAAATTTTTTTAAAAAACACCTCCATAATGTGGAGAAAAAAAAGCAAACTTGGAGGTCATTTAATCTACTCTCATTTTAGAAAGGAAGGAAACAAGATCAAGAGAGGGAATCTAAGATCACATAATGAATTAGTGACTGAGACAAGGCTGGAATCCGAGTCCTCTGGCTCCAAGCTCAGTGCTAATATGATGTGTTCCAGATTGGCAAAACAAAAACAAAACCTTGAAGTCTAAGCACAGATGCAGTGCAGACAGGCAGTGATCACTCAGGGGGAGGGAAGCAAAAAGAGATGGGGTAATGCTGGGATGTGAGTCCTTACCCCATCTCTCCTCAATTGGGAATTTAACATGAGACAGTTCATTATTACTGATGCAGATGATCACTTGGGATCAGTCTCTTTACTATTCCCAGCTTTCCACTCATGTAGTCTGTGAAAAATCTAAACACACAAGAAAAGACATATGAGGGAGAAGTAATTAGACAATTCCCTCTGAAAACTGCTTTGCAGAAGGAAGATCATTGAATCTTAGTCTTGCAGATCTGTAACCGGAAGAGAACTCTGGGAGCTAGATGGCACAGAGCATAGGGCCCTTGAGCTGGAATTGAGAACACCTGAGTTCAAATCCTTCCTAAATCATTTGTTAGTTCTTTAGCCCTGGGCAAATACTTCTACCAGCCTGAGTTTTTCCATTTCTAAAATGGGAATAATAATAATAAAAGAAGAAGAAGAAGAAATTATATTTCTAGGTTTGTTCCTTATTAATGTTTACCTTAATTTCTAAAAAAGATCCCAGCCACTTTGGAATCCTAATGTGTACTGAGGGAGGGGAGCGTTATAGTGAGGCTAGGTGATCTCTCAAGTCCCATCAAATTAATGCTATGAGCTATGAGCAGATGGCCCTGTGAAGCAACTATGAAAACACATAGACATATGATATTGATGTTTATCAAAAGCCACAGTGTCAAGCAAAGAGGTCTAGAAAATCTGGAATGAGTAAATAACTTTCAATCAGATGAGAAGGAAAAGACAGAATGAAGGTAAAGGTGGAGCCTTGGGGTGGGCAAAGATGGTTTCATGGAGGAAATAGCACTTCATTAGGACTTGAAATCAATGAGTACTTATACGTCATCAGACAGGACTTCAAAAGAGGAAGGTGAGGAAAAGTGAAACCCATTCTAGGCACAAGAGATGGAGAACAAGGAATGGATATAGGAAAGGATGGGACAATGATAGGGTAAAAATATTAATTCAATGTGACTTGAACATAAGATATGTGAAAGGGAATATCACGTAAGGTCAAGAGTCATACATCCTCACAAAATCACAGAATCACAAAATTGTAATTGGGACTTGACAGTTCCCTGGTTCAACAAGTGCATGAACAAGAATCCACTTTAGCCATGCCTACACTTGACTAGTAACCATCCAACCTTTGCCAAAAGATTTCCTAAAATGGGAACATACTACCTCCCAAGGCAGCCTCTTGGTCTTTCTCAATTTTAGGAAGTCTTGCCATACATTATGCCTAAATGTGTCTCTTTGCAATTTTTATCACTGATTAGTGGCCAAGTCCTGAAAAGTCACACTTACCCTAGCAGTGAAGGAAGCCACTGGTATCCTTGATGTTCTTCTAATAAGACATCTCATTTTACAGCTCTGGGAATTTTCACTGACTTTCTCCATTAGCCCTGGAATGTTCTCCTTCCTCACCTCCACACTCTGGCTTTGACCTCCTTCAAATTCCTGGTAAAAGTCCCACCTTCTACAGGAAGCCATTCCAGACTGTCATTAATGCTAGCCCCTTCCCTCTTCTGATTATTTCCAATTTATTTTATCTGTGTCGTGTTTGTACATAATTATTTGCATGTTGCTTCCCCCATTAGATTGTGAGTTCATCAAGACTAGGGACTGTGCTTTGTCTTTTCTTTTCCTTTTGGCATACCCATTCAAATTCAAAATGCTAAACAAATGAATTAGTGAATTAAGTGAATGCTTAAAAATGTATATTGACTGACTACCTGACTATTTGATAGGCAATGTGAATCCAAATAATTTTTTTGAAAAGAGTGATATGATCAGAATGGTGAGGAAATAGATGAGGCAAGAGGACTGATTAGGAAGTAATCAGAAATAACTTCTGAGTTATCTAATTCCTAAATTCAGGTCTTTCTGTATTACTTTTTTCTCCAAGTTCCTATAACTTCCTATAACCTCTTGAAAGCAACTTTTCTCCTTTAAAATGGCAGCAATGTTAAAGTTAGTAAATCTTTCAGCAAAAGATTGAAATAGCCAATTTTTTGGAGGGGATGCAGTTTAGAGAATTCTACAGGATCAGTAGTTTTCATATTTCACTTTTCTTTCATATTCATTGAGAACAAGCACTTAAAATTCAATTTGACCATTTAACTCAAACATACACATGTGCAACAAATTTAGAACTCATCTTTAATGAGATTGGAGAACTATTACATAACATTCAAACCAAAATACAAATAACTCAGAATTTTTAGATAGAAGGGTGAGCAGCTCTTAGGCTTTTTCTGACCAAAGGGCATCAGAAAGGAATGGAAATTAAGCAAAGTAATTTTAAATAAATTTTTTATACACACATTCCATTTTACTGTTTGGCTTCTGGTGTCTTCCATTAGAAAGCAATGGAAATAGGGGAAGTTGTGTAGGCAGTGATTGTGTGATTAATTAGCAGGAGGACAGATGAATTGCTTGCATAACTTGAAAGAGGGCCAGGAAACTTAAGGACTAGAAAGGGGAAAAAATACACATTGGGCATTAGGAAGTGAGAAAAAAGAAGTTAAGGAAGGACAGAAGAAGACAGACAGAGACACACAGAAAGGGAGAGACAGAGGGAGAGACACATAGAGAGAAGGCACCAAAAGTACTTCCATAACTTCTATGGAACATATATATTTTAAAGTTATTCATCTATCATATTATACCAAGATGCCTGAACACTGAGTAGAGCTAGTCAAAAAGGAGCATTTACTTCTTCTGTCTCCATTATCTTACAGTGAAATAAGTAGATAAAAAATGACAAGGGCTCAGTTAGGCAAAGATAGCATACCACCGGCAAAATGTATATTATGTATAGCTCTGATCACCACAAGGTAGGTGCTTTAATTATTCCCATTTTACAGATGCGGAGACTGAAACATATGGAGTGACTTGTCAATGGTCATAACAGCTAATGAGTATCAGAAACTGAATCTGAACTCAGGCCTTGGCTCTGAGCTTGGCCATCGCAGCTATTGTATCTGGCTGTAATTTAAGCCTATAACTTGATGCTTCCCTTATTATTTTAAAAATAACTTCCAAAAACAAAGGGGAAGTTGGAAAGAAGAATAAAGATGTAGATTTATATGCTAGCCCATTCAAAACTTCAAAGATGATGGAAAGGACTTTGATTTATTTCCAGAAGTCCATTCATTCATTCAATCATTCAGTCAATCATTCATTCAGTAGGTATTTCCCAAGTATCTGCTACATACAAGGAATATGTATATACCTATGCACAAGGCAGAGACAGCATAGGAGTGGCTTTGGGGGTGATTGTACAAGTCAATCCTACCTTTTATTTTCCCTTGTTGTAGAATGTTTTAATCCAAAATAGTTCTTCTAGCTTTATATAGAGACACTTTTGATAGCAAAAATAAAAATAAAATAAAATAAACCCACAGGATCATCATTGTTTTGGAAGAATAGTGGTACCTCTAGAAAGTTCTAGGAGATATGTTAGAGAGAACCAGTAGATGGCCAGTTATATACCTTCACTAAGAGGGATTCAGATTTCATTGATGATATGGATATCCTTATTGTACCTTTCAGGTATCTCCATTGATTAACTCTTCTGTAGATTTCTACAACTGAGGGTAATGAGTAGATTTACTTTTTAATCTCAACATTATCTATTAGGGAAATGCTTCTCCAAAAAATATAAATAGATAAGTAGATTGACTTACAGTAAAAACAAATATACTGTCCATGTGGCATTAAATAAGATTAGTGCTACAAAGATGGACCACATAGGTAGACATATAGACCATGAGTCCAAAAGATACTACCCAAGTAACATCTTGCATCTGGGGTGATGCATTGTCTGAAAAAAATCCTTCTTAGTGTGTGTTCATATATGTATCTACAACAGATATGTAGACATATATGTGTGTATATATGTGGATGTATAGATGTCTATCCACACGTATACAATATACAGATATGCATGTCCACACATATATTTAAAAGCATATGTACATATATGTATATGTGTACATATGTATACCCAAACACCACACATGTATATGTGTATACACATAGCATATATGTATGTGTACTTAGATATGTGTGTATACACACGCCTATTTTTACACCAATATTCCCCCAGTAATGTTAAATAGCAGTGCTTCATGAAACATCATGATTTCAAATGGATAGAATCTAAAAAAATCCAAATGACAGTGGAAAAACATATCTAACATAAATAAGTGATACATGTTACCAAAGCTAGCTCATAAGAAGTAGGAAAAAAAAAACTGCTGTAGATAAATATAATCAGATATGTAGATTCCAAACACAATACAGATATGAGAACTAGAGTCTAGAAACTGAAACTTGAAATAAGCTGGGTTTGGATAATGCATTTAACAGCCCTTTATAGAGGTAGGAGATGGAACACTGATTAGAACAGTAGAACCAGAACAGGAAAGGGTGCTGACCTGAGGAGACACAAGACCTGTATCACAGAGAAAGTGAGAGCATTAGACCAAATAATTCACAAGGGCCTTTCCCACTCTAAGTTATGATCCAATGTTAGGGGGAACAGAGTTGATTAGAATGACTGAACAATGTTGTTGTAGAACTTTGGTTAGAGAAACATTGTGCAGTAAACAACAGGATGTAAACACTGGCTTATCTTAGATCCCCTGTCAATGGCCTCACAGTGTATTATTCCCGTTTTGTAGACAGGGCAACTGGAACTCAAGGAGTCTAAGTGACTTATTCACAGTCCTAACACTAGCTAGGGAAATGATGTGACTTTAACTCTTTTCACTATATCCTCATTCCTATTATGAAATGCTGAAGTGCTATAAGCTGGAATAAAATTCTAAATGTAATATACTTTTTATATTGGAATATAAATAAATCATAGTAAATGATTTCCCATGTTGCTCATCTCCTTGCCTATATTTCAAATCCATGAGGAGTGTGTGTGTGTGTGTGTGTGTGTGTGTGTGTGTGTATGAATTAGATTTCTACTCTTATTTTAAGTGTGTTATTTCCTCTTTGGTGAAGTTTGTTCTTTCACCAGTACAGATTGCAATCCCTCTATGAGTTATCTCCCTGTTTGAACCTTGTTTATGTCTTTTCACATATCAATCAAGGAGGGTCTGCCCAATGTCTTTCTGTCCTGTTTTTAATAACTCATGAGCATTGCCACAGTGATTAGACCCACCACCTGTTGTCTCTTATTCTCACTATGTAACAGATTCACATTCTTTTCTGCTTATATGTTATACCTAGAATTTTTTTCTATTTCTCATGATCAGCCCATTACTTGGTAATATGTCACCCTATTTATGTTTGATATGTATTTCCATTATCATTTGGGTTATTTATAGGTTTTATCCTGAGATCACGGTGTTTCTTGAAGCACAGTCATTTAACATTACTGGGCGAATATCAGCATTAAAGAGATTGGCTTTTGCAGCAGGAAGCAATTCAGAAGAAATGAAATCACTTTACATTTTCCAAATATGATCCAGCCAGATCTCCTCCTACTCGATTCTGGGCTCAGTACCATTATCCATCTGCAGCATCTGCCTGAGCTATGCTTACAGTGGACAACTGTGACAGGCTTCTTATCCAGCTGCATTCATAGTTCAGGCAATATATATTTTTCATATATTTTATCAGACACTGCTGTGGATTTCACTAAGGAAGCTTTGTAGTATCTGGGGTTTAGAGCAATTATTAGGGGAAAGGAAAGGATGAGAATAAGTATTTATTAAATGCCTTTTATGCACCAGGCACTGTGCTAAGCTCCTTACAAATTTGTTTCATTTGATTCTCAAAACAATATTGATAGGTGCCATTATTATCCCCATTATACAGTTGAGGAAACTGAGGCAAACAGTTTAAATGACTTCCTCAGGGTCATATAGCTACTAAGTAGTGGAAGCTGAATTTGAACTCATACGTTCCTGACTCTAGGTTCAGCACTCTATCCTCTGTGCCTGCCACCTAGTACTATCATATGTGAACTGAAACACTTACAAAACTTCAGCATCAATAGAGAATCATTATTTTGTTTGGACTTTGACTAAAATATTTCATTGGACTAGGAGGGAAAAATAGCAACAGTTACAGATAATCACTCCGAAACCAGGAGGGTCCAGAAGAGAGCCTTTAGACAGGGGGCAGGGGCCCCATGGTGTCTGAACTTCAGAGTACAGTAGGCTCAAGGGAAAAGAGAGGAGAGGAGAAGGGAAAGAAGGGGAGGAGAGGAGAGGAGAGGGGAGAGGAGGGGAGGAGAGGGGAGGAGAGAGGAAAGAAGGGGAGGAGAGAGGAAAGAAGGGGAGGAGAGGGAAGAGAAGGGGAGGGGAGGTTCAGTCTCCTTTCTGCTAACCTGTGCCACTTTCCAAAACAATGATCTGCACCAGCACTTCATCTACTAACCATTTGAAGCCCTTGTCATCGGACTATGCCACAATCTCCAAAGTATCCAACAACTTTACCAAGTTGTCCATGTCTCTTATAACCTTTCCCCTAAACATCTGTGTAGATGACACATCTGATACTACTAAAGGTCTGACAGTTTTAGTAGCCCTTCTACTTCACCGATCCTCAACTATATTTTAGCCAAAGTCTTCTTCAGCAAAGAAGGACAAACATAATTCATGGTATCAAGCAGAACATTAGTTAAACATGTATCTCACTGTTTTACATTTTTTCTTGTCAATACTCAGCACAGATTGATGATATAATAATGTCATTTAGTTAAAAAATGCCTTTAGTTGGATTTGTCATAAAATCTTCTATAATTTTAATGTCATAGGAGGAAAAACTTTCAAGTCTATATTTTTCCATCTAATCATCTTAATTTCACTCTTTCAACAAATATGTGATCTCATTACTTTGGATACTCTACAAGTGAAGATTGTAACAAAAATTTTAGCTCCCTTTCTTTGAGTTGGACTCTTGACTTTATTTACCTTTACAAGGGTCCACCCAGAATGGTAGGACCCTTAATCTACCTCTCTTGACATCCTGAGAAATACCTCACTTTTACTACAATATGGCCAAAGCTCCTATTTCAGTCATACAACTCTGATGTTATCCTTTATGCCATTTTTTCCTATGTACTTCTCCAATAAAAATGTCATAAACAAATCATTCCTATCATATACTTCTTCAGTGATCTTTGGATAACTCACAACTTTAATTCTTTGAGGATTATGGCACTGTATGGCTCAGTCATACTGCACATCTAGAAGATTAGTGATATTAAAAAAGAAGGTCCTTCATTCCATTAAAAGTACCAAACAATATTTCGTAGGAAATTCAGACTATTCCCTTCCCATTGAATTCTCAGATGAGTTCAGTACCCATACACAGTGTCTTTATAAAATCCAAGAGTTGGCTTTATTGTTTACAGGCATTAAAAAAATCATTTCATAGAATGCTTGATATTCTCTACCTAATCAAATCTTTTTTTAAAAAAAATCAATTGACAATGGACTGAATGCAATCTTATATTCTCTACACCTCTAATCAGTGTAACTCCAAAGATATGGTCCTACTGTGGAAAATTCCTTTACTGTGAAAGCATATTTTTACCAGCTTTTTATTTTTGACAGAGTGGAGGCATATACAATTTTCATGAAAATTTTGTAGAGATGATTAAAGGAAGTGTCCGGTTTAGTAGGGACAGATGTCTTCCTAGTTACTTATTTAGGGGTGTGGTGGGGTAAATGAACTAGATTTCTCTCTTTACAATAACTAAGAAATGGATCCCTGAGTGCTTTTAAAATTGGATTTGTAGTTTGGACTTAAAACAGTAATTTGGAGAATAATTTATAAGTTCCTGTTTTACTAATTTGTGTCTTTTATATGATTTAACCATCCTGAGATTGCCTCCATTACAGTCTGGATGAGAGATGGCCACATGAGAATTGGCAAGGTTTATATCCTATTGACACCATTTCTTTTCTGGAAATCGGAGGTAAATAAAGAAGGATAATGGTAGATTTTGAAAAGATAGCAACTCTTACCTGGAAGGGAGTAAAACTCATTTGTGGACTCTGATGTCAAAGCCCAGACTAATGCAAGATGTATGATTGACATAGCTCTGAGCTCCCATATGGGAAAATGATATGCCTCAGACAGGTGTGGGCAGAACTTGAGCCAGAGTATATAGGAGTGTATATATTACTTAGTCTATTTCAGAAGAAACAGTGACTAAAACAATGGGGGATGGATGGATACCATAGTGGCAATGAAATACATAAGTTTACAAGGTACCATGATAAACTTTGGCAGCTCAGACATATAATTAGTTCATCTTGAAATTGACTGAAATCCTCATCTTGTAAAATTTCCATTTGCTCTAAGTTCTAAAAAATAGTTACTACTTTGCCTTTGAAATGACCTAAAAAATAGAAGGCTTATTGGTATAGTGGATTCAGCCCTAAATCAAGAGTTCAAATTCTAATTCTGCCACTAGCTAGTTCTGTCTTATCTCCCCTGAATTTCAGTTTCCTTATTTCTAAAATGAAAGGTTTGAACTGGGTGATTTTTATGGACATCCCAAGGTCCAAAATGCTCAAATTTTATTCAGTCTTTTTAGCGAGGAATTACTCAAAATTTACAATCACATAGAATAAGCAAATATATTTGGCCCACATATCCAATATTACTCATCCAAGAAAAATGAGAGTCCAGAATAAATTCTCTAGAAACTAATGAGCAAATAAAAACTGAAATTATTAAAAATGAAAAAAGTTCATTTAATGTTTGAGTGCAGCACTACCATGGTGATTATAATCCCATACAGTGCCTCCTACTAACTGTATCTTATCAGCTCTATTATGAGATAATTCTTTGCTACAGTTTCCAACTAGAGGACTAGCAGTCACAAGTACCTTGCTGAGTAACTTTGAAAATCATCCAGGTTTACTAGTAGGGATGAGTTTTCTGGAAATCAGCCATGTTAAGGGCAAACCATGACTTGAAGAGAGATCCTATTGGTCATATTAAGTGACCTCATTTATGGCTGACATTTGTTACTGTTCTGTCCCATGTTTCTGTCAAAGACTTGGATAATGGCAGACTTATTCAACTTATGAAAGACAAATGTGACCCACCTCTCAAGAAACTGAAGGAAATGAGTTATGACATTGAAGGCTAGAATTGGAGCTTAATATTCCTTGGTGTTTATATCAAATTGGCCTGATTTGGTACCCATTACTCAAATTTCTGGATATTTTAAAAGACTATTTCCAAAAATAGTTGGGGGTTTCCCCCTTAAGGGTTCTCTTTCTTTATTTTTTGCTTGTTTGTTTACTTTGTCACATCTTTCTTTCCCTCCCCATTGTTCCTTCCTTCCTTTTTTCCTTCTTTCTTTATTTTCTTCCTTTCTTCTTTCTTTTTCATTTCTCTCCTTCTTAGGAAATTTTGAGAGTTATGACAATTAACCCCTTTACTCAAGGGAGATGGTGTGCTGGGGATGGGGGGGAGTCAGTATGCTGTAGCTATCTATTCTTGAGCATGGCCTTGAAATAGACTAAGACTCCGTGCCACTCAACTGCTTTCTGAAGACAGAGCTAGTGGAGTGAGACATACTTTTCCTACCCCTCAGGCTATCTTATCACTTCCTTCAGCTCCTGATCCCCTGGATGCAGAGGAATTAAGAGTATAAACCTCCCTCCCACAAACAACTCTGTCAGCAGAAATGCCCAAAATTAAGCTTCTTAATTTAGTACTTTTATTTTTTAAACCTATCTCCTGCTCACTCACTCAGGTCCAAGTCAGGTATTTATAAAAGTTCTCACTTATCTGACAGAGTCCAGCCTCTTCCAAATAACTTTCCCCTTCTCCAGGGAAGTGCTTATTCAATATCTTGTCTCCTCGTGCAAGGAAGGGAATCATCTTGAGGATGAAGAGCTCCACCAGTTACCAAACATGGATGAACTCCTAACTAGACCACCCTGATTTCACTGAATGAAATCTCCCAGGTTAATGAGGCTAAGGGATAGTCAGAAAGCCATTAGCATCAATCCTAAAGACTTCTGGGAGATCTGCTTTATTAGCCTGTTTTCACAGGTGAGAGCTGGACCAGCACAAGAGGACTTGCTAAGGGCAAAGGAAAGCTGCAGGAAGGTAGATAAGTGGTGCTGAAAGTATAGGAGAAAATGTCAAAAGAGAATTTGGGAAGACATGAAGAAAATTCTGTGTTATCTCACAGTTTTAGTCTGGAACAACTCTGCTTAGAGAACCCAAACAGGCTATCTCAGGGATCTCTGTTGCTCAGAAAATCTCATAGATTTTTTCAGTTTATTCCACAAGGGCTAGACCCGGTTTTGTTCAATTTAAAGTTTTTGGGTGGCACAAGAAGCCTCGTCTAAGGATTATTTTCTGATTTCTCAATGTATTACTTAATGCAGTCAACTGAGTGCTATATCGGTCTGCAGTTCTGGAGATAGCTGCACACAGATTTTCGTGCCATTCATATATTTAGAGCCTATGCTTAGTAGAAGGTGAAGTTCTTTGAGAGCAGGGACTTCCATTTTTGTCTTCGTATTCCCAAGTGCCTCGTACAGTGCTTTCTTTGTACATAGTGGGCACTTAAGAAAGGATTGTTGAATTGCATCTTATGTTGTAGAATTGAATAATGGTTAATTTTACACCTTATTATATATGTCTACTCCCTTCTCTGATTTAGATTATGCTCTCTTTCCTACATATTTTTGTCCCTATGTTTATGAATTTTCTTCGGAGGACCTACTCGATACACCGAAGGACTTTCTCCTTTTAGCTATGCTCCTCTTCTTCCTCCTCACACATTAAATCTAGGAGGAAATGATCTGTGAGAATTAGGTTTAGACTTACTTTAATGGTTTAAGGACTCACTGACATTTCTAGTCTCTCAAAAAACACCAGCTTTCTAGATATGCTCTATTAATGGAATAGAGCTATGGAGTTGGAATGGACCATAGAGATCACCCCATCCAATCTCCACATTTTACAGAAGAGTAAACTGAAGGTAGAAGAGGTTAAGTGATCTGTCCATGATGACACAGCAAGTGAATGACAAGCGTTGGCGTGGCAACTTAGATACTGGGAAAGCACTGGATTGGGAGTTAGGAGGCCTAGGTTCATGACCTAGCACAGTGGAAGAAACATGCTTTTTCTATGCTTTTATTTAAAGTCTGTCAGAGACACTTTTGTTGTTAGTACAAGCAATTGCTAGGAGAGCTGTTGGATTGACAGTTTCCCTTTTAACAGCCCCAAAGCTCTGATTATAAGCAATTTTCAGCTAGTATATATAGAGCAAAAAGAAAATGAAGAAGTAAAATCAAGGGCAGTTAGGCTGGATCATAGCTATTACTAAGTACAAGAAAAAACATTATTCCATAAAAGGAGAGATATGGACAAATTACGTAGTTCTCAGATATGGCTTTGTAATGTCTTGTAATTACCCAGGCTTCTAGGTATATAGAGTGCTGGAAATAAGTAGTTTCCCTAGAATAAGGAAGAACTGTATTCAAATCCAGCCTCAAACACTGATTGTGTGATCCTGGGCAAGTCACACTACCCATCTCAGTTTTTCTCATCTGTAAAATAGGTATGATAGTACCACCTGCCTCCAAGGGTTTTGTGAGGATGAAATGATATGATATTTTTAAAGTACCTTCTAAATCTTAAGTTACTATACAAATTCTAGGTATCCTATTCCTCCTCTTCCTCCTCCTCATCATCATTTTATAGCATTGTCCCAGTAATAAGAGTAACATTAGGAATGTTAAGAAAATATTGTGAAGGTCTTAGTTCTTTGGATTTACAAAGGTCCCAGTGCCCAGCTCCTCAATTTATGTCTTTTTAATGCTGCTACACTAAATTATTTAGAGGATCTCTTGGGTCTTCAGGCTTCTAAAATACTAGCTATGTGATCACAGGCAAAAATCACTGCATTATCCTGAGTTTTAGGTTCCTTATCTGTAAAATGGGGATAATTCTTATAAACTTATATTACCTGTCTCAGATGAATGCTATATAATTATGGGTAGTTGTAATTGAATTTATGTCTTCAGACTTCAAATCAATTGCCTTTTCCATTAAAAATGGAGCAGTATGTCATTTCAAGCTATACTTCTATCTAATACGCTACTATCTTGGCTTTTCCTTCCTACCAATGTAACTTGAAGAGAGCACAATTTTGAAAGAGCTTTCAGATCTATGGGAAAGGTGAGAGCATCTTGTACCTCTTGTTCTATAAGGCATATTCTATAAATCAAACTCTCTTTGGCTACTGGTCTTCAAGAGCTGATAGTTTCTAAAGAAAGTCAACATAAATTTCCATCTATTCAATATTTAAATTACACGTCTTGGTTAGAAATGAAGTATACCCAACAGTACACCTAATAATAGTAATGGAGTATACCTAATGGAGTATACCATAAAAATATATGTCCGAGGTAAGTTTAATCATAGGGGTTTTAAAGTAAGAGGAATATAAGACAGGAAGACTATCTATAGTTATCTACCAAACTAACTTTCATATCAGAGTTACAGTATAAAAAGAAGAACAGTAATATGCCCAATAATTTACAAGAGGAAAAGCAAATTGAATGAAACCAGAAATAAAACTTATGTATTATTTCATATGCCTATAAACACTTGTATGAAGATAGACAAACAAGGCAAATTGGAGATGTTAAGATATGAAGGCATATTAGATGGAAAAGCTGTCAGTGAGACTTCATGGTTTGGTACCCATTATTTCAACATATTCTGGAGGAGTGTGCAAATTATTCAAAAGGTATTGAATCAATTTTTAAAGAAGATGATGGTGTAGGAATAGAATTCATTGTTAAGAAGATACATTCATGTGATTATAGAAATTTTTAGCTAGTATATATACATACATATATGTGTACATAAGTGTATGTATACATGCATATGTATATATGTATATATTTTATGTATAAAATATGTAATATATGAGTGTATATATATATATATATATATAAAATCAGGGGCAATTGACCTATATCATTAACTGCTATTAAGTATAAAGAAAACATTTCATAAAAGGAGAAATTTCTTCATGTAAAAAAATCTAGGAATGAGAGGAAAGAGACATGGTAAAGTACAGTTGCATCAAGATCAACAAATATAAAAAAAGAAGTAATATTGTCACCAATGTACACAGAACATATGGACAGAAGGAAGAAATTGATAAGAGTTTCAGAAAACACATCTCAAAAGAAGGCATGATAAAGTAGAGATGAAGACCTAATTATCTGTCCTTCATCTAGTGCTCTCCCTCTGTCTAAAGCAATGTAGCTAATAATTTCTTGATTTGCCTCAATGATAATTTTATCCTCCAAAAGTTGGTTGAGGGGATGAGGAAAACTGAGAATACATACTCAGTTTTCACCAGTAAGGAAGACTGCCGAAATAGAAATGATGTGAACCTTAGTGGAGAGTGATCATTTCATCTTAGAATTGTGATAGAGAAGAAAGGAGTGTGGAAATAGTTTGACATAGGTTCTAAACTTTGGTAGAGATTTCAAAGGGTTCATAAAGCAGAAAGGATTTCATGGTCTAAAATATTAGAAAAAATTCCATCCAAGTTAGAAGGGAAATGATAGGTAGATGTTGCAGAGAGGCCAATTTAAACAAGATAATGATAGCTAACATTAATATAGATATTACTATGTGCCAGGCATTGTGTTGAGCACTGCACAATTATTATCTCATTGACCTTCACAATAGCCCTGGGAAGTAAATGCCATTATTATCATCCCCATTTTACAGAATAAAAAAATAGAGGCAAAGAAAGGTCAAGTGACTTACCCAGGTAACATAGCAAGTATATGTCTGAGCTTGGATTTGAACTCAGTCACTCTGTGTACTGCACCACCTGTTGCTGAGTCATTGTTCAGTTGTGTTTGACTTTTTATGAACCCATTTGATGTTTTCTTGGCAAAGACATTGGAGTGGTTTGCCATTTCCTTTTCCAGTTCATTTATAGATGAGGAACTGAGGCTAACAAGGTTAAGTGACTTGCCTAAGGTCACTTAGCTAGTAAGTGTCTGAGGTCAGATTTGAACTCAGGAAGATGAGGGCATTACAATACATGTATCAACCAACAGCAGTTTAGTCAGCACTTCATCTCATCAGACTTGTGACCCTCTTCATATATAACAGGACCCTTCACTGATGTCACAATCTGATAATATGAGGAACTTATAATATAAAACAGTTGTATAGCATGGATAGGAAAATCTTGATTTTGAAAATTGATCTTCATAGCAACAACTGCTTAGGATCATTGAAAGTGGCATGCAACAAGCAAACTGAAATTGAATCTAATAAACTTTTATTCATTTCTCAAGTGCCTACTAGGTTCTCTGCTAGGTGCTGTCCTTGGTACTGGGGATACAATTAATAAAAGGAAAATAGTAATTACCTGGCATGGAGCCCACTTGTTCCATGGAGTTGAACCAAGGCAGAGCAATAGAGGCAGAGTAGAGAAAGCAAAAATCCAGTTTCTGCCCTTGATAAAGGAAGAGGACAAATAATTTGAAGACAGACAAAATATTGTCACTATATACATTTGTCTAGAAGAAAAACAAGAAAGCTACACAATAGGCTTTTGTGCATGTGTGCATAACATCTCTCATATATGCTTCTATTTTTCCTTTGACATGGCCAGAGCTCTTGTGTAGACCTTTACACCCTTGAGTCTGGACTATTTCAATAGCCCTTGCCACAAGTCTCTCCCCACTCCATTCCCTCCTCCATTCAGCTGCCAAAATCATCCTTTAAAATGTATGTCTGACCATGTCATCCTTTACCCACATTCAATAATGCTATGACTCCCTATTGTTGTTGTGCTCATCCTTTATTTTCAAAGACCATGCCATCAGAGAAATGATGACATGACTTGCACTTGACTTTGTTTTGAGTGAGGGAGGCCTGTGCAGGTCACCAGCCTCACTTCTCCTCCAGAGTCACCTGGATCCAATGATCTGATATTCATCAGGATAACTGGAGATGGCCTAGGATGCAGTGAGACTCCCTTTTACCTCCAGGATCAAACATAAAATCTTGTTTGACCTTTAAAGTTGTTTATAACCTAGCCCCTTCCTGCTTTTCCAAACAACTTAAATTGTATTCCCCTCTATACTCTTTGACATACAGGAGCACTGACCTCCATGGTGTTCCTTACACAAGACACTTCTGCATTTTCGCTGGCTATCTTCCATACCTCCAATGTTCTCCCTCATCTCCTGGCTTCTTTGTTTTCCTTCAACTCTTAGCTAAACTTCTACCTTCTGTAAGAAACTCTCCTAACTTTCCTCCCCCAAAATGTGCATACCTTTCCCTTGGAATCATTGCCAATGTATCCTGTTTATATGTATACGTATATATACATATGTGTATATATACATATATGTGTATATGTATATACATACATATATATGTGTGTATATATATAGTATATAGATAGATATAGTGTGTGTGTATGTGTTTATTTGTACATAGTTGTTTGAAGATTGTCAGAATCATCAGATTCTGAGCTCCTGGAGAACAGGGATCATTTTTTTTTTGCCTTTCTTTGTGTAAATGCTTAGCTCAGTATCTGGTACATAGTCAGTGCTTAAAAATTCTTACTGACTTATTGACTTAAAAAGGCACACATGGGAAATAGAGAAGCTGATAACTATGTATGTCCTGAGATAGGCACACATTCAGCTCAAGTTCCTACTCTGTCTAGATATCCTGTATTCTGTTCATTTCCCTTTGTATAATGTGCTAGCCAGTGTTCAGAAGAATGGCTCTGAGGGACTAAAAGATCCCCAAATGGCTACTGAATCATCAGAAAAATTTTCCCTTATTTTCTATATAGTTTTGGTATATATGAGTTTTGTTGTAGTCTTATTTTTAAAAATTTATTAATCCACTTATGAATTTTACAGACCCAGAATCTTCTGAGGAGTGTTAAAAAGCCCTATGGTCCCCAAAGCCCCAATGGGTAAACAACCGAGGCTGCTAAAATGAAGGTGTCCCAAAGTTAGCCAATCTATAGATATGTTCTCAGCTGGAAAGCATGAGGAGAAGAGATGGAGAACAGGGCTGATGGGAGATCATTAAATGTATTTGGTCCAAGCTCTGTTGGCTCAGTTCTTTGCTTTAAAAAGAAAACATTCTTGCATAGCCCCTAGTGCCATATATACTATTAAACAGAATATTGTTATTGATCATGATGGAGAAAATGGGAGTTTGCTCTACAGTAACTCCAAAATCCCAGCCTCCTCCAGAGACCAGCATCAGCTTCTGGGCCCATTTCATATACTGCATTAGAAATTAGTACTAGTCTGTATCCCATGCTGTCTGGGTCCTTAGTATTAAGAACACATCTGAAATAATGAAATGAAATCATTTCATTGTTACATAGAAATGGCTCAGTATTGGTAAAAGAGGATTGAATTGTTAGGAGATGTGAGTTCTAATCCCAACACTATCATTAGTGTCTTGGGTGATGTTAGAAAAGTCTCTTCCCTTCTCTGGGCCTTAATTTCCTTCACCAACACTGAGTAGGTTACCAGGGGTAGGGAACCTTTGGCCTCAAGGTCACATGTGGCCCTCTAGGTCCTCAAGGGTGGCCCTTTGACTGAATGCAAATTTCATGGAACAAATTCGCTTAATAAAATGATTTGTTCTGTAAAACTTGAACTCAGTCAAAAGTTTGTACCCAAAGACTTAAAAGGCCACACATAGCCTCCAGGTCACAGGTTCCCCACACATGGAAACTATCACTAAAGCTTTTACCAGCTCTAATATTATATTATTTTTCAAAGCTGCCAGTCACTTGAAAAAGTCCAGGGAGACTACTGGTATGTAAAAATCAACAGCTTGGAGTAAGTTCTCATGGGTTAGGGAGGAAGAGATATTGTGTAGCCTAGGAGGCAAAGTGGTAAACAGTGCCAGCCTCTGTAAAACGAAGTGAGTGACAAACTCTGGGGGTAGGTGGAGCAGCTACTGAGAGGATAGACTACACTTAGAATGAGTGTGGAACAGACTGCGGGTCACTCAGTCATCTCTTTAGCCACACTTGAATGACTGGATAGCAGCTCTGTCAGAAGTGTCAGCTTTGAATAGGAAGAACACTGACATATGGGCTGGTAAATCTCCTTTCCTTTAAGGTATTGCCATTTCAAGAACACTACCTGGAGGGATAGGATTTAGACTCCAGTTGGCTGAGGCATTCAGATGTCACCCAGGAGTTTCTCTGTTCAAAGGCGATTTATTATCAGAGTGAGAGTTGAAACAGACCTCCAGTCTTCCTCTGTTCCACCTCTCTTTGCTTCTGAACAGGTAGCTGAAAACTCCTTCTCTCTTCCAAGTCTCTACCTAAAATCCCAGTTACTGACTGCTTTTAGGGTCTAAATTTTTACTTTTCAGTACTTGCCTCGAAAAGAAGAGGAGTGTTTTAAGGAGGAGAAATCAAAACGGCCTCCGGTTCTGTGTCTTTTCTCATATGATGATCCTTAGCTTTCTCTCCCAAAGGACCCTGACAGAGTCAAACTGATCTAGGAAACACTCAGCAGCAACAAAGATAAAATAATAATAATGAAAAAATAACACACTCCTAGCCCACGATACTCCCTCTCCCACCCACACATGATAGAAAGGAAGTTTAGAATGAAGATAAAAAGTATAAAGAGTAAAATGAATGAACATCTGGATAAAAGGACATTATGTATTTGAGTCTTAATTTTTAGTCTTAAGATAACAGCTCCCTCTCTGTTACATATAATGCCATAATAAGAAAAAAAAAGTTCAAATTTAGGGGGGAAATTAGAGAAAATACTCCTTTTCAAAAAAAAATGCTTGTTTTGCTTGAGATTAGATGACAAGGTTCAAACACTGAGGCCCCTACTCTTTTTATTGGAATTTACACACAATGAAGAGTGCATTCTCAAAAAGTCTGAGGTGGCACTCTCAAGAATATTAGAAAAGGATGTAGACAGACTTGTTATAGATGCATCTGTCACAGATCTCATTACAGTCATTATTTCATAAACACCAGTGTTTTCCATTCCCAAGACCTCACAGAATAGCCTGGTGCCCCAAATTTCCCCAGAGACATACATATTCCCATGAAACACAAACAAAGATAAAAAAAAGCACTTAGAAATTGCAGACCTTCCTTCTCTAGGAGTTCAAATGCCCTGCCATAAAGATGTCCTATCTGACATGTCTTGTTCATACTCCTGGCAAGGCATTCAGCTCAGCAGCCAGGGTATACGAGCGAATTCAGTAACAACCCACCAAAACATCTGGATTTGCTCTGCTTTTACATACTGCCTACAGAGAGCCTCAGTGGGAGAAAGGCTAGCCTTTTTAGGGCTATTACTAACAACTCCTACCTTCCTGTAACATACAAACCTGAGTTATTATCATCATCCTTACGAATGTCATTACCCCTTTCTCCTAATGATTTACCAACTAGGTTCTTAGACCTGGCGAGCAGACTGGGGAATAAAAGAGGAACTCTAAAGTGTGAAAAGTCCAGTGAAAATATTAACCCCCTATATCTGTCCACTTTGAGAACATTTTAAAATTTATATCAATGTCTTCTATTTTTTTATATCACCTTCATTTCCAAATATATCCCTGTTTCATCCTCTACTCGGTGAGCTAGCCAATTAAAAGAAAAAAAAACTCTGACGATGTATGTAGTGTTCCACAGCTGTAGTCCCTCATTTCTGCAAAGAATTCTACTTTACATAACTTTAAAAGAGTCCAGCAGAATTCAATACACAGTGTAGATGGAACAACATAGGTCAACACATGCACCTTACCCATTCCCCTCTCTGAGCTTTCATTTCCTCACCTATTGTTACAGTAGCCAAAGGGATTCATTTATAGGAGAAGAAAAGAAAAGATGGGGAAAAGCAGTTAGTGAGGGAAGAGCCAACCCCAGGAGTCCAAGACCTTGCATGGTTTTAGAACTGAATTTTGGTACCTGTAGTTGATCTTTGGTCTTTGCATCATTATTCATGTTTCTAAAGCATTTTATCTTAAGGAACAAAGATGTTTCTGAGAATGAGGCATAGAGTTGGAAAGGTGTTAGAAATAACTTGGTCTAATTGAATTATTTTACAAAAAAGAAAACAGAAAATTGGCAAATTTAAGTGATTTGCCCAAGGTCATAGATTGAGACCTCTGGATATAAATCCAGTGTTCTTCCCACTGACTCACATATTCCACAGGTAGCCCTAGAAGTCCTTGGCATCAAGGCATAAACTAAACTTGTTCAATACCAGATAAGGGGGGCTCTCCCTAAGAAATCCACAGAAATGTCAATTTCCTGGTCAAGAGAAGTTAGTGGTATGCAAGTGCAATGAAATCATTTGCTATGACAACAGCAATATGTTCCATGAAGTACAGAATGGATATATTTAACAAAGGTGGGACATCCTGAGCTCTCTTTTTTGAGTGGAATTTAGTGAAGAGTGGGGGATATTAGGAAACATTCCTTTTCCTGTCTCAGTACCTTTTTTTGTAGACGTTCTTCATTTTTGGAATATGCTCCTCACCTTTGCCTTGTAGAATCCCTAACGTTCATCAAAGAGCAGTTCAAGATCCATCCCTATATGAAACCCTTGAGGAGTCCTCCAATTGCCAGTATGGTTTTTCCTCTAATTATCTCATATTTACTTTGCATATATTTGTTTGTGAGTCAGAGAATAGTATAGCCCAAGTCAGAAACATCTCCGTTAAGGTTCTACCTCTGACACTGACAGTATCCTCCTGTGAAAATCAGTTCTCAATGCCCCAGGAAACCTTTTAAGAGCAGCATCTGATCTGCACTATTGGAAGGAACTTTTTCTTCCAGAGTTCTCTATTATATGGCCAATACTTTGCATTTGCTCACATATAAAGTACTGCATATAAGTTAGCAGCTGCCCCCTCAGTTACATATAAATTCCTTGAGGACAGAGAAAATGTCATTTTTTTTTTATGTAAAAGTGTTTTGGGGTAGCTCTACCACCTCCAGCTTCTGGCTTGATAGGTGTTACTGTGCTCTTTCCTTTATGTGTTAGTGTGCTCTTTTAGAAAGGGCAAGAAATTTCAGTACAGAAAGAGCAGAAGGTCCTCTTCTTTGACTCCCTCATGGACTTAGCTCCTAGTTTTAATTCCTCTCACATGGGATCGAGGAGAGATTATAGCCTTTCCTATTCAACAGTTCTTCCTATTTCAGTATGGGATTCCTTATAAGGGACCTACCCTTGTTTTTCGTATTCTTATTGGGATTTTGTGCAAATGGAGCAGCTTGTACTTTGGGGGCATGTTCATTATCTTCATTGGACTTTTCTTACATAATTGACCTAAGCAGAACTTCTGATCCCTTCCAATGTGTACATTTTTTTATACCCAAACAGGTTTTTCCCCAACAATTTTCAGTCTAAACAGGGCACATCCTATGTTTGTATCTTCAGTGTTTCATCTAGTGTCTATTAAGTAGATGCTTTATAAATGCTAGTTTATTGATTGCCAATCTAAATACATTTCATATGTATGTGCTACTTACTCCACTTTATGCACTGTTACCACTCAAGGTCAGACACCCCACCTCTACTGTTATAATGGTCTCCTATTTGTTCTACCTTCTTTCAGCTTTCTCATTCCTTGTCCATGTTCCATACAACAACCAAAATAATCTCTCTAAGGCACAGATCTGATCATGTTACTCTTCTGATTAAAAACCACCTGTGTTCTCCTCTTCTCATTTCCTCTAGGATAAAGCATAAACTTAGCCAGGTCTTTCATAATCTGAGTGAGATCTGACTTTTCAGTCTTATTTTAAATTATCTCCATTCACAAATCCCAGTCTGAAAACCATTTCTTGAACTGGATCACTTATTTGCCACCTTCATGCATTCATATGATCTTTTCTTTGTGCTTGAAATGCACTCCATTTTCATTTCTAAAATCTTAAGGAATCATCAGTGAGTAGGGCAGTACAGAGTGAGGCAATGAAAAGTCAGACTTGCCTATATTTAAAGGGAACAGAAGTTTGGATGGACTATAATTCTGTCAGAGAATTAAACTTTGCCTTAATTAAGGCAACAGAAATGAACTGCCACTTTTATAAGTTCTGTTGTATGACTAGGATTGAGTGGTTAGAGAATATTGTTGCAGACAGTGGTTTTAAAATAAATCTCTTATTTGAGAGACTACTATAAGTTCTATTCATAATGTTCCTTCTACAATTTTTCTCTAGCCTAAATATCCACTTCTTTTTGTGGCATCCTAGTAACCCTACTCAACACCTTTTATCTTAATGTTTTTCCTAAGATGCTGCTACCAGGACTAAATACAACACTTCCAGGATAGTCTGACTGGGACAGAGTGAAGTGGGTGTCATTTTCCTCATTTGGGATGCTATGCCTTGCTTAATGTCTTCTGAGATGTGTTAGCTGCTCTGATTGTCATATTACAGTGTTGAGCTTTTCATTAACCTCCCTCTTCCCCTAGATGAACTGTTATCTAACAATCTCCCTCCCATTATTTGCTGGTAAAGTTAGTTCTTCCAACCCAGGAGAGCAGAAATAGGCATTAAGGCAATAGCATATGAACTTTGGCAGAGCCCATAGATTTGGAAGATCTTTGAGTGTGAATCCAGCAGTTACTTATATATTTGGCATTAGAGGGCTGGGCCATCTCCACTCATTCTGAAGAATATCTGGTCACTGGACCCAGATGGCTCAGGAGGAGAAAGTGAGGCTGGCGACCTTGTACAGACCTCCCTCACTCAAAACAAATTCAAGTGCAAGTCTGATGTCACAATCTTCTTTGAAAATGAAGGATGAACACAACAGCAACAGCAACTAAGAATCTTTGTCTTCCTTTAAGGCTTAGCTCAGCTCAGGAGCCACTTTCTCTGTGAGGCCTTCCCCCGGTTCTTAGTTTTCTTTCTAACATACTTATTTGGGTGCATATTTCACCCTCCCCTGGTTGACTATAAGTTCCTTGAGGCTAAGGACTCCTTTACTTTTATCTTGGCATCAGTAGAAGCTAGAAGAATATTATGCACAGTGACATAATCAATATTTATTCAATTGGACTACGTAAGTAAACATCTTAAAACATCATAGAAAATGAGTTGCAATATAAATAAATATATAGGTACTGAAAACTTGAGGAAAGCAGATTTAAAAGTTTACATCTTTCAAAAAATGATTGACGTGTTCTCCTGACCTAAGACTCTAATGGGAGATATAGCTCAAATAGATGAGACATTCTGGAAAATGTAACTGACTATGCAAGAACAAACTTAATAAAGAATCAAATGAGAAACAGTTAAAGAAACCAATATAGCTACACAGGGACCTCGCTAAGGAGTTCCAGTTTTCAAAAAGACATGTGTAAAGGGTACATAGAGTCATACAAAACCAAGAGAAATTATAGGCTAATAGGGAGACAGAAACTCATATGAATATTGTCAGCAAGATTAAATCCCAAAATGAGGTAAGGTTTTCAAAAATCCTCACAAAAACAGCAAGAACAACAACAAAGTTTATATTTTGCTATGCTTGGAGTAAGAAGATGAAAGGTTGGAATATGTTTTCTCCTTAGAAAATACAGACAATCTGCAGAGATGATAAAGATTCAGAACTACTCATATTTTGCTTCAATTTTCTTGATCAATGGGAATGTCATCTTTAAATTAGAAAAGAAAGAACAGCATGGTTATATGGAAAAATAAAATGCAATAAAGCATCCATATACTTTAAATGAACTTGAGTCTCCAGACCTAAATAAATTACATTCTAGAGTACTGAAAACACTCGCAACTAAGATAATGGAATCACTGTCTAATCTGTAATAATTCATCATTTGCCTTATATAATACTTACTTGAATATAAGTGTAGGCCTCCAATGGAATGAAATCTTTTTGAGGTCAGAGATTGTTTTGTTTTTAATCTGCATTCTCATCATTTAGCAGAGTGCTTTGCACATAGTAGGTAATTGATAAGTGTTTGATTAATTGACTAGATTATTCCAGAACACTTGAAGATAGGAAGGGGAGGGGAGGTGGATTTTGACAATGTTGGTTGGCAAAATTCTATTGTTTAATTTATCAGTATTTTCATCACCATCATCATTAAATATAAAGAAAGATATTGAGGCAACCATGAATTCCCTAAATGATAAATTTAACTCATTCATGTTTCTGACAAAGTTGTTAGACTTGTTTATCAAGAAAATGTTTAGGATGGTAGAATTTTAAGTATAGATTATAGATTTAGAAGTTGAAGGTACCTAGAATATTGTATAGTCTAAATCCAACATTTTGCAGATGAAGAAACTGAGGCTCAGAGAGGTTATCCTATATCTTCATATCTGCAAAACATTTAAAAGAATGCTATCATCATGGACAATAGGCAGAAAAATGCAGGTGAGGTGATAGTGCCATGAAGTTGACTCATAGTTGTTTGAATAACTATATTCAAAAGACTATTGATTCATGGATTGAAGCCAATGTGGAGGAACATCTCTAGCAGTTTGTCACAGTACTACTGAACATTTTTATCAATGAAGACATAGAAGGCAGGCTTACTAAATTTTCAGATGACACAAATCTAGATGGATAGTTAATGGCTTGGATGGTAGAATTAAAATTAAAAAAGACCTTTCCAGGCTAGAACAATGGGCAAAAGTAATTAAGAGTAAAGTTTAAAATATATGTAAAATCCTACACATTTCAAATAATTGCATGAGAATAGAATTATTCATGTGACATAGAGTTAGAGATTTTGGATGAACAGAAACTTAATATGCACCCACAATGTGGCATAACTATTTATAAGAGGTGATGTGGCCATAAACAAAATGATGACCAGATGAAAATAATGACCTGAGGCAGTTAGATGGCACACTTGATGGAGTGTAGGATTTGGAGTCAGAAAAACTTGCTCCAGGTATCTATTAACTGTGTGAGCCTGGATAAGTCACTTAATTTCTCTGTATCTCAGTTTCCTCAACTGTCAAGTAGGAGTAATAATAGCACCAAATAGTTGTTGTGCATATCAAAAAAGACAACATGGTTTCATCCAAACTACTCCTACTGTGCCCTCTGGAATGCTTGTTCCATCCTAAACCTTTTCCTCAATTCTCTCCCAGGCCATCTGCCTGGCATTGGCCATTCTCACTTCTATTTCCCATCTTGACTTCCTCCTTGTTTTCCTGGTCCCATTATCATATTACTAGCTGTTATTTCAGTCATTTTTCATTCGTGTCTAACTCTTCAAGAACCCAATCCACTCTTCCAATTAACTCTGTAGGTACTCTTCAAGCAATGGCGCTGACCATGAGGCTATTCCATGAACAAGACCCTCCATCTCTTGACTCCAAGCATTTTCTCTAATTGTCCCTTAGAAATGGAATATTTTCCCCTCTCATCTCTTCAAGTCTTAGATAAAATGTTACCTTCTGCAGAAAGCCTTACTAAATTCCTCTTAATTCCAGTGCTTTCCCTCTCTTAATTATGTCCATTTCTTCTAAACAGAATTGTTTATTTGTTGTGTCACCCTTTAGTTAGGAGAGCAGGTGTCTTTTGCCCTTCTTTGTATCCCTAGTGTTTAGCACAGAGCTAGGTACATAAAAGGTGCATTGAAATGCTCATTGTCTGACTGACTGAAATGTATAAATCAGTTTGCAAAATGTAAAGAGCTATGTAAAGTGAAATATTGGAATACTTACCTCATGGAAAAGGGAGTGCACGTCTGTTACGTGGGTGGAGAGGACAGGACTAGGAATAAATAGGGACAATTACAAGGAAGCAGATTTCAATTTGACATAAGGACAAACATGACAACAACTTTTTGCCAATTAATTCTGACAAAGTAACAGGTTGTCTTGCAAAAAACTGAATGTCTTGTCACATTTGAAACTGGTCAAGAAAAGACTGGATATGCATCTGTGAGGGACAGCCTGAGGGGGGTTGCTCTATGGTTAAAAAATTGGGCTAAGTGACTCAAATCCATTTCCAACTAGAGTATTTTCTTATCCTGTTCTTCCAAGACATGAGAGGATGAATGCAAGCCTATTTTCATGGACTGCCAGATTTACCTTGTGGGGAAACAAAGTACATGGTGTATCTTAAACTGCACCAATAAACTGTGACAAGTTATTTCCTTCCAAAGGTAAACTGTAAAGATTTTTGCTACAAATTAAAAATGTATCTATGAGATCCCAAAGGCCAAAATACATAATTGTTATTTTGTTATAATTAATCCTCCATTGTAAGGGAGTTTGAAGAAATAATTAGGTCTCAGAGATCCTGAGGATCTTAAACCATTTCCTCTGTTTGGTCAATTTAACCTTAGGGTTATTGTTTTCTGAGAATGAGAAGATGCTCAGACCACAGAATACAGGCACTATGGTAATCTCCTTGAGGGCAGGAACCATGTCTTATTCATCTTGGTATCTTACTGAGCAGCCTGGCATATTGGAAGCACAGCAGATGCTTAGTGTGAGATTGCTGTTTAATTAATGAAGGAAAAAGTAAACTAATCCAAAGTGGTATTGATGTTATGTTATGTTGAAGTCTTGCTAAGACACTTACCCACAGGACAGTAGCCATGGGAAAAGAGACACTTTAAAGTTGAAAGCACCTTTTAACTAGACCTTTTCGGTATTCCAATGTCTCACTCTAGGTAGTGGGTCCAGTAACAGTCACCTTAGAATGAATTTCATTTTATAGTGAGTAATGAATTCTCTAGTGAGATCCAGGTCTTATTGGCATTATTTTCATGAGTCTGTATTTCTACTCTCACAGAATATTTCTTTCTAAATAGAATTTCTTGAATTTGTTGAACAAAAAGATGATTTTGATGGGGATATTCCTTTTGGAAATTGCTGAATTATTCAATTAATGCCAATTTTCATGTATGGCTGTTATCTATCATCTATTGTTCTATCGATCTATCTATCTATCTATCTGTCTGTCTGTCTGTCTGTTTATCTATCCATCTTGTATACTTTAGCTTTCTTCATCCCTGCACAGACACAAAGTATTCCTCCATCCTGAAAACTCGCAAAACACTTCATATCTGTCCATCTATACTTCTACACTATTTCATACTATATTTATTTGTTTACTTTTTTCTGTTTGTATGTGTGGCAGAGATAAGGACACTAAACAGATGGTTAAAGTTCTGCATAATTAGCATTTAAAAAGATAACTAAGAAAATATTCACAGCTATGATCCACTCTCATTCATTCATTCACTCATTTAAGAAGCATTTGTTAAGTGCTCTGTCTTAGCCATTACTCTAAAAGTTGGGCATACACAGAAAAAAAAGAGAAAAGAAACAGTGTCAATCTTCAAAGGATTTATTTTTATGATGAAACAACACCATGTATAGGAAGATAAGTACAAAATATATATAAAGATAGAAGGGAAGTTGGATAGAGGGAGGAAACTAGCAACAAGGGAGACTGGTGCAGCCCTCCTACTGGAGGAAATAGTTTGTCAGAGTTTTGAGGAATTCTATGAGGAGAGGAGGAGAGAGTGCATTTTTGGCATGAGGAGACACCTGTGAAAATGCATTAAGATGGAAGGTGGAAGGAGGTCAATTTCAAATTTATAGTGGGTGAAATAATATACAATAAGCTTAGAAAGGATGACTAAAGCCAGATTGCAAAGGGTTTTCTTCTAGACAAGACAAGGAGGAGCTTCTGGACCTTTTGACTACTTTTGCATATTTTTTATTTAATCTATATATATATATAGAAGGCTAATAATGCTAACATAATATTCACAGAACTTATGGTAGTCATGAATATATTGGCACAGTTCTGAATCACGAAATACAATAGATTCTCCACATGGAAAACTGGACCAAAACATGTATTCAGATACCAGAAAGCCAAATCCATCTTAGTAAAAAAAATCTATACACAACAATACACAGCGCGGAAGACAACACCACCCCCAAGTCTTCCTCTGCTAGGGCCTTCCCACAAACAAAAAAACTCTCAAGAGCTGTCTGCCTCCTCTCTCTCCCTCAGTTATGACTGCTCTGATCAATTTCCTCTCAGCTTTGCTCCAACGTCACCTCTTCCTGACTTAGGCTTCCGTGTGACTTACGCAGGTCATAGGGGACTATTAATGGATGGGAAAGATCTTCAAATTTAAATTACCATTACAAAGGCATCCTGGGAAAGGTCTGAGAAGGGAGAGCAAAGGCTTTCCTAAATGACAATTCTGTAGAAATATCTTTATCTTTACATATCTTTCATGAACTGAGTGGGTCAGAGAATGGATGTCACCATGCTTTTAAAAAAATAACCATAAGAAAATATGCGTGTATTTTTAAGTGTATATGTATTTGTGTGTTCATGTGTATATATAGAACAAAATAGACTCTTAGAATGTCCTCAACCAAATGTCTCCAACCACTTATAATTCCTTTAAAGACTTAGCAACAACAAGACTAATATGGGAATATTTTTCGTGTGACTACACATGTATAATCTTGATCAAATTTCTTGCCTTCTCAAGAAGGGGGTAGGGAAAAGAGTAAAGAAGAGAATTTGGAACTCAAAAAAATTTTTTAAATGAATGTTTACATTGTATTATATGCAATTGGAAAATAAAATAAGATATAAAATTAAAAAAACTTAGCAAGAGAAATATATTTATTTGAAGATCTTCTGGTTACTAATAGTGAGGCATGAGAAAAGGAGAGAGATAACTTGCCAAAGGGGTTGTTATTATATGAGTGCTATCCAGTGAAGAATGCAAATGGGAGATAGATTCCTTATGGATGCTGAGGTTCTCTCAACTCATCTTTTTGTGGAACCGCTGTATCATTTCCTAAAGGAGATCCATAATCACTATAAAGATTTAGGTCTAATTATCTAACTAGCTATGTGGGAAAAATTAAGTAGATGAAGATCACCTAATGCTCACTTTATGATACAGAGTTGGATGGACACTCCATAAAGCTGGTCTGTAAGTAGACATAGCTTGGATAGCCACTGCAGATAGATGATGAACTGGGCTCAGAATGAGATTAGGAGGGAGAGAGCAATTTGAATTGCATTTGGAAAATTATCCATTCTTGTAATGATCCCATACTGCCCTCTGAAACCAAGTTTAATTTTTTTTTAAACACAAGTTATCTTCCAGAGATACTAAATGGCTATCACTGTGAATCATGGGCTACAACAGTCTTCCAAAAATTAAATCTGTAGGAAAAAAAAAAGGAGATGGAAAGATACATGGTGGATACTAAATTGCAGCATAATACAAAGAATCACATAATAGCAGTGAAAATGGCATGGAGCAAAGGGATGAGAAGAAAAAGAAGTGGGTTGGGCATGGAGAGAGATATAGACAAACAACTCATTGACTCTAATGGCATCCACATGATTTGAAGAGATCTAGATGAAAGTTTCCCCAGCATATTCAGTAGGTTATAGGATGCAACAGAGTTTATGGGAAAAAATGTATAAGGATCCCATAGGATGAGAGAGATCTATATCTTTGAAGGGAGAAACTATTCAGGAGGAATAGATATTCATTGATGCTTCAAGTTTTGTGTTGTATTTGTGTATGTATTTTATTTTCTCCCTGGAACTACTCCTTTGTAGTAGAAATGGTGCAGTATTTATGGACCTCTATATGACAGTACTTTGAGGATATTCATTGTTCTATGTTCTTTAAAGCTATTGAAACTTTGAATTTTACATCTGGGAAGGGTCTTGGATACATTAGTCTAAATTATTTCATTGATTATGATATCCTTCTCCCTTTCTTTCCTCACAAATCTGGATTTGTGAGGAAAGTTATTGGCAAGACTTTCCTCTAAGCAAAAAACCTCTTTGAGGACAAAGAACAAAGAGGAGAAAAGGAATTCCATCACAACAATAAACTTTTATCTGCTATTGTGTGAAGCTTGCATCTGAGGAGGAAACAAAGGAGATATTGTTCCTGCCCTCAAGGAATTTATAGTCTAGTAGAGGAGTCAAGTCATGTATGTAAATGCCACATAAGTGATCCAGCCAAAATTCTGATGAGCTCAGAAAAGGGAATAGCTCATCTTGGAATTGTCATGGTGATAACCTTTCCCCTTGTTTGCCACCGTGACATTTCTAATCAATTGAAATTCCCTTACTTTCTAAGCTTCACCTAGAGATGAGACAGCTTGCATAAATGAAAAAGGGTCATTTTCTAGCTTAAAATTCAGGGCATCTAGGAATGGGCTAATGTAATAAATTTGCTGACTGGTAAGTTTACCAACGAAGAGTTCATGGAAAATTCCCCATACTCCACCTCCTCTTTTCTGTCTATATTCTTTCATTGTTTTAGACATTTTCTGGCTTCCCTTCATTTTCTTTGTCTTACCTTTTTTCTTCTGTGTTTCATATCCCTTTTGCTTCAGGCAACCCCCTCTCATCTTTCTCAAAATTACATCTCCCAATGGTCCTAACTTCTCTCCTCCCCCTTCCCTAATTTCATCTGCTGTCTCCTCCCTGCTCTCACCAACTTGCCTGGCCTTTTATCTACTTGCTTAATTTATGTATGTTTTACACAGCATTCATTGCCAAGACATCTGGCTTCTTACAGTCATTAAAAACACATAGGGAAAAAAAGAATATTCATCACTCCAATGAAAGACTTTAAATGGTTTCAATAAATAATTTAATTGAAATTCTCCACCAGTCTTGGTCCCTCTCAGTTCCTGCCTCCTCATTTCCCCATTCACTAACCCCTTCCTTCCAATAGAACTCCTTTCCCTCTCCAATGAACACTTAGGCTGTATCCACAGGCACCAAAACAATTTGTTCAGAAGTGAAAAATTCAGACAATCAGTAGTTGTTTTGTCAATATGATGGCTGGCAATCTTTTTGCCTGATTTAAAAAAAATGAATTGACAGAATTGACCTGTTGTTTTTGGCATTGTTATAGACAGGGCAGGACAAAAATAACTTACCTCCCAGGCTACTTTGATAGTCTATAAATTATAGTTAATGGTAAGTCAGGGGGATATTATCACCCAGATTGACACCTTTCTCAGCTGGTTTTGTGTCAATGGTACATACCCTAAACGAAAATTCATCTGCCTGGTTGGCTAGTTGCTGGACTCTCTCCACCCACTGCCTATGCTTCAGGGCAAGCTTAGATAAATATTTTTTTTCACAGTCAGGCAACATTTGTCCTAACCAACATTTACCCAGATCAATACATTTTAATTGAAACTAATGGCAGTTAGCTTAAACAAACAGATTTTTCACTGGACTAAAAACATTAAATCAATGCATTTCTTTAAAAATGCTCTATCTTATGTGAAATCATGAATTTTTATTTTTATCCAAGACACGTTTTTATTCTACTTTGTCTGTTAGGTTAATGAGTAGGGATCAAATAATGAACTAAGATTATTTTATAAGTTATACACCAGGAAAATTATCAATGGTTGAAATATATTCATCATTTAGGTTTATGCAGCATATGCCTATTTTCACAATCTTCATCCTCATATGTATATCATTCATGTGTATGACGTGCATGTGATGTGAAGGCAATTTGCATAATGGATGCAGGGCAAGACAGGGAGATCTGGATTTAATTCTACTTCAGATACTAGCTGTGTAACCCCAGGTAAGTCACATAACACCTCTGAGCCTCCATTTCCCTATTTGTGAAAAGAAAAAATCCATAGCACTTACTTCATATGGTTTCAGGGGTGAGGGACCTGCAGCCTTGAGGCCACATGAGGTCTTCTAGGTCCTTGAGTGTAGCCTTTTGATGGAGCCCAAGTTTTACAGAATAGACCCTTTTGTTAAGGGGATTTGTTCTCTGAACTTTGGATTCAGTCAAAAGCTACACTTGAGGACCTAGAGAATCACATGTGGCCTCAAGGCTGAAGGTTCCCCATCCCTGGTGATTTATCAAATGAGTAGCCTCTAAGTTATATATGAATTTGGGCTAGTATTATGTTATATAATTATGTAGTAATCCCCCACTCCTCCACTTCATTTGATTAGAGCAGGAGACCAAAGTGATACTTTCAACCCCATGTTAAAACCAATAACTATTTCTACTTTGTGTCCATGGGCAGTCATAATATCTGAGATGTAGATAATACTTGAAAACTTATCAAACACTTTACATACATTATCTTGTTTGATCCTATCAACCAGCCTGTGAGGGAAGTACTAAAGTGATTATCTCCAGTTTACAAGTGAGAAGTTCACAGTGCTTGTGACTTTCTAAGGTACCATAAGCAAAACGTGTCTGAGGCAAGATTCAAACACAGGTTTTCCTGATTCCAAGTCTCCATTATCTATTATTATACTATCCTCCCATTAGCTTTGTTTGAAGGGAGAATATAGGAGTTTCATATAGCCAGTTCCCCTACCAGGAGGGAAACACAAGTCAGATAGATATAGATATATAGATATAGATAGATAGATAGATAGATAGATAGATAGATAGATAGATAGATAGATAGATAGGTATATATATCTGTATTCTATTGATGCAATACCTAATTTGGCAATCAGGTATCTAAGCTGGTCTAGTAGATGAGACTTATGAGAATTAAAGTACCTATCTGCCCCAGAAAGGTATCTCTTTCTTTTTCCTTCTTTCCATACCCATCAAAAGTCTGCCAGTGTCCAGGCAGAGGCTGTGGTCATCTTTTGGAGCATTCACTTTCACTTGCAAGATAATTAACTGGCTAATTGCATACCCAAACTTTCCTGATGAATTTGCTTGTGCAAGTAATTATGATTTATTGAAAAATCATCAAGTTTGCCAAGCTTCTGTGCTTCATTTCCTACCTATTTTATCTCTCAGGAATAAAATGGGATTTTCAATGTTTGTAATTTAACTTTTAAAAATCATGAATTTGTTCAAGATATCATTTTTTTCTCACACCTAAAGAGTCTTGACCATACCCAACAACTTCTAGCTAGTCCTGTCTCTGTTTCACCAAAGTTTTTAGTGTTTCCAGTCAAGCGAGTATGATGAATATCAGTTTGGAGTGATGGATAACCGCAACCTTAGAATGCGATGGATCAAAGTTCTGGTCTCTGATACACACTGGCTCCCTTATTCCTCTAGGCAACTCACTCAGATTATATATTATAAACTCATTGTGGCTATGTCTGGGGGTAAGGATGTCTCTGTACAAGTTCTTTATGTCGATAATATCACTGGTCTACATATGTATCTTGCTGAAGATCATTCAACTAGTGAGTCAGAAGCTCATAGGATAATAAGTTTTTGAGATAAAAAGTGACTAGGTAGTCAAGCCCCATTGTATGATATACAAAGAAGTGAACCCTTTGAGATGGAGTGGTGACCACACAGGTAGCAAGTAACAAAGGCAGATTTTCTGATTCTAAACCCAGTATTCTTTTGGCTATCCCACTTGATCCTAAAGTATAAATGTCCTATCCCCTTTAATTTAGCTGGTTGTCTGTCTCTGATTGTATTGGGAGACACATAAGTAAACCAGTGAGAAGGCAAATGAGAAAAAAAGGATACTTGCTGGTTCCTTTTTTCACAGAAGGCAGACCCATGTTACCTGGACAACTGGAGACAGAGGTCTTGGTATAAAATCAGCTTCTGACTTTGATTGGCCTCTGGGCAAATTGAGATAATGGAGAGAACCCAGTAAGACTATTCATGAATTTGGTCACTGTGTTCATGACCTCAAATTCCAGTTATTTGTTAAAGGAATTAATTAGAAATTATTTCCATGTATCATTATATTCACTGATTTATAGTATCATTGACTCCAGAGTTGGCAGAGATCTTGGTGATCATCTAAGTCAAACCTCTCCTGAAGCTAAAGATCCATTGTTCATCAGAATAAAAATAAGACAGGAAAGATCTTTGATTGTTTCAGGGTGGCAAGACTCCCAATGTGGGAACTGTCTTCATTAGTGCAGATTGCAGGCAGAATCCCATCCTATTACCCAGTAAATAAATCCTAACAAGTTACCTAAGGCAGATAGAGATTAATTAGAGATTAAGTGACCTGCCTAGGGCCATAGAACTAATAAGTGTTAGAAACATGATCTGAACCTAGTTCTTCCTTACTCCAAGCCTAGATCTAGCCACTATACCATGTGGCCCCTCCCAAAAGTAAGATGTCTCTATACCAATAACAATCAACATAAATCACTTGCACTTGAGAATTTCCTTGCTGTATTGCTGTACTCATGTTTTAAGGCCTGCAGTCCTGAAGAGTGCGTAGCAGTAGATGTTTTTTCTCTATAAGGTTTTCCTGTGGAGATAACTGAGTCCATCAGCATTGATATATCCTCTTCAAATTTTGCCCGCCTTTCTACAGATTTATGTCCTGACAATGGAAGTGACAGAAACCTGGTCGCAGGGGACCTTTGATATTAGATTGAACAAAATAATAGAAAGTGCAGCACACTGGGAGAAACAAGTCTGTACTGGTGCTGGGTATGTTCTTGGTGACCCATTAGGGCTTCTCCATATCTAATTTTGGTAATATGATTGATGATGTGATTTCTCATAAGTGGTAGAAAGAAAACTACATCAAAATTAATCACATTACACTAGCTTGGGGGGAAGTCTGAATAAAAAGGTATGTGAACTCATTATCCAAGGATTTTTTTTGCCCACTTAAAATTAAATTTTTCCCAAATCTATCCATATTGGACTAAAAAACCTGTGAATGTGTTTGTAAATGAGAATGACCAGAGATGGGTAATTTGGCCCAAGTGATTACAGTTTATAATAGGAAATCCAGGAGTTTTCTGTCTACCACAGACCAAAGCAGTTGATGTTAAAAGAAAGAGTGAGTAAAGATTGAAATTGCAGATAGTTACTCTCTCTAGCTTCAAAGGAGTAAAAATAAAAGTTTATGTTTGTATAGTGTTTTGATTGAAAAAAGCCTTTAACACCCATGATGTCAGATGATGCATTTGTCAGTAGCAGTACAACTACGACTATTCACTTTCAACAGTTGAAGAAATGGACTCAGTGACTTGGCTAAGATTTCATAGTCAAGTGGCACTGTGACTGACCCCAAACGTGTGTTCTTTCTATTCTATCAGAAGCACCAAGATCGTTATGCATTTTCTCTTCTGAAAGTTTAAGGTTTTTTTCTCTTATTTAAACTCTTTCTTTATAAAAGACAGCATTTAAAAGTACTAAAATGAGTTCAGTTTTCTTTGCTTCCCATAATCATACATGGTAGCTACATTAGCTTTATGATAGTGTCTATGGGGAAGGGGAGGGGATTAACCTTAATATAAAAACATGCAGCTTGGAGAAGTCTATCATTTTTTTTGCAATACGTAGTATTGAAACTATAGAGCTGTACACCCTACACTTAAACTATCAAGAAATTTAGGCTATTTGAAATGTTATCAATGTGCAGGCAGGGTATGGTTATTATGTTAGATGGACAATACAATTTATGGGAGACAAAATAAATAGAGAGAAATTTAGTATGTTTGTTCAATACAGAGTAGGTAATTGAAGAACAGGATACAAAGTAAAACTATAAACCATCATTAGATAGTGAGAATGTAGAGAGTTGACCGTGCCCTCCATAATAATAAGGCTGAGAATCAGCAAAGACGGAAGCCTGTGTGCGGTTGGAAGCTAGTTGTAAAAAGAGTGGATGCTTAACAAACATCTGGAGACACTGTGTGATGCTACTGAGAGGAAACTCTTCCAAAGGAAAGAGCTGTTTCTGCCACCACTCAGAGCTTCCCTTATAATCTTAATTTGTAGAGGAACATATGATTACGTATATATGATTATGTACATCTGGAACGGAGTTAATTTGATGCCTCTGTATCCTAAGTAATGAACTAAATGCAGTAAAAACACATAGAGTTGTTTAGTGCATTCCATAGTTTCCAAGCTGGAAGTTGCCCCCACCACCACCATGCTCCAACCTTGAAGATAGTTGATATTCTTACTCATGAATGCATGATCAATGAAAAGTCCTTGAAGGCAAGAACTGTATCATTGTTGTATTAATGTCTCTGGTGCCTTGGACAGGGTTTGGCTCATAGCAGGTGCTTAATAAATTCTTCTTGATTGATTGGTTGGAGTAATTTCATGATGGTATTTATTTAGAGGCTCTAATGAAGTTAAGCGGCTCATTCATTCATTCATTCGTCCATGCCTTCCCTTTTTATATTTTTATATTTTATTTATATAATCTATATTATATGTAATATATTTATATTATATATTTATACTTTTATATTTTTTTACCCACTGAAGGCATGTAATGTGTAATAAGGCTATATAGATAGTTTTTTGTAGCTAGTAGCTATATAACACTTTAATTTTTGTGAAGACTTTACAAATATTATCTCATTTTATCCTCATAGCTACCCAAGATGGCAGGTGCTGTTATTAGCCTCATTTTGCAGTTAAGGGACTGAGGTAGACAGAGATTATATGATTTGCCTACAGTCACACAGGTCGAGTGTGAGGTAGGATTTGAACTCAGGTTTTCCTTACTTCAGGTCAGAATTCCAACACTTGATCCACCACACAAGCTAGCTATCTCTAAGTAGTTAGTGAGGGGTGGGGTTGGAGAGGATACAAAAGAAATGTTCGTGCCAGACATTCATATGAAACAGCTAAGTAAAATAATGAACAGTATATGGTAACTAAATGAAAACAATTTCAGAAATTCAGAAAAGGAGATAATCAATGGAAGACACAACTGAAGAAGTTTTTTGTAGAGGAGGGAAAAGAAGAGGAGGAGAAGGAGAAGGTCAGAATTGATGGGAGCCTTAGTTCTCCTGGCTATATTCACTTCATTTTGTATCAATTTGTAATAGTTTTCCTAGGTTTTCCTGAAACCATTTACCTCCTTGTAAGCCTTAATTCAAATTAAATTCAGAAAGCTTTTTAAAAAATGCTAACATGTGCCAGGTTCCATGCCAGGTGCTAGTGATACAAAGAAAAACAAAATAGTTTATGCCTTCAAGGGGCTTGGATTCTATTGGGAAAAAAACCCAAGTAAATGAGGAACCTATACAAAAATGACTTCAAGGTTGTGAGATCAACACTAACTACTTCAGAGAAGGAAAGATTGAAATAAGAAAAGATTTTGTATAGGAGGTCTACACAAGCATCGCATTTAAGGAATCTAGGTATGAGATATGACTTATGAGTTACACATTTAATGAGATAAAGGTGAGGAAGGAGAACGTGCCAGGCATTAGGGCTAACCTGTTCAGAATCACTGAAGTAGGAGATAGAATGTCCCATACCAGTAATCTCAATCACAACCAGTAATCACATCCTAGGCCAATCTGGTCTGCATGTGGAATACAAGATGGAGCTTCATGTGAAATCAGTCCTGAAAAAGGACTGATCTTTGGAGGATGGGTGGAGTTTGAGTACACTGAAAGGCAAAGGGAAAGCACTGAAGTGGATTGAAAAGCAGGAACAAAGACTTGGAGTCATAAAAGAGCACAGAGCACTCAAGGACAGCAACGAGATTGGCTTGGTGGTGGCCCGATGTGCCATCGTAGTAGAACGCAATGCAAAGGGACAGGAGGCACAGCTATCTTTTCCCTGAACAAAGATTGCATTTGAATTTTGTTCACTAGATTTAACCCTTACACCTCACCTGGGACTTATCTCATTGAAATATGGATTGAATGAGGTATATTTGCAGGGAGTAAAATGCTGGCATCATTTGATCACAATGCCACTATTGTGAATCACTGTCAAAGCTTCCCTCTTTCCCCCAGATAGGTTACTGGCAAAAGCTTGGAATATGTTGTGGCCTGCAATGAAATAGGATGGGCAGGGTGACCTCGAGACCTAGAAACAAGGAAAGCATAGACGTACGTTTGGAGCAGCAGGATATACCTTCAGGTCTGAAGGTGGATTGATACAGGGAGTGAGAGACTGATCTAGGAAGAGTCTTAACGGACAAACAGGGCTTTATCTAAGGTATACCGACAGAGCTGGTAGAGCCTACTTCCTTCTAGTGGTGAACCCTTTCAAGGTGCAGTACCCAGTCGTTCTAGTGGGATTCTGTGAGGAATGGACTCTAATGAGATTCTGTGGCAAATGGACTCCAATGGGATTGTGTGGAGAATGGACTCCACTTTCTCTTCCCAGTACAATTGCATTGGAGGCAGGAAGGCCTTGGTGCTCAGCAGTCTGATCTCCTCAGTGGGGGAGGGAGGGAGAGGGCAAAAGAGAGAAAGTAGGGGTTAAGAGAAGAGTCAGAGGACAGAAAAGGAAAGGAGGGAAGGGAGATAGAGATGTTATGCATGTAGGGGAAATAAGTGTAGGTTAACATGCATGTATATGGTAGATTGAGTGAAGGAGGTAGTCATGTGTATGAGTATGTGTAGAACATAGGAGTCCTTGCTTTGCATTAGGATCTGGTTTGAGTAAATCTGTGTATAGGGATATAGCCATGATCTGGCTACCAGTATGGCCCCAGCATTGGTGAAAAGGTTAGTAGAGCCAATATTGTCTCATACAACATATCTAAATGGTGGGCTTCTGAGTTCCTCTTGCTTAGTTTGGTTTTCAAAGATTACAGCAGGTCACCAAGGCATGAGGGCATGCTGCAAGTCCTGAGAAAACAGCTCATGTTGGAAACTAAATGAACTGCATTTGGCCAGGGTAAATTATTAATCACTTTGGGCAAGAGTTTTGAGTGACTGTTAACAAAGCTGATTTGGTACTTTGGAAGGGAAACTTTCCCAGACAATTCCCTGGAACCATCAAAAGAGTTAATGTTCTTTTGTTGGACAAACATTTTCCTCACAAAGAATATCAGTTTTATCTATACCAGACTATGTCAAATGTTGGAAACTGGCTACAAAGGGAATATTTAATAAACATTCCCTGATGCATTTATAAATTATGACAATCTAAACAAATGTAGTTTTATTACTTTCAACTACTCTGCATGTTATAAAATAAAATATAAATGGGGGACAATGGTTTAATTGAGTCAACAGGGACTGATAAGCCACCTAAAGACATAGTGAAAAGGATGCTTTGTGTGTTTTTTGTTTCATTTGCCTTCAAAAAATTAAATTTACAACAAATGTACATACTAATACTTCAAGGAGTCATGATTTGATTACTGTGGGAAAGTCCTTCCACTGGCATAGATAGCCACCCCTCTGTTTAATGGATGATCTCAGAATTTGATGAGGTTAGTACTTGGTTGACAAACATGAGATCTGTATTAAAAATCTTTCCAGCTTCATTAGACTTGCCAGGTCTTACACTGAACTTACCATACTGTTCAAGAACTGAGGGTGATCTCCATGCCGTGGGAAGGAAAAAAAAACAAACAGCTAGCTAATTCAATTAAATTCACCAAATGTGTTCAGCACTTGCTCGGTTTAAATCATTGTGCTAGGCCTTTGGAATGTAAAGATAAATACCAAAAACCAAAGACCAAATATTCATTGCCATTAAGGAACCTATATTTTATGTACTTTTTCCATATGAACTTAGAGTTGAGAAAGCCTGAGTTCAAATCCAGCTTCAGATAATGACCAGTTGTTTGACCCTGGACAAGTCACACAATCTCTCTCTGCCTCAGTTTTCTCACCTATGAGTTGAGGATAATAACAGTACCCAATTTCCAGGGTTATTTTTAGGATAAAATGAGATATTATTTGTAAAACATTTTCCAAATATTAAAGTGCTAGTTACTTTTATCAGATTCGAACATATAGGCGTTTAAATGGGAATTTATGACTCAAATATTCTATGTTGTATATTGTTGAAGAAAAATGTGACTACCATTCATTCAAGGTTTTTGTTTGTTTTGTTTTATTTTACAATAGTCTTTGAAAATTTTGGTTGTTGCTTTGGTAATACGTTTCTCCAAAGAAGGAACTCCTAGTGAATCCCTTGATAATACGTGACCATTCTATTTCTGCTTTGTTCCAGTCTTTCACCAATCTGTTAGTCAATAAGCATTTATTGAGTGCCTACTATGTGTGTGTATTTATTGAGTGCCTACTATGTGTGTGTTCATTCTTTATGGCCGAAGAAAACCATACCATCAGAGAAATAATGACATGACTTGCACTTGACTTTGTTTTGAGTGAGGGAGGGCTGTGCAGGTCACCAGCCTCACTTCTCCTCCAGAGCCATTTGAATCCAGTGACCAGATATTAATCAAGATGACTGGAGATGACCCAGGATGAGGCAGTTGGGGTTAAGTGACTTGCCCAAGGTCACACAGCTAGTGAGTGTCAAGTGTCTGAGGTGATAATTGAACTCAGATCCTCCTGACTCCTGCACTGGTGCTGTGACTAGCTGCCTTGCCTACTATGGAGAAATGAGGCTGGTGACCTGCACAGCCCTCCTTCACTCTAAACAAAGAAAAGTGCAAGTCATGTCATTATTTCTCTGATGGCATGGTCTTCTTTTGGCAACGAAGGACGAACACACACACCTACTATGTGCCAAGCACTGAAAATACAAAAAAAAAAAAAGGCAAAAGATACTCCCTGCCCTCAAGGAGATGATAATCAAACGCATAAAGCCCCTTCTACTCCACAAGACCAAACCCTCCACTTGATCTAGCCTTGATTGTCTATCTCCTGTTGTCTCCACTAGTAGACAACTCTCACAGTCATTCTCTTTTCACTCTCTTATTGTCAATCTTTATATACTTGCTTCTCTACAAATACATCCATGTCTCCCTTATCCTTAAAGCAACAGCAACACCACAACTTTCATTTAACCCTATCTCCTCCTGTGATTCTCCTATTTCCTGCTCTCTTTCATAATCTAGGCTCTTAGAAAGCCCATTCTGTCTTCTCCTACCATCTTAGTCCCCTCAATGTGATTTTCATCCTTGTCACTCAGTTTAAACTCTTCTCTCCTAAGCTAAATGCAAAATTGGGCGAATTTTTCTCAGTCCTCTTCTTCTTGACCTCTCTAGTATTTGCTCAACACTAGTTTGACCTACATATCTTTTCCTCTCTGGATTTTTGTGTTCCCTCTCTATTTTCATTCTATTTTTCTTTTTTCTCCTTCTTAGTCTCCTTTGCTGGATCATCATCAATATCATACCCACTGAGTAGGTTTTTACCCCTGAGTTCTGGGCCACCTCTCTTCTTTCTCTAGTCTGTACCCTTCTGCTTGTTGACCGATCCCAATAACCTTCATAGGCTGGTCATATTTATGCAGATAATTCCCAGATCTATACCTCCATTGTATACTCTCTAGTCCCACATAATTTTAAATTGGATTCCCATAGGCAACTCAAATTTGACATGTCCCAAACGGAATTCATTATATTTTCCCCTAGTCCTCTTTTTAAAACCTCCCCTGTTTCTGTCAAGGGTACTATCATCCTTCCAGTTGCCCATGTCCATACCCTTTAAGTCCTCCTCAATTCCTTAGTCTCTCTTACATGTCAGTTACCAAATCTTGTCACTTCTACCTCTACAACATCTCTCCTATTATCTCCTTCTCTCTGCTCACACAGTCACTCTCCTTGTTTAGGCTCTTATTGACTAAATGCAATAATGATCTGCTAGTTGTTCTCTTTGCCTCAAGTCTTTTCCCTCTCTGGTCCACCCTCCTTTCAGCTGACAAAGTGATTTTCCTAAGCTATCTGACCATATCTCTCTAAATTAGGGAACAAATTATGATATTATGGATGGGGCACTGGATGGAGTTGGAGTCAAGAAGACAGGTTCAAATATAGCCTCAGACACTTACTAACTAGTTGTGTGACCATGGACAGGTCATTAACTAATGTTTTATTTGCCTTACTTGTGAAATAAAGTGGTTGGACTCCATGACCTTCCATGGCCCTCTGCAGCACAATAAAGAAATCTACCTGCTTAATAAACTTCGGTGGGTACCAATTACCTCTAGGAACAAAAACAGACTTCTCACAGCCTGTCATTTAAAATCCACTATACTCTGACTTCAGCCTACATTATTTTCCTTCATTACTTTGTAGTCAAGTCAAACATGCCTATTTGTCTACATACAACCTTTTATCTTCTGTCTTTGTCCCTTTTTATAGACTCTCTCCCCTACCTGAAGTATACTTTCTCCTCATCTCTATTTCACAGAATTCCCTAGGTTGTTTTTTCAAAGCTTAGCTCCAGTTCTACCTTCTCCATGAGGCCTTTCTGATTCCAATCCTACCTCCCAATAAATTGCCTTTCACTTATTTTGCACATACACCTGCATACTGTCTATTCTAGCAGAATGTGAGCTCCTTGAAGGCAAGACCTGTTTTATTCTGTCATGTACCCAATGACTAGCATAAAGTAGATGCTTAATACTCAAGTTTTATTCATTCTCAAATATTTGCTCTCCCTCAGCCCCAATAGCCAATCAGTTGTCAAGTCTTATCAACTCCACCTCCACTACATCACTCATATCTATCCTCTTCTTTTCATTCACACAGTTATCACCTTAATTCAGACCCTCATAACCTCTCGTCATAATGGTTGCTATTATCTTTTTAAATGGTCTCGCTCCCTCCTACTTCTTCCCTCTTTAGTCCAAACTCCATGAAAAGTCATTTAAAGAATGTTTTTAATATCACTTAAATTTCCTTTTTGTATACTGCTTCTTCCTTCTCCTACAGAATCATTTCATGTGACAATATTTTTTTTTATTTAAAAGAAGAAGAAAAGAAAGAAAAATCAGCAAAACCTATCAAGACATCAACAAAATTTGACAATATATGCAGAGTTCCACACCTGTGGATCCCCCATAAATTGCCATTCCTAAAACATGTCTGATTACATGACCCCCTTACTCAGGAATGTCAACTGACTATATTTTCAAGATAACATAACTCCTCCATTTGGCATTTGAAGTTTTTTAATAATTGGTTGAAGTCTGCCTTTTCTGTTTTATTACTCTTAAAAACCTTTCACAAACTCTATGGCGCAGCAAAAATGGCATCTTTGCTGTCCGTCTCACAAGACGTTCTCTCTATTGTTTTTACATCTTTAGAAAGGCTTAGACCTCGCTATTAGAATCCTAGCTTCCTTCTAAATTCAATTCAAAAGCCACCTTGGACATAAGATTTTTTATCACTCCTCTTCCCTAAATGCTAATTCCTCTAAACACTTCTTTCAAATCATCTTGCACTTACCTTGCAATTTATATCTCCTTATATGTGTATACGATTTTCCTTCTTCCCTATTCCCTCCAGCCCCAGTAGAATATAAGTTACATAAGGGCAGAGGATGTTTTATGTTTTTGTCTTTGAATCTCATACGTGGCACATGATAGGTATATTAATAAGTACTTGTTGACTAGATGCAGAAATCACCTTTGTGGATAAATATCTGTAAACAAATAAAATTTGTTAACCCATGATTCTTCTCTCTCTGAAGGAGTTTTTAAAGTAACTGAATACAGTAGTCAATCCTGATATGATCCTTGTACCAGAAGAGAGAAAGTCTATAGACAAAAAAGAAGACTTTTGCATGACCAGCAGGGTTCTAGGAAGTCATGAAGAACCTTAGCAGGGTTTTTACTTTGATGAGTGTTTTGTTAAAAATGTACAGCTAAATTCATTTATTACAGGACATTGAAAGATTAAGTGCCTTGCCCATGGTAACACAGATTTAATGTGTGTCATAGGCAGGACTTGATTCCAGGTCTTTCTGACTCCAAAGCCAGACCAATGGTCATAGTGGTTCTAGATTCTGAAAGTGAACAAAAGAAGGTATCTTGTGGAGGTTTTTTTTTTTTAATTCATAAAGAAACATGTATGTGATGGCTGAAATGGTCATAAATATTAATTTAGTGGGGTTTAAGTTAGTGAGATTTTATTGCATCCTTGCAAGCCAAGAGCTCCTAAAGGCGTTGAAATGTTACAGACACACTACAGTGACTACTACTGAAATTTGACTCACGGATGCCAAACAAGGGTTGAAGAGGGCAAATTCTTCCTGGTACCCAATGTCAGCACTTTTTAATTAGACTATTATGTGGTATAAGGTGGACCTATAAGATGACCCAGCAGAGGAAGTCAGCACTTTTTGAATGAACACCAGCATATTTTTACTTCATGCTTCAGCCTCCTATTCACTTTCAAATGGATCAAGTTTCCTTTCTTTGGATCTTTGGCTTTGTCCATTAGTGCCTCCCCAAAGACTATTTTATCAAACAAAGCAAAAACACTTTACAAAAGATTTTAAGGGTTTTTTTTGTGGATTATAGCCAGTGCTTTGTTTATGTATAGTGAACATTTACTGAGTTAGCACTCCCCAAAGGAAAATCTAGGGAGATATCAGAAAAATGTTTTGGGTAATTGCTCCTTGGTTTGATCTCTGGGTATTTTGTGATGCTTTATGTAGTCTTAATGGTATCACCTGAGATGTTCTGGGTACAAAAGACCGCCTAAGCAGAGGGCCATTATCAGCTGGAGGGGGGTGATTTTCAAACCTCTGTAGGAAATGGAGAAGTTAATATTTTAATACTCTTCTTAGAGAAAATTGTCTGGAGAAGACCTGTCCATGTGAAATATTGGTTGTGGAATCAAAAAAAAAAAAGAAAGAAAGTTTGTGATTACTGCAGACTTGATCACAAATATGATGAATAAGTACCATTAGCACTTCTAACATGTCTTAGTCCATATCACAACACCCTTTCTGATCAATGGGTTTCTCATTATCGGTCTAGCCAACTGCTATCAGTACTTGCTTCATTCCTGATCACTCATATAAACTGGGGTAAAGAAAAGTTCTTCAGCTTGGTCAAATTAGTTTGACTATTGACACTTGTACCTCCAGGCATCTAATATTATCACATGTTAATTATCTGGGCCCACACATGCACAGTCACACACAGACACACACAAGACACAGACACACACACACACACACTCCAGTACCATGAGAGCTATTCTCTCTCTCTCTCTCTCTAAAAGTTGTCATTCAGGGTCTTCTCATTGTGAAACATCCCTCTGACATGCTACTAACCTCCTTCTTTTATTGGCAAATTCCCTCTGAAGCCTTCCCTTTGGGGGACAGAGTCAGGTCAACCATGTTTATTTCCTTCCTGAATGTAATTCTTACTCTTTGGACTCTGCCTCCGGCCTTCTTACCTTCTCTCTGCTCCCAAATCCCTCCTTTAATTCTCCTTTATGTATTGTCTCCTCTTATTAGAATGTAAGCTCTTTGAAGGTAGACACTGATTTGTTTGTTGTTCTGTTTTGTTTTTTTGCTTGAATTTGAAGAGGAAGAAGTCCTTGCCTGCCTTTCAATTACAACAATAATTGTAACTTTTGGCAACCTCTCCTTTCCCTGAATCTCCCTTAGATTGAAACGTTGAAGGGCTGAGCTTACTATATGATTTGCCCCAATATATACCTATATACACCTATATACAAAAAGACAACTCTGATCTTAATATTATTATTGACAATTTTTCCTTCACCCTACAGCTGAGTTAAGCCTTCAGCAGCACAATAGACACTATTTCAGTATAAAGCCAAGGGCTATACTATACAGTTACATGAAAGAGATGGGAGACCTGGTTGGATAACTCTTTATATAAAAAGCAGACCATGAACTTAATATGAGTCCCAAGTATAATAAAATGTCTATAAATCACTGAAAAATTTCAGGTACTATATCAGTTTCCCTCTTCAAAAGATCATAGATTAGAGAAGTGAAAGAACTTCAAGTATATCTAATCCAGCCCTTTTATTTTACAGACAAGGTAACTGAGTCTCACTGAGATTAAATGATGTGTCCTAGGTGACAAAGGTAGCAAGTAGAAGAGCTAGGATTTGAACTCAGATCTTCCGATGTTAAGAACTAATGTATTTTTAGTAAACCCACATATTATCATCATCACTACTATGACTACAAAATCATTCTCATCTTCTTGGGTGGAATTCTGATAGAAACAGTCCTTATATAAGATTTTAATTTTGTTACAATATTTTTAAAATGTTTAATTTTCTGTACATTATACAGATGGGTATAATAACCACTTCCTGAAGTAGAATAGAAGTGTTAAGATTTAAACTCATCTTCTGTAGGCTCACTGACAGCATCCTTGGTAAAACTTCAGTAGTATACATGATGATGGGATTGGATGGAGTTTATCTTCTCCCCAATTTATTTTACTATGTTCTGTTATATTTCTGTACTTTAAAAGTTTTTCAATGCAAGCAGTTTAAAGGTTATGAGTATTTGATATGGTAACATCTATTAAAAACATTGTTCTCAAGTTTATTGTTTCTGTTCAAATGAATCAAGGATATTATAGTAGAAAATGGAGGGGGAAGCAAAAGTCCCATATCTGACTATGCTCCAGCTCCAATATTTAGGATATTTTTGAGGGCTGTATTTTAGTTAGGGGATTTGCTGTCTCTCAGGCCACGAAAGATAGGGAGCTCCTGAGGATATAATTCTAGCTACTATGCTCTGTCCTGCTATATATTGGAGAGGTGCTTAATCCATGGTGATATAATGTATAATTTCCACAATTTCCTAGTATAATAATAATCATTTAAAAACTATGGGAGATAATAGTCCAAATACATTCACTGGCCAGACTACAGTTGGAGAATTATGCTCTCCTTTGGATGCCACATACAAAGAGAAGCAATAACAAACATTAGTTTGCCCAGAGTAGAGTGAGGGGTGTCTGAAAAACATGTCATACAAATGTAGCTTTGCATAGACTTTTCTCCCTCTTTCATCTCAGGCTATTTGGGAAATTAGCAGCAGTTGATGGAAATGGCAGTGGGGTTCGTACCTGATGGGTATTGGAGATAAAAGATGGGACCAGTCAGCAATTGGGGGAGTGATAACATATCAGAAAAGATAGACTTTTATTAGGGGGTCTTTATTTTCCTTTGGGGAAATGGCAGCAAACAATGGGGAAATCTTCAATCTTTTCATTGCCTTGCTGGAGAATGTATCTACAGGCTTGCTATAGATCTAGAGCAAAAGTTTCCAAACTTATTTAGCCTACTACCCCCTTTTCAAAAAAGAAATTATTCAGTACTCTTCTGGAAATTTCCTTCCTTCAACACGTTAACATTTAAATAATTTCTTTGAAATTGGCATCATTTAGAAAAACATATTTTTTTCTTAAAAATGACATCCTTAATAATTTATTGCAAATCTATGGGTTTTTTCCTGCACTGAAATTCTGATGATGCAATATTGCATCATGTAACCATATAGTATTGTATTGTAAGCGTCATTACAAGCACATATTCCTGCTGATGCATGCTGTACTTCCCAACAATACCCAACACACTCACCTGCCAACACTTGCTTGTTAAGACCTGCTAGTGAACTTGACCACTGATTGATTGTAAAATTTATATTTTGTGTGTTTATTTGGGAAAAAATGTAATCCCTATGACTTGAACTTTGTTAGACAACAGATGAAATGTGCAAATGATTTTTCCAAATTTTGTATTCTCTTCTTATACTACCAACTTAACTTATGCTATTCAATACCTTCTCCCACATCGCATCTGAGGCTACTACTTCCTCCCTCCCACCCCCGACCCTGCATTGTTCCAGGGCTCTGTGAGAAGGCAGTATCTTCAACTTTGGGAGCCTATGAGGATTATAGAGAATGCAGTGCTAGAGATACTGGGGAAGAGAGACAGACACAAAGAGATTCCAAGAGGTTGTGAGAGAGATTGACAGAGACAGAGACAGAGACAGTGGCACAGATAAAGACACAGAGATAAAGCCAGATAGAGAGAGAAGCAGCAACAGCAGATGGGTCAGAGGAACTATGTGATGCAAGTGACTCTGGGATTTACATAGCTCCTTAAGACTAGTGGCTTCCAATTCAACAACTTCAGTTTGTGCCCCCTCACCCCCACCATCATTTTCAGTAACACTTTCCTGTAACCATATTAAATGACATGCTTGTAAGTGTAATCTATTTATCTCAATATACAGCAGAATCATGGAGGAATTTTTGCAAATTTCTTGGTGATCAGAAGGTGTATGGTCCAGGGATAGTTGATGCATTCATCCTTTATTTTTGAAGAAGATCATGACATCAGAGAAATGATGACATGACTTGCATGTGACTTGGTTTTGAGTGAGAGAAGGCTGTGCAAGGTCACCAGCCTCATTTTCTCCTCCTGAGCCATTTGGATCCAGTGATCAGGTATTCATCAGGATGACTGGAGATGCAATGGGAGACCTTGCTCTTTTTAGACTAGGTATTTTCACCTACTCACTTAGAGGCAGGTAATGCCCATTGTAGACCTCCTTAAGAACTAGTCCCTTTAAATAAGCCAAAGGGAAAAAAATAACAATGAAATTGGGAGGGAAAGAGAAACTGTTAGTGTTGATAATCACTCTAAGCCAGCCATTAAGAGGAGCTTGGGCAGGGATCTATTTTTGTCCAGCCTCTGGGCTTCAGAATGCACTGAGTTTAAGGTTTTGGGAAGGAAAGAAGGAAGGAAGGAAGAAAGGAAGGAAGGAAGGAAGGAAGGAAGGAAGGAAGGAAGGAAGGAAGGAAGGAAGGAAGGAAGGAAGGAAGGAAGGAAGGAAGGAAGGAAGGAAGGAAGGAGGGAGGGAGGGAGGGAGGAAGGGAAGGAGGGAGGGAGGGAGGGAGGAAGAATATCAACCCAGTAAATCCCAAAGCAAGGGGAGAGTGAGACAGTAGGGAGAGGATGAGCTGGGTTACCCAGCTAGTTGGGTCCCTTCTCAGACAGCTCAATCTGTTCACAGGTTGTGTTTGTCCTTCGTTTTGAAAGAAGACCATGACATCAAAGAAATGAAGACATGACTTGCACTTGACTTTGTTTTGAGTGAGGGAGGACTGTACAGGTCACCAGCCTCACTGCTCCTCCAGAGTCATCTGGATGCAGTGACCAGACATTCATCAAGATGACTGAAGGTGCCCCCCCCAGGGCTAATAGAGTATTGCCAAAGTAATCACAAAATGGAGTCATACTGTGGAGAACTCCCCTGAGCAGGAAACATGCCTTCCCCTGCACCAGTGCCAGCACCCTAGAGAAAGTCATACTTGCCTGGTATCAGTGATGGCTCTACATTGGTTCACTGTTATCTTACCTGTTGTATTGGTTTTGTATATATTTGTCCTGTCAGATGTTTTGATCTTGGATTTTAAGCTATCAGAGGTTGTAATGCAATGTTTAGCATGAATACAATGACACTAATAACTAACGTTTATACATTTCTTGTTATGTGCTAGGCACTGTGTTAAGAGCTTAATAATTATCTTATTTGATCTCACAACAACCTTGGGAAGTAGGTGCTATTATTATCACCTCCATTTTACAAATGAGACAAACATAGATTAAATGACTTTCCCAGGGTGACAGAGCTATTAAATATGAGACCAGATTTGAACTCAGGTCTTCCTGACTCTGGCCCCAGCATTTTATCCATTGTACCACCTAGCTGCCTCATTAAGTTTTTAGGTAATAAATATAATGATCTTAGTTCAATAGTCTATCCAGCAACAAAATGGTCAAATCTTTGAAACATTGTGATTTTTTTATGAAAAGAGTTGCACTAGATAGCTTTACCATTTTAGAGGATGATATTTCTCTGAGACATAGAACTGCATTTCTGGTGGCTACCACAAGATACCAAAGGTGATCTGGAGGGTGCAAACTTCCAGTTCAAAAATAAGCATGTGAAGTCTCCAATGAACAATTTTTCTAAGCTAAATGGAACTCTTAAAATATCACCATCCATACTGCCCAGATTATAACATGCAGCTGGATAGATGACCCATTTCTACATATCATAAACAAGAGCTGCAGATGGCCAATGAGCTGCTCCTAGAATTGAGTAGGAGGAAGGGATAGGGCTGGATTGCCTTTAAGAAACTGTGCAGCACTTACAATTATTCCAAATTGCTCACTGCTGCTAAAGCCTTTCCCTTTATTATCAATATGCTCCTTGTAATACTCTAAATCATGGAGTACCACAATTGTGAAAGAATCAAAATTATAAGAAGCCCAAAGGATAATGGATAGGCCCACGATTGGCACAAATGTGCAGTAGCATCTTGACGATGATGACTTGTATAAAAGACATCAAGGGCAGTTGTAACCGGAAAAAGGAGGTGGCTGGGTCATGTAGTGAGAATGAGACACAATAGAAGAAAATTAAAATACTGAGAAGAATAGTCCAGCATGATTAGTAGATTATTTGTGAAAGATTTATGGAAATACAGCCATAGGAAATTTACAAGATGAGGTTGAAGGCAGTGACAATCTATACTGATAGAGGGATTACCCATTTTAATGACATTACAGACCTATCAAAGTTTCACTATTATTCAAACAATTCTCCATGAGAATATTATAGAGAATATCACTTAATGTTAGAGTTAAAATAGGAACCAGTTGCTTTTAAGTTCCCATTGATTGACTTCATATATTTCAATTGCTGTAAGTTGCTACTTCATTCACTCTAGAGCTTGCTTTGCCTTGGTTCCTCCTTCCAGGATTACGCATAATTCTTTTATCCATTTCTCTCTAATGTGACCTGGGTGAACTGAGAGGTAGGATGGTGCAGTAGAAAGAATACTGAGCTGAGAATTAAGAAATGTGAGCTATAGTACTGATTAATTAGCTAGCTGTGTGATTGTGAGCAAGTGATTTCATCTTAGTTTCAGTTTCCTCATCTATTAAATAAAGGGTTGTGTTAGGTGATCTTGAAGATTTCTTTCAGCTTTAATAAGCTTCTATAACTTACTATTGTGAGATTTGATGCATCAGGGATGAGCATGAAGTTGAATGAATTTACCAATCAATTTACCTGCTATAATTAGGGCCCTATTTCCCTGTGGCCCAGTTATTCTTGCCCATGAACCGTGGGTAAATGTCTCTGTCCTTTTTCATTTTATTATTCCTTTGACCTGCAACTAAATTCCTGGCTTATTTCAAGACTCAACACAAATGCTACCTTTTGAAGGATGCCTTTGATAACCCCTGCAGCTATTAATGCCTTCCCTCTGAGAGCACCTTCTATCTATTCTCTGTCTCTCTGTATCTTTCTATCTCTCTCTCCCCATATCAATTAATATCCACTATATACGCATATATGTATGTATGTATATATCTTGTATGTACCTAGTGTTTTTTCATGGTTGTCTATAGTGTGAGCTACTTGAAAGCATGATCAATTTTTGCCTTTCTTTGTGTTTCCAATGCTAAGCATTACGGCTGGCACATAATAAATGCTTAACAAATTGTTGCTACCTGACTGACTGTCAAGTGACCCCACCCCCCAGCTTCTAAGAAACCATTTCCTCTCAGGAGTCCTTCGTGACTGGTTTGAACACAACATAACTGACTCTGAAATCTGCTGTTTTTTATACATAGCCCCATAGGGCATGGTTCTCTCCAACCAATCTCACGATTGGTTGTGGCATCCAAGGTTGGATTTGTCTCATGCTATCATTTGCTTTCATCCAATGACCCAAAGCTCTGATGATTCAGGGTAACCAGGAACTTATGCATGCATAACTAGTTCACTTTTGATTCATTTGAAATGGCCAAGTTTTCTTTGATTACTTAGCGTAGGAGTGCACCCTGTCCCCCCTTACAGATGGAACTATTCTGGATATGGCTAGGTTGCAAAAACTAGGGACACAAGATGTGGTGAGGAGATCAACGTTCTTAAGGAGATCCTCTTTTTTAACGGCAATCAGCAAGTGTCAGATATGGATCTGTGCTTAAGAGGAAAAATTGTTCAAGATTGAGATCTGTAAATTTTCTGATATAATAATTCCATCCTGCCATTCTTTTCTTTCTCCTTCTATATCTAGTTAAAGTCCTTTTTAACTGGAGCTAATTTCCAGGTAAAAACATTCTTTCCTGTCTCTTGTTAATCATCATCTGTCTGTGGCCAAGAGCTCTTTGTTCCCATAGATTAAGTCATTGTTTGGAAAAACCATCTTCTTAGGCAAATTCCCATCTCTTCCATTTTCTTCTCAAGTTCCAGCTTTCATTCAGAAGTAGTGTTGAAAACACCACCTGTACCTTAAACTACTTCAGTTTCCTGCCCAGGGCTTCAAAGTCCCATGAGATTCCTTCCAAGTTACTTCTGGCAGTACCATTTGTTCCAACATGAATTGGAAGGAGTGAATAGCAGCTGTTTGTTTGGTTTGATTAATCTTTGGTGTTAGGATACCCAATCTGCCTCCTTTCCTTCCCCTACCCCCAATGACTCCTTCTAAAACAGAGACCTGAAGATGAGCTCAGCTGTCTCCAAATTCAGGCAGGTTATACTAGACAAAATCTGATCATCCAACTCTTTATCATTGTTAACTACATTCTGGTAAAGGGGCAGGGCACTAGGAAACAGCCTGTAAATTCTAGTTCTGTGTCCATAATGCAATCTTTGTAATAGGGGAAACAGTTCTATGACAAGTTGTGTATTGCTTGGGATGCCAAACCTCTGCTCTCATCTACTGATATTTTTACCTGCCAGGCCACTTATAAAACAAGCCATCTGGAACTTGAACTCTTCAATCAGCTGCTTTTTGCTCCAAACACATCCCTATAACATGTATTCATTGCAAATGCTACCCATTCTTTCCAATGACGCCAAGTCCATAGCCTCAGGATACTTTCACATGACTCATATAGATCTCTACTTCCTGATGCTGCTAAAGACCAGCTCTTTTCCTCTACCTCCAAACAATTTGGGAATAGAATCCCTCCCTCCCAGTGCCAGGTGATCTTCAAGGTCAAGAGACGGAGAAGGAAAATCTCTTACAAAGGACATCTCAGACCAAGCCATCCCAAGCTCCTGACGTTGAAAGGCACTCCACCATACCCTGAACACATGCCCCAGGAACATCACACACCTCTTAATTGATCATGGCAGATCAATCTCTGTACCCTTCATCAGGCTGTTCCTGATAATTACAATGTGTCTCTTCTCCCTACAGTCAGTAATGGATTTTCTCTATTCTGCCGAACTCGGCAGATACATCTTATTCTGTGGCCGCTTCTCTTTTACACTGAGGACCTGGTTCTTCCATTGACTACCTGGTGACCTTGGAGAGATCAAACCATCTCTTTAGACCTTTATTTCCTTCTCTGTCAAAAGAGAGGGTTGGACCAGATGACCTCTAAGGTCTCTTCCAGCATGAACAATTTTTGATTCTAAGAAGCTCTCTTGTTTTGAATGAATTATTAATAAATACTTAATAACATTCCCCTAATTTAGGCCCAAGCAAATTTTTTATCTGCTTGTGCCAGGCAGAGTCCTCTAAGGGGGAAAATATTTATTCTAACATCATAAACATAACTAAACAATGAATTTTAAAAAACTATAATAATAATTCCACATTCTGACTCCAAACTACCTTTTCAGACTTATTATACATTATTTTCCTTCACATATTTTCTACTTCAGCAAAATTGGGCTATTTACTATTCCTCGTACATTTCCCTCCACCTTCTCGGAACCTTTGAACACACTCTCTCCTATACCTAGACTGCATACCCTCCTTTCCCTGGCCTCTTGTGGCTGTCAAGTTGTTTTAGTTATATCCAATTCTTCATGACCTCATTTAGGGTTTTCTTTGTAAAGATAAAGGAGTGGTTTGCCATTTCCTTTTCCAGCTAATTTTATAGATGAGGAAACTAAGGCAAACAGTGACTTGCCCAAGGTCACACAGCCAGTAAGTGTCTGAAGCTTAATTTGAGCTCAGATCTTCCTGACTACAAGCTTTGTGCTCTATCCATTGTGCTATCTAGTTGCCATGTTAGAAGCTTTGGTTTCCTTCAAGGTGCTTAGCATATTGCCTGGCATATAGTAGGTGTTTAATAAATGTTCTTTTTGACTGATTGACTCTAAGCTCAGTTTAAGCACCACCTCTAAAGAAGGTCTTTCTTGATTCCCTACTAGCTCCTCTCCAAAATCACTTTTTATTTATTTTCTGCATATTTTATATATTTTCAAGTAATCTAATTTTCTTGAGTGTAGAGACTTTCATTTTTCTACGTTTTCTTGATACCTTGACCCATGGCATGTAGGAGGCACTTAATAAGTTCATATTGATTGGTAATTACCATTTATATAGTTTTGTGAAGCACATTATGTACATTATCTCACTTGAACCTCAAAAAACCCTTATGATCCTAGTTCTATCATTATTAGTCTTATTTTACAGATAAAGAAATTGAGGGGCCAGAAAGAAAGTGACATGGTTGTGATCTTACATGGCTACTAAGGGCTGCTGGAGGGACTTGAATCTATGTTGTCCTGAATTCAAGTGAACACGATACTCATTAACCACACTGCCTCTCATATAAAAACAAAAGTTTACTCTTTCAACAATTGTTTAATGAACATCTACCAAACATAAGGCACTACGTTTCTGCATTTTGGAGAGTGAGGCCCGGTATTTCTATAAGTGTTCTCTGAGTCAGAATATGGTAGACCCTGATGATTTCTTTCCATTTCCTGAAAAGTTATCTCCTTCTTTCCTTCCTTCCTTTCTCCTCTCCTCTCCTCTCTTTTCCTCTCCCCTGCTCGCCTTTCCTCTCCTTTCCCACCAACACTTATTAGTGTCTGAGGCAAGATTTTTAACCTAGAATTTCCTGATTCCAAGAATAGCATTCTATACCACCTATTTGCCTCAAATACATACAAAAAATACAAAGTAATTTTTGAGAGGAAGATACTAATAGCCAGGAACAGAGGATCAGAAGAGGCTTCATGTAGAAGGTGTGTTGGAAACTGGAGATGCTGACAGGTATAAGGGGGACATTCCAGGCTTAGGAAACAGCACATGCAAGATCACAGAAATGGAAGATGGATAGTCTTATATGAGGCACAACAGAAAGCCAGTTTTGCTGGTGGGCAGAGTACATGATGCTCTTAGTGGTTTCTGGGTGTAAGATTGTACTAAATAACTTCAGAGAGATTGCCTTTCCTCTGAAATATGACAATTACTCTGGAGGGAGAGGGTATGCATAAAGACATAGAGGCAAGTAGAAGAAAGAGTATGGTCCTATCAGATATAATGTGATTTTTAAAAATATATTAAAATGAACATGTACAAACACAGGCAGATGCCTTTTTAATCTGTCAGCATATTCTTTGCATTCAGGCATAAACATTATTATCACATTTAGTGCGTTCCTGCAAAAATTATCAAAGTCCTCAAAATGTAGCCTCTGTGGCTTTGAGTTGAATATGAACTTTGGGTGCCACAATGTGAAAACAAGCTAAGATTTGGAGGGGGAGGGAAAAATCAGACTTTTCATTTTTACAAATGATTAGCTAAGGTTTCCTTCTCTAACATCAGATGGAAAAGAGTAAATATTTTGTATTGAGTAAAATACAGCCTTGTGGCAGATACTTGGCCTTGATAAAATTTTCCACTATAATTCACATAAAATATTAACTGTTGATAAAAAGAGGACACCAGGGAAGGGGCCAGAGGGGGAATATGGCATCATTTCTGAGATTTCCAAGATTAATCATGGCATCCTGACCTCTTGTCATGGTGTGTTTAGGGGAATGTTGGGGAAGGGGCATTAGCGCCATCCTCTTCGTATTTATAGCATTGACCTTTGCATTATAGCTGCCTGCTCTGAAACACAGTTATTTCTAATTGCTTTATGTGCCCATGGAGATCTTCTTTTGCCTCTGTTAGTTATATACAGTACTGAGGCGCATATGTTTGGCTAATGAATCTTTCACTGACTTGATATTTATAGCAGCATTGGAATATGAGAGGTGGGAATGTTGCATTTTGGTGGGGAATATGTGTGTGTTGTATGTTTGCTGAAATGGTTTTTACTATCTGCATGGCTATATACTTAATGAGGTGACAGAAAGAATTAAAAGTGACAGATTGTTTTGACGGCACTGGGGCCCTGAGAGATATATTCTCCTCTAATACAACTCAATAAACCCAGCTTGTGTGAAGCTCTGTGGGTGTGATTCATGGCTGCAGCAGGGCTACTCACAGAGGTTTAATGAGAGATGGTCTTGGGCCAGGCTTTGGGGAATTGGGATTGCTGTCAGAGATTAGGGAAGCACTGTGTTCCAGGATGGCTCCAGAAATTCACGAAGATGAGTTGTTACAAAATTTTTTAACCTGGGGTCCATGGACTTGCTATTAATTTTTTTTTTTATAACTTTATCTCTGTAATTGGTTTCCTTTGTAATCCTACGTGTTTTATTTTAGGCATTTAAAAACATGATTCTGAGAAGGGGTTCATAGGTTTCACCATACTGCCAAAAGGGCCAATGACGCAAAAACCTCAAGAACTATGAGATTCCTTATTTGCAGTTAAACAGGCTCTTAATGAAACCATATGACTTGAGCCAACTCAAGGACACCAAATCTAACAGATGAATCTCTACAGTACAGTGTGGTTTATGAGATTCATTATTCATGATCTCATTGCATCTGAAAAACAAGATCAACCACTTTATCATGCCATCCATTCTGACTGAACCAGATACACTGGTAACCAGTCCACAAAAGCTGAGGAAAGTAGAAGGGTGATATAATTTCTTTCTGGAGGCAACTGGATTGCCAAATTTCTGGTTAAACCCACAAACCTATCTTCAGAAAACTATTGCTAAAACTACAGACCTTTGATATGAATAAATTAAATACAGGGAAGCTGCAATCAATCCTTAATTAACTTGTGTGTATGTGTTTTTCCCACCTCAAAAGAGACATGTAATAGCAATATTATAATTCACAACTAAATAAAGCGTCCCAAAAGTCTAATTGCAGTTCCAAGGTTTAATAGCCTTAATTATAGCCATGATTGTTAAAGTTTAGAATCACTAAGTATAATCATGTTAGATCCAGTTATGGATATAGCTAGCTATAGCTATATCCATATCCATATATATGTATATATAATAGCTATATCCATATATATAAATATATATACATATATAGCTAGATATCCATGACAACTGCCCTGAAAACACCCTGTACAGTGCTTAAGATTTACAAAATTTTTCTTTTATAATAATGCAGCCAAGAGGGTAGGAGAAATACTGCTATCTCTTTTCTTTTAATGAAAGAAACTGAAACTCAAAGAATTTAAGTGACTGGCACCAGCATATCCAGTTCAGAAAGTCTAACATCTGTGCCTGGAAACAGGTCTGATGATTCTCTGCTCAGAGCTTTATGTACTATAGCATAGCAAAATAAGTTTGTTGTACAAAAGAATTCAAACAAAACTGCTGCTGCTTCTAAAGTAGACCTTGGGTGTTCCTCATATATATTACGAAATATAATACAAGTCAATCAGTGAAAGTCAATCAAGAATACACCTGGGCAGCATGTTTTGATGGGCCTATTTGCAAGAAGATCATGGATTTATTTCCCTGTGTTCGTCAATCAACTCACCCAATTAAATTCAATATACTCTAAATACTATGGCAGGAAACTATTGTAATGCATTTTAGAAACATTTTTCAATAACTAGAATTGAAACAAATAAACAAAAAAAGAACATTCTGAACATTCACATGCATATGCATGTGCTTAGATAGGTAGATAGATGAATAGATAGAAAGAAAGAAAAAATTAGGGGCTACTTTAGAACCACTTTCCCAGGAAAGGACTAGCTTGGACTTCGCCTGGACTCGGATTTCATCAGTAATGACCTTTTCTCGTAGTATGACCTGGTTACAATAAAACTAATGGGTTGCCTTCTGAGGAATCCTCATTTTCCAGTGATTGCATAGATTACACAGAATTCCTTAAAACAAAATCCAAATGTATAGGTTTAAGAGTCATACTCACTCTTCCAAGTGGCCAATAGGGGGTGGTATTTCAATGCTTCAGGTGACATACTCTGCTTCTCATAGTCCTGTGAGGATTTCAGTCGTACAGCATGTAACATTGAATCAAAAAAAAAAAAAAAAAACAACAACCTTCCCTGCCAAAGTACAGACAAATAATCCAACTAGATCACCATTTTTAGCCATAATTGCCATAATGTAGAGAGCGGTTCAGTTGCATAAGGACAGCTGTTCCCTGCCCAAACAATGCTCTACCATGTTAACCACTTATTCTTCTCTATCTTAGTAGGCTGAAAGCTTGCTCTGATGGACATTTAAAAGAAGATCATGGCTTTTCCTGAGCTTTTTCAGATTGTTTGATAGATGTCTCCACCAGGTATCTTTGTATGAGGAACAGAATCTTTCCTGAGTAAACACAGCCTGATTTTATCTCTGTCAATTTCCTTTACATTTGAACTGGGAGGTGTGGCAGCTGTAAACCACAGAACAATTTTCTGGTTTACTCTCAGTTAATTAACCACAGTATCCCATTCCTAAGCATTCTGGTTACTCAAGGTCTTACTATCATAGACAAATAATCTTTTGAAGTGCTTCTTATCTCTGGAGCCCCTGATGTGAGCCCTGAACCCAATTATGTACTTTCTCATGATCATATTTTGATTTATCGGGTACAGATTTAAAATGAAAGATCAAGAAATAACTGAACCAGAGTAATTTCAGATGTCAAGAACTAGTTATTCTTCCAAGTTTCCAGGTCTTGACAATGTCGGCTGTTCACTGTTTGGTTTGATTCCTCCTGAGGAGGGGAAACAAGGGACTGAGGGATTTAAAGTGACTTTGTACTGAAGAAGCAACATATGCTTTTGAGCCCTGCAGCTGACATTGGTTCTGTAGTAGTTTCTCATTTTTTCTTTCCTTGAGAAACCTGCAGAGGTATTACTGCCTGTCACCACCAGTGGGCTTCTATTTAAGCAACAGACCAGAGGAATCTAAATGGGGTAAGGGAGGAGATAGACAGTGAGGTGAAAAACTTAGTGACAGAAAGACACATGACAAAAGTCCCTTCTGAAAAGGAAATCATTGCTCTAACACAATGTTTTTTATACCAACATCCTGAAATGTGAAAAGCCCTTGTCCCATCTTCAGTCTTTTTTTTTCCTCAATGCTCCTTCAAAGGGAAAAACAAACAGACAAACAAACTAGAAGACCCAGGACAGACAACTCTTCCAAAGCAGCATTCTACCGAGGAAATTAAAAACAAAAATTCTGAGGAACTCATTTGATCTAGGATAAATTCTGAGCTAAGCCTTCTTCCTAGAAAAGAAACTTGATTTAAGTTATAAGCAAGTATTTCCATGTCTTTTACTGATGCTAGAGTTCATTTGGGTGCAAGGTACTGGTTTTATTCTCTTTAAATGACCTAACATTTTGTACACTGTCATTTTTTATTGTTCTACCCCATATCATTTTATAGCAATGATGGAGGTAAGTCATAGTAAAAACTCTTTCATTGAGATACTACTCCTTCACTCTCTGGTGGCAAAAGATACTATGAAAGTTGGACACCCATAATTCTTGTAATTCTTACAGACCAAGTAACTTTGGCCTCCTCCATGAAATATGGATAAATGTATTATGATAACATTTATTTGGGAGTCACTAAAGTTTTGATGTTAGTTAGCCAGCAGACTGGTATTATTATGTAGAGAGACTTGGCTTCTATCTTGAAAGAAATAAATTAGAGAGCTCTGAATAAATTTGTATTATGTCTCTTGAGTGTGTAAGACCTGAGCATACCCCAGAATAAAGTCCTTCACTACCTTAAACTGGAGCCCAATCTGACTTCTGATGAACTTCTAACTCAGTAACAGGTAAACTTCTTACCATCACCACCAATCTTTGTCATGAGTTTTAAATTTCAGAAAAGGAATCAATAACCTAGAGATCATAGGATTTAAAATTGTAATGACCCTTGGAAAATGTTATGCTAAGCCAAAGGTTAAACTGACTGAAGGTTGTGGGATAAGTAGAGTAGGCACTAAAAATTGCTGGCTAGGGTTTAATGAAAACCTTCTTGGAGAGGTGCTGGCTACCAGCAACAACCATGAGACACTATTGGACAAGTTTGGAAGAAGGTAAGTTGGTACCTTGGACTTAAAGCTACAACCTTTTCCCCCTAGAGGAAAGAGAGACATTTTTGTTAGTACATCTTAGTGCACTTGTTCAGTGAGGGGAATACATGTCCCACCCTCTGAATAAAACAGAATTTCCTTATTGAAGGCATTGTCTTTGAGTACCTTTTTTTTAAGTTGCTTTATCAAACCAGACACTGATAAACATAAGCAATGTCAAATTTTGCAACGAAAGCATTCATGGTTTGACTGACTTTAGGCACAGTATATAGTTTCTCTTTACGTGTCTCATTTATAGTTCACTTTTATTATCTAGAAAGATTCATCTTTCTATTAGGTTTTAGTAGGCAGTTGGGCTCTTGGTGTATATATTTGACTCAAGGATGGTGTGATTAGCTGTTCCTTCTCTCCCATTGTTTTCTTTAGTACAAAAGATACATTCTTAGCTTTCAATTGAATTGAGGCTATGACTGGATCCTGAGAGAATGACACTGGCTTCCTATTATATACTCCCAGTTTCTTGAAGAACACACTGAGAAATCCACAGAGAACATGGTGTAGTGAGTGGCTTTTAGTGCTATGAAATCAGTGACTTCTTTAGAAACCTTTGAAATTATGAGACAAATCTCATCTGTGAAAAACCATTAAATCTTTGAACTATAAGAGGCCTTGCTCTTGTTTTAGTTGTTCAGTTGTGTCTGTTCTTTGTGACCTCATTTTATGTTTTCTTGGCAAAGATAGTGGAATGGCTTGACATTGCCTTTTCCAGCTCATTTTATAGATAAGGAACTGACACAAACAAGGTTAAGTGACTTGCCCAGGCTCCCACAGACAGTAAATATCTGAGGCTGGATTTGAACTCATGAAGATGAATCTCACTGATTGCAAGTCCAGTGCTCTATCCACTACATAGTTGCCTCATAAGGGACCTTAGAGAATATCTAATTGAATTTTGATGTTTTACAGATGAGAAAATTGAGGCCTAAAGAAGGGGAATCACTTGCTTACAATTAATTTTCTGTATTCTACTGACTTTGCTGATGATTACTCTCTGTCTGTATATTACGGACAGTATTTTTATTACAAGCTGCTCCTTTAATTTCTGTGACATGTAGTGATTTGGTCTCACTGGCTAGGGCCTTGTCTTGGGCCATTATAGATGTCAAATCTAGTTTACTCAAGAGGCTCTCCTGGAAGGCTTCATAATGAACTCTCTATACAAGGTGATCCTGCAACATGTCATCTAACAAATCCCTAAAGACAGATGGTACAGCTCCACACTGAAAGCAGCAACACTCTCGTGACTGCCATCACACAAGTGTCACAACTTTAGGCCACCTTGAAGACAACGGGAACAGCTGAAGTAATACTTCAAAAGTGTCCATTGGTGTAAGAGGCTCTCCATAAGAAAAACACTGACATCTAGCTAAAGGGTTGTGTAGTCTTTGAAAGACTGTTCTTCCTGGTCTCCCATTCATACAAAATTTCCTTCTCCAGCCAAGGTTGTTACTCTCCCTTCCTACTGTGGTTCCATCCTTATTCTCTGTTGTTTTGCTCTGTTATTGGTACCTTTATTTCTTCTTTCTTCTGTTGAAGATCTTTGCCCTACTTCATCCTCTCTACATGTTCCAGTTCCTATCACTCCTGACTGCTCAACCCCCACCTTGTTCCTTCAGAACAGGCACTAAATCAGAAACCATATCCTGCTGCCTGAAGGCAGTAGACACATTGATATTCTTTGCTGGACAATGGCCTTTGCCAAACTTGACATTACTCAGATTTATTGACAGCAGATTATTGATCAAGCAACTGTATGTGTCTAAATGATCATTGCTGGAGAAAGGGGCATTGCAAATTTAGGGTTTTCAATATAAAGTTTATTGGCTTCTGAAATTTTTTAATTCTTCACTGAGAGCCTGATTTTGAAGGACCTGGGTATTTTGCTGGTATTCTTATTAACATATTAAATAAAGGAAGTCAGGTGGTTCTCTTTTATTCTCTAGAGACTGGTATGTGGTGCAGTGGATAGCATGCTAAAGGCCTGAGTTCAAATTCAGAATCAGACACTTACTACCTGGGTGACCCTGGTCACGTCACTTGATATGTATCTCTTCACTTCCAATACTGTAAAATGAGATCAATAACACTTGTACCTACCTCTCAGGGATGTTTTGAGGATCAAATGAGAAAATATTTGTAAAGTGCTTTATGTCCTTGGAGGGCTGTATTAATGCTAGCTATTATTATTAATACTTATTAATGAGTAATTAGTGTTAATAATGAATTATTAACAATTAATATTATTATTCATGTTTTAATTGATCTATGCTCTTATTCATGCAGGTACTCCCTCGAACAGTGCAGATGCTACTGATCCATTCCTTCTCTTTCTGTGACCCTTTTCCATGTGCTCTCATAAATCTTCCCGAGAGGTTCTACCCAGCATGCTCTTCCTGTGACTCTTCCTCTAGAATTCTTGAAATTGTACAGATATCAATGCACTACACCACCAGCCATGTGCTCTAGTTAACCCACCCTCTTACTACATGATCACTCCATCTACATTTTTGGTTATACATCTTTCTGGTGTTTTTATGCCATTTCCTTTGTACAGTTCTTTGTTGATGAGACAGTGCAGCTTATTGGTGCCCACCATGCTTTTGTCCATTGCCTTTAGATAACTCCTAACTTTTCTTCTTTGGAAACTATAGTGTTTCATGATTTGTAGCCATATGGTGTCATTAGAAGAATATTGCTGCTAAAAATATGGACATTCCCTTCAGGCAGAAGGTTGAGGTTGGAGTGGAGAGGTCATTAGAAGTAGTATTTGATTTCCCAAAGGCCTTCAGTTTACTGATTTTCTCCTGTTAAATTCTAATTCCACCTTATTGCTGGTGTGTGGCATCTGTCTAAGATGTATGTGTGTGTGTGTGTGTTTTCTAATGTTTTTTCTCTTTGAGTTGTCCAATGTCCTATATGTCATGGTCTAAACAATAGGAATTTTTCATCTACTTAGTTCTTCTTATGTGACTTAATAGGCCAACTATAGAGTGATCTTTACTTTTTTTGGAGGTTCCAGGAGAAACAAGGGATAGAACGCTAGATCTGGAGTCAGGGAGCCCTGAGTTCAAATCTGGCCTTAGATACTTATGTCCTCATGTCCCTGGACAAGTTACTTTACCTATGTCTTCATAGACATTTTCTTTTATCTGTAAAATGAGAAGAATAGTTCCCAACTCCCAGTATTTCTGTGAAGATAAGATGAGATGCTATTTGTAAAGTGCTTTGCAAACCTTAAAGCATAACAAATGAAACCATCATCATCATTGCCATTGTTGTTGCTATCATCATCATCGTCATCACAATGTCACTTCCAAACAATAGGATGGGATCAAAGTAACAGGAAAGCTCGGGAAGACTTCAGGAAGTCCTAATTGTTTCGATTTATTCCATTGAAGTAATTTATTAATTGCCAACAATGTGTAAGATCCTTTTCAAGGAGATATGGAATCAAAGATTTTATATATTTATACATATATATATGTATGTATGTATGTGTGTGTGTCTGTGTGTGTATTTGAGTGAGAAAAAGAAAGTGAGAACTTAGAACGTGCAGTGTCACTCTGGATTCTTCACCTATGCTTATGGAAGTGACTCAGTATGTCACCTATGATAGAGCTACTCTGAGAACCAAGAACTTCAGACTTTTCCAAGACTCTCAACTCCTACTAGGTTTTTCTTCCACAAAAGGCAATCATAGTGGAGGCATTTAGTAGTTTATTGCAAAAGGGCAGTCCATGTGCTGAACTTGCTAGCCTGGGGATGCTTCCTGGAATGTCAAACAGTATTAGAAATGTCAAGACCAAGTTGATGCTAGTATATCACTGTGAACAGAAACCACTGCTTCTCCCCTATTGATGCTTCATTTGTATAATGCTAGAGTTTAGATGCAAACGTCAGAGAGTACCAAAACATCACCTGATTCTTACTAGGGAACAATGTTGTTTTCATGAAGGAGCAGCTTATAAATTAATAAATCAAACCTTGTCGTCTCATGAGTCGAGAAGTTCTGAAATTGCCCTGATGGCTGTACCTTTCCAATTTGTATGGATTCCGAGCTCTCTGTAAAACTCTTTCCATATATTCCCAGATCTATTCATCTGGTGTCTCTATCAAAACAGAAATGAGGTTCATTAAGAAGAAGGGATGACTTGTTCCTAATGAACCCGTGCTCAATTGTAATGACAACTTCCCTTTCTTCACATATGCTCACAAACCATACTGTAATAATGGAGCCTAAAATTTCACCAAGAAATTGATTTTCTTCCTTAAAAAAAAGTCTTCCCCTTTCCAAGTCCTTAAATACCTCTCCCATTCTCCATAATTCCTTAAAGATAGCTGAAAGTGGTCTAGCAATCCCATCTTCTTGGGATTCATTTGCTCTCAATGCTCGAATGCATTTAATACTATCTTCTTATGTCTCATTTGGGCATTAGTAAGCTAGGGTATGGTGCAAATGAGGTCAGAGAAATGAAAGTGAGCACTGGGAAGCATTGGACAGTCAAATCAGGAAAGACCTGTTTAGAATCCTGGCTTCAACACTTACTGGCTGAGTCAGTATAGGTAATTCAGCTAACCTTTCTAAGCTTCAGTTTCCCCTTCTGAAAATGTGGGAAATGTTACTCTCACTATATACTTCACGCATTTGTTGTGAAACCAGTACAGTCCTAGAACTGTTAGACATGGTCATGATTCCTCTGGAAAGTAGTTTGTAAAGGTTAGTTTACTTTAATAAATGAATAAAAAAAGTATCTAATAAGCTTTCTACAGGTTAAGATGAACTATGTTTGAACTTATTAGGAGCATCTGGGTACTATTTTACAATCTTTTCACTTATCCCACCTCTGATGTTTACTATCTGTGTGACCTTGTGCAAGTGACTTTACCTCTCTGAGTCTCTGTTTCCTTATCTGTAAAATGAAAGGGTTGACCTCGAAGTTTTTTTTCCCAACTCTAGATCAATGATCTTATGACCATGAGTTTCAAGTCTCTATTTACGTTTTTTATTTTGTTCTGACCCCTAGTATGATGATCATTCTACTCAATAAAAATAGTTGTCTATTGCACTTACTTTCTGTTGTGTCAGATCCTCTTCCTATTCCTTGATCTTCCTGGTGTCATGAATGTAGTTAAAAACACACTGTCTATGGTTGTTATTTCTTTTTGAAGTCATTACAGGAATGTTTTCTTATTATACTATAGACTAAATGATGTTTCTCGTTTCTTCCTGCTTTAAATCTATGAGCCCATGTACACTCCTCCTGCTATTGCTACAAGATCATGTCACATTTTATATTCATCTTCAGTTACTGCCTTAAATTCCATTTCTTGTTCATGTTCTTCCCTAGTCATATCTCCTTTTTCTTTCTCATAAGAATAATTTGAGACTTGGTCTCTACAGTTTCATTCTTGAGAATCTTCTAAGTCTCCATGTCTTAGAGATTCAGGCCATAGGATTTGCCCTATTATATTTCCAAACTCTTTGAAAACCACTCACCCCAAATGTAGAGAAATGTTTCTGGATCTAAAATATATTGAAGCTCGGTAATATATTTAAATTCTCCATTGCATTTCCATGCCATGAACCTTTATATCAGCTCAGCATCTCTCAGCATCTGATGAAATGGAGATGGGGAATCTGAAAGAAGGAAGGAGATGTAGACTGGGTGAATGGGTTGCAGGAGCTGGAGAACAGAAAATAATTTCAGATGATTGGTAGAGACTCAGCCAGGAAGAGAACTGGGAGCTGAAGTAGAAGACACAAGAAGAAAGTTTCATTTTAATTTTATAGCTTTCAAAAAGTAAGAATTTTTGGTACTTAGAGTTTTATGAACTGGTAAAAATCTGCTCCAGACCAACAGTTAAGAAATATGGGCCTAAGGTATACAACTAACTCTGTCCAACATTTCCCTTCTTATCTTTGGTGTGGTATGATCATTGCATCCTGAACTTTCCATCATTTTCATTTTACTAACCATTTACTACCTGTTTAACCTTGAGCAAATCTTTTCACCTCCCTGGTCTTCAGGTTCATCACCTGTGATGCCCTCTAGATGCCCTCTGACATTCCTTCTGACTCTACATCTCTGATCCTATGACCTTATTTACTGATCAGTTTTGGAAAAGAAAGGATCTCCTTTAGATAAATTGTTTGTCAATTCTTTTACCTTCTGAAAAAAAGGGAAATTAAGAATTTCTCAGCTATTCAGCTTTTAACACAGAAAGAGCTACAGTAAATGTGCTGCTGTCCATCCTTCATTTTCCAAGAGAACCAATGACATAATGGGTGATGTCTTGACTTTTGTGTGAATTTAGTGAGGCAGAGTTGCACAAAGTCATCAGCCTCACTCTTCCAGATTCCAGTTAGAAAACAAAAGTCAGATGATTAAATACCCATTGAGTCAAAGTCAACACTTATTCTTTGTCACAAATTTATCCTGCCTTTGTTCCAACTTTGTGATCTTTGTTAGGAACTCATGCCCACTCTAATTTTGTCTCTACTTCCTAAATACTGTCCCTCAGAATTTCTCCACCCTGTTCCTGAATTTTCAAACAGGTGCCTATCTGCTTGACATATGAAGCTACTTCACAGGCCATTTGATTTGACCTGTCTTCTTTTTGCACAAATTCTATAGTGTTCCCCTCTATCACTATATGCCAGTCACAAGATACATCTCCAGTAAGTCTCTATAGGAGTTTGCATTCACTTCATCACATTGATACCCAGTTATCAAATTAAGTACCTTGACATATAGAGGAGGAAGGTCTGCTATCACACGTTCTTAGATCTGCTTTTATAAAAGGAAAGGCAACTTTTGAGGGGTCAGCAATCACTTTAGTGAAGCACATGTATCATTCACAAGTTCAGGGGAAAAAGTCAGTACCATGAACTTCAGAGAAAATACAGGGAAATCAAAATCAACAGACAGGGCTTCCAACTATCTGACAGTAAGAAGTACATACATCACAGATCAACAGAGAGATAATCATCTGACCATACGCACATAGTTACCAGAGAGAGAAGCACCAACATCTGGCTTTTGAAAGCTGGGCGTGGGGGGTGAGGGCGCTGCTTAGCGGCTTCTGAGAGTCTCATCTGCCATAGTGGCTTCCTGGAATTTCATTTGGCACACAAACCTTCCTCTAAAAACTAAGAACCAAAGTATAACCTCACCTCAGAGTATTTATGCACTTTTCAGAGCCAGAGGGCATCACAACCCTTGAGAACCAGTGCCTCATTCAAATATTAACATAAGGTGTGGGCCTCTCCGAATCAAGCTTCCCTTAATGAGCAGGCCCATTAATGGATGAGGAAAATCTTTAATTTCATTAACATTAAACCAGCTCACTCTATTAGTCACTGTATAAAAGGAGAACAGAATTTCCAATTTGGAAGCTAGCCTAACCTACAACCCTTGAAGGATATTGTCCAAAACATGCCTAATAAATAACATGTGCTTCACTTCAAGTGAAGGAGATCTACTGCTACCCAAGGAAACCTCTTTCACTTTGGAATGGGTACTTGTCAAGACACTTTTTTCTTTATGCCCCTCTTTGTGATTTCTAAATATCTGATCTTGTATCATCTCTTCCATTTCCCCATCACTGTCTCTTAACGATTACTGAGCATTCCTACTGCTAATCTTCTTCCTATATCTTAGGAGCTTTTGAAATCTTATGTAATTGAATGAATGAATGAAAAAGTATTACTACATGCTAAACACTGTACTTAGTCATGAGGATGAATATGGAAAGGAAGACTCTCTACCTTGAAGAACAGGCCATACTAATAAGGTGAAACAACACAGCTAAGAGGGGTAGTGATCAGGGAAGGAGGAGTGTTTTGGTCTGGAAAGTCATTGGGAGGATGAGGAGAAACATGGGGAAATACTATGGCATACTATTTCTAGAAGCAAGATAGAATTTATCTGATAATGTTTTCAGAACTGGAAGGAGGAGGGAGGAAGGTTGTTGGTGGGTTATCAGAAGGAGCCAAGGGGAAGGCAGCTAGCGACACTATGACCAGGGAGTAAAGTAAAGGATGGCTGAACTTGGGTCCACATGTACTCAATGACATGCGGCAACCATCAATTATATCTAGACCCTTTTTGTTCCATTTCTTTCACTTCTTATTCATTTACTTAGTTATGTTTAAATCAATTAACCTTCACAAAAAAGCATCTTCCTAAATCTGCTTAGTTATGTTCCATTCCAGGTCACAGAACCAGGAATTCTGTATCAGAAAGTCAGATGTTATCCTCCAAAGTCATCTTAGTTAGGTTCTTATATTCTATTTTCTCTTCTGAAGTTCTTATCTTCAGTTACTAGCCATGAAGAAACCTCTGCCAAGGCACCTAAGAAATACCTCCATTTTCTTTCCAGTTTTTCATAATCCTTGGAGATATTTTCTTCATTTCTTCTGATGGCATCACTTGATCCCACATAAAGAATTGGAAGGTGAGCAGTCTAAAGTTTTAACAGGTTTCTCATACTTTGTATTGTCTTCCCCCATTAGAATGTAAATGCATGGGAAGGGACTAGTTTTCTCTTTGCTTGTACTTACATTCCCGACAGTTAACACAGCTTGACATGGTGGAAGTGATTAATAAATACATCTTGACTGACAGCTTCAGGATATTGTCCCATTTCCAATACACATACTGGGAACATATCACACATCATTCATTATTCTCATAGATCATCAGATTTCATTCACTCGTCTTGTTCTCAGAGCTCCCAATGGATGTTCTCACTCATGGGTTAGACTAGGCTTATCATGTTGGCATCTTTGGAGCCCTCTCTTCTCTCTGTGGAACAGGAAGTGCCATCTCTTCTTAAGAAGATCCAATATGTTTGAGCTACTCAGTGTCTTTTCTTTTACTGTCTTGTACTCTGGGTTATAGTCAGTGGTATGATGCTAAATGTTTAACAATTAGTTCTCCAGGAGAAAAAAAACTCCATGACACACTTTTAAGCTTAATCTTCATTATTACCATTTCCTGCATCAATTTTTTTTGTCTAGAAAATCAACAAAACAATAAAGCGAGCATTTAATTGCTGCAAATTGGTGCATTTGCTATTTTTCCAGGTGAAAATATTTGCCGTGAAAATTGAATAATGTTTGGCAGAATCAGGAGTGGCTCCAGCATGACCTGGTTTCATACATATACATACATACATATGTATGTATATGTGCGTGTATGTGTTTATATACATATATGTATATGTGTGTACTTGCATGCATATATATGCATATGTATTTCTACTTTTTAACCTCTTGATTTTAATGTCCCCTCTGAATTGCTCTTTGTCTTTTTAGAGTATTTTAGAAGACACTTACTATGTGCCAGTTACTATACTAAGACCTGGGGATACAAGAACAAAGCATTGCTTGCCCTCAGGGAGCTGAGAGTCTAACAATTGGTCTCAATAAGCTTGAACCTAGTATCGCATTCCTCTTTTCCTTTTGATTTTTCTTTAGTCGGAGAGGCTGATGTGCATTTAGAACACATATCATTAAACATAGACTGCTATGACCAAAATCTAAACATTTCCAGCAGGTCCAGAATAATTTTTTCATCTTTCTTGTTCTCATCCTAAGCTTAATGAAATTGAGACCCTCTTTTGTGACTCTCCTTCACTACTCTTGGTGCAAACTGTCATGGCAAGTGGTCTTTTCCATGTTTGGAAGGAAGGAGTGAGAAAAGGGGAAGCTCAGGAACAACAGCTTTCATAGACTACCAGTAATCCTCCTCCTGTGCATTCTGCCCTCATCTTTTAGTCTCTCAGTAACTAGGACCATCCTGACTCTCCAATGATAACAGTACTTTCATTCAGTAGTTGCCTTTAAAAAGCTCTGCTGGAAAAAATAAAATCCAAGTTCACTCCCTTCCTTCTACTATTTCCTCTCTTTTACAGCCTGTTCTTTCTACTATGACAATTGATGTCATGGGGTATGTGCACCATATTGATCATAGATGAAAACATTCTCCCTTAGTGATTTAACAATGACTGAACACTCAGGGGTGCAGCAGACATGGAAGAAAGAGAGACAGAGGGAAAGGGAGAGAGGCAGAGGGAGGGTGGAGGGAGAAAAGAGCAGTAAAAGAGTTACTTTCCCATAATGCCCAAGGCAGAAGACATGATTGGAGAAGAAAAAGAAAGACTGGAAACAAGAAGATAAGAAGTATGTAGGAACGGGAGAGATCCGAGATTATGGAAGTGGAAGTAGTGGTAGTTTTGGTGGAGAGGGAAGGGACTGGAGTCGAGAGGACTCAGGAGTGACATGAAGAAGTCAGTGAAGATCCCAAGATGGCATACAGATTATATCTTTACCAAAGTCCAGGTACATGGGAAAGAACAGATGGCATTTGGAGTCAGAAGATTTGGATATTAACATCAGCTATGATATTTACTATCTGGATAGACTTGAACAAGTTATGTACCCTTTCCAGACCTTAGTTTTGTCATTGTCAAGTCAAAGGGGTAAGACTGTGGGAACCTTAGCATCCCTTCTAACTGTTAATTGATGACCAAGTGACCTTCTACTGCACTCCTATCTACTAAAGAGCCTTTCTCACTGAATGAGTTTATCTATGTGGGAATGATGGAAAAAGAGAATGACTTTATTATGACTACTATAAAATTATTAGACTTAGAGATGAGACTAATTTAAGCCTTGATATGTTTGTATGTGAATACATATGTATTCATGTGGGTAACATCTGTAATATGGAATATATTGCATGAAATGTATGTGTTTGTATATACATATATGTATAAATATATACATACAGTTTAGTTTAGCACAGTACCTGGCATATAGCAAATGCTTAATAAATATTTTGATTGAGTATTCATTGATTTTATATATGTGTATACATATATATGTATAGACATACACATATGTGTATATATGTAATACATGTGTATATACACATATGTGTGTGCACGTATATACACACATGTCTATGTATGTATACATGTGTTTAGAATACACATAATTAATTGTAGACTATGATGGCCAAAAACAAAGTAATTCCTGCAGGTTACCAGAATAACTCTTTCATCTTTCTCTTTCTCATCTATGCTTAATGCGGCTGCTGTTATTGGTGCTGTAATTGAGACTCTTTTGTGACTCTCCTTCACTACTCTTTGTGCAAACTATCATAACATACATACACACACATACATATACACACACACTCCTTATGTTTAAAAAAATGCTTATTGGTCGCCATGTTTGTTGGCTGGTTAGCCAATGTCCGTTATGACATGTGATATGATAGTCTTGGAACTTTGCGGTCCTCCTCAGATTTGTGCAATGCACAGGGGCTCTACTCCCTTATCAGACCCTGTCCTAAATATTTCTCTGCTGTATTTTCTAGGGACCCTCCTCCTTTGCCCAAGGTCTGGCTCCTTAAAATTCTGTTGACATGGCTACCTTCCTGTCACTCTCAAAGGGCCAGGGTACAAATAGGTCTGTGGGGCTTGTGCTTCCAGTTTCCTGGACAGTTGGATTGTCCTCTGCATTGCTTCAATTCTTCCTCTGTCCCTCTCCCTCCCCCACCCCCCCACATGTACCATCTAGTAACATATCAAAGGTTTACATAGTTTTAGAGATGGAAGAGTCCTGAGATACATAATTCCCAATGGGTAAGGCAATCCGGACTCACTCAGAGACATTAAATGATTTGTTAGTAAGTCTTGTGTCAGAGTTGAATCTAGACCTTCCTGACTCCTCTATCCATTATGGCAACTCTGACATTTCACCCAATGGCCATAGGTGTGAGGAGTATACAGATCCACTTTGAGGTTTCTCTACTTCCTTACAGCAAGCAGGTATTCTAGAACTGTTCTGGAGCAATAAATCTCCATCTTATTGAAGCCTCAGTTTCCTCCATAAAATGCAAAGTGAAGGTAATAAGAGCTGCAGTTGCTGCTTCATGGTTTTGTTATGAGGAACAAAGGAGAGAATGTGTACATAGAGTATTTTGTAAATGTTAAAGCTCTACATAAATTATTATTGAAAGTATAGCAGATACATTTTTAGACTGTTCTCCAGAATGTATGGACCAATTCTCAGTTTCTAGAACAGTGCATTAATGTGTCTGTTCTTCTACAACTTTTCCCAAAATTGACATTTTTTTCTCTTTTGTTAAATTTAATACACACTTGCTATAAAAACCTGTACACAATAGAAGTTTCATATTCGGTCTTCTATTTTGTTCTTTGTATTACAATACTTTCTCTGAGACTATTCTTCCCACATGTACTTTCACTTCTGTGTTGGGACCACTGAGGGTGGATTACTGCTATTACTACTACTACTACTCCTACTACTATTTCTACTACTACTATCACTACTACTACTACTACTACTATTTCTACTACTACTACTACTATCACTATTACTACTACTATCACTATTACTACTACTACTACTGCTACTATTACTACTAATACTACAACTACTGATACTCCCATAAGTCAAATTATACATCAACTATCATAGGCCATGAGCCACCACTGATTTGATTTCAATTAGTAATCAGCCAGTAGAGTTTATTAGCTTTTAAGAAAGGCATTCACTAAGACAGTATAGTAAGATGTCTTGGTACAAATCACTACCTGAGTAAACCTAGGGTATACTTACCCACATGGGAAAAGTGGGTTCAAACTTTGAGCATAATGGTAGTGAGTCAAATGAACAAAGGTCACTCATCACTCCTGGCAGTCGATGTTCTTTCTCTCTTCGTACAGTATACAATTCTCCCTCTGGTAGACAAGCCACTTAACTGGGGACCTACTGTCTACTACTTTCTTGAATTCATAGTTGGCAATCTTCTCTAGTGTGAGAAGTCTCACTTCTTAAAGTTGCTTCTTTACTTGCATTATTATCTTTCTGGGTCTGAATATGTCCTTTGTGAATCTCTTTGCTCCCAGCTGGATGCATTGTCTTTGAATGATCAAGTAGTTGAAATGACAAGAACAATGGGTGGAGGAATTCCCCTCTTCTTCCTTGCTGCCCTCTAACACACTCCACAAAGTCATCCTAAGCCTTTTTTCCTCCACTGATAAATGAAATGCCTATTTTACATATAGGCCTAAGGAACTTTACCGATTCTTTCAACTAATTACAAGATGTTTCTTATGTAGTATCAGCTTCCTTCATCCAATGATCAAGGCTCTATACTTCTTTCAAATTGATTAAATATTTGTTCACACATTTGTTGTGGGGTTGGAAAAAATTAATGCCTTTTTTCTATTTCATGATAATATTTTGACCCTTTTGAGATTGCATCATTCTGAACTGAAAGGGATGTTCCCTCCTTTAAAGTATAATGAAATGTTCTCTTTGCTGATAAAGTTGAGAGAGAGAGAGAGAGAGAGAGAGAGAGAGAGAGAGAGAGAGAGAGAGAGAGAGAGAGAGAGATTATTAAAAAAAAAAAAAGAAAACACAATTACTAGACTTGGAATCAGAAGACACTTAGGGTAAAATTTTGGTTCTAGCTCCTACTAGCCATGCGCCCATGGATAAGTCACTTAATTTCTGATGCTCAGTTTCCTCATCTACAAAATGGGAATAACAATGCATAAATATACTACCTACTTTATAGGGATTTTTAGAAGAAATATATTTGCAAATATTAAAGTATTATTCAGTCATTTTTTAGTTTTGTCCAACGCATAACCCCATATAGGGTTTTCTTGGCAAAGATACTGGAGTGGTTTACTATTTCAGTCTCATTTTGCAGATGAGGACCTGAGACAAACAGGGTTAAGTGACTTGCCCAAGGTCACATAGCTAGTAATTGTTTCAGGCCAGATTTGAACTCAGGAAGATGTATCTTCCTGCCTCCTAGCCCAGAGGTCTATCCACTGTGCCACCTAGCTATTAAAGTACTGTAGAAATATTAAATTACTATAATTATCATTGAAGATTTATTTTTCTGTCCTTTTGTATTATTGATACTGTACATGGAAACCACATAGTTTCACAGCACAGACTTTAAGGCATGCCAGCATTGGCTTCTGAAAAATGTTAATTATAGCACATGCCAACAGGTACATTAAAGAGCCAGGATGTTTTCCCTCTTAGAAACTGGTAATGTCACTTTCTCATTCCTGTTCACTTTCTTTTATTTCCTGTCTGACAAGGACAGACACTCAATAAATACTTGAATGAATGATCTACAAACATAGCAACAGAAGAGTTAGTTCCACCGTGGTTCTGAAAAATAACCACTGATCTATATCATGGAGCTATAATCAGTTTAGTAATATGCCTACCCTTGGCAAGTCACACCAGATGGCAGTGAGTTGGTTCAACTGTTGAGTCAAAGCTATCATGTGAAATTGTTCTGCTGATGATATGTAGCCATAATGCAAACTTTTTGTTTGACTTCTGTTTTGGACCTGTGATTTTATCATGGTAGAGAGCTTCTAACATGGAAATTATTTTCACAGTTCAGCCAATTCTCTATATAATTTCTAATCTAACAGTATTTCCTTGGCTACTGAGATGTGATGTGGTCCCTTTACCTATGTAACATCTCCACCAGAGAGGTGGCAGTATAAGAGGGGAGAAAATTCATGGTCCCACAGCTATATGTCAAGGTTGGGATTGGAGCCCAGCAACATGATGCAATATACAAAGCATTCCCCTTGCAGTTAGAAGAGATTGAGCTGGACACCTGCCAGTGATAATTACTAAACATATGAGTTTGTAAAAATAATAGGATCATAGATGTTGAGCTTCAAGAAACCTCATAGTCCATCTAGCCTAAATGCTTCATTTTATAACTGAAGAATTTGAACTCCATGGAAATCTAGTCATTTTCCTAGAGTGTCTGGATAGTGAGAATCAGAGGAGCAATTTGAATCAGGGCCCTTTGACTCTAGAGCCAGAACTCTTTCCAATGATCTCCTTCAGCCTCAGTTTCCTCAAATGGATGATAACATGGGGATAATTATTCCCTAGTGTGTTTAACTTTCAGGGTTGTTCTAAAGATCTCAACTAATAAATGTATCATTCAGTTGTTTCAGTCATCTCTGACTCTTCATGACCCCCATCTGGGGTTTCCTTGGCAAGATTCTGGAGTGATTTGCCATTCCCTTCTCCAATTCATTTTACTGAGGCAAACAAGGTTAAGTGATTTCCCAGGGTCACTTAGCTACTGAGTGTCTGAGGCCAGATTTTAACTGAGGTCTTCCTGACTCCAGGCTTGATGCTCTATCCAATGCACCAAGCAACATTTTACTTAACCTAAAATCACTCTATGGCAGTTTTTATTAGTCTACACTCAAGACTTGCACTCCATTGACCACAACACAAGGCCCCCTATAACAGTAGTGAGCTCCAGCCAAAGTTACTGTCAAGTACAAACATATTGCCAAAAGTTGACAGGAATGGAGGTCCAATTTCTTTTTTATAGTGACTCAAACTTAGCAACAGCTAGTTTTGTTCATCAATTCTGAGGCTTTGACAAAATGGAAATTAAAGGAAAATATGTACTCCTTCCTGGAGCTACATATTTAAGGAAATATATAGGCAATGAGGCTAATATCACACTTACACTTACATACACACACACACACACACACACATTTCCTGTAGACTTCAATGTGACTGTGTTGCATGTGCGCTTCTAAGGGTATAATTTGACCAAGAGCAAGTCAATCAATACGTATCCATTTTAACACACAAAAAAAGTGGATGGAAAAATACAGAAAGCAATCACGTAAAGTAATATGCTGAGGATGGCTTCTGGAGAACAAAACAAAACTGTTTTCATTGAGATCAATCATGTCAGCTTTCTTTGGGTGCCTTTTTTTTAGTCTTAATTATCGGTGCCAAGCAGGAATCACAGATTAGACACCAGCGAAGCTATTTTTAAGTTTATCTTATTGAAACCTGTTCTTTTGAGTGAATCTAATCCAAAAACATGCTGTTGGCTTTCCTTTTGAAATAATTCTCAAAATTTCCTGAAAAAGCTAGAGGCTGATAAGGTAAAAAGGGTCAAAGAACATTGTAGGGAGTCCTCACTCAAAAGACTTCTCTACTGTCATGAATTTGTGATTTCATCAATGTGGATACTTCCACCAATGGAAAGGATTACTGCCTGTTCCAGCATTCTCCTCTTGCACAACTCTTATCTATATCTTCTTGGAAATTCTTCCCAAGTATATAGCCAACTTATTGAGTTCTTCCTTCTGCATTTATTTACATTGTATGACCATCTGCTGGCATATAAACTGGCATAGAATAAGGTGGATAGATTTAAGATAGAAGATGCATTAGAAGCCACAGAACTCTCTATGAGGCCCAGAATGCCTAAGTGACATGGTCAGTGTCATGCAACCAGTAAGTCTGAAGCAGGGTTCAAATTCAGGTCTTCTTGACTCCAAGGCCAGTGTTCTAACCACTTTATTGTCAGTCAATAAACATTTATGAAGTGCCTACTGTGTGGAAGGGATTGTGCTAATTGCTAGGGATACAAAGAAAAGTTAAAGTTTATCGAAGATAACGAATATCTAGAATTAAGGTGGATTGGGAAAGACTTCCTGTAGAAAGTAAAAATTTAGCTGGGACTTGAAGTTAGGGATGCCAGGCAGCATAGATTAAGAGGGAGAGCATAGGGTGAGGGGTGAGGAAAGAGTCAATGAAAATGCCTGGATGCAGATGGAGTATCATTTTTCAGCAATATCAATGAGGCCAGTGTCACTGGATTGTAGAGTGTGTGGGAGTAGAGGAAGTAAAATGCAAAAAAATTGGAAAGTTGGGGGTAAGAGGCTACAAAGGGCTTTGAGTGGTAGATAATTATACAGCTGATCCTGAAGCTGATAGACAATCATTGGAGTTTATTGAGTAGAAGAGTGATATAGTCTAACCTGAACTTTAGGAAGGTTGCTTTGGCAACTGAGTGGACAGAGATTTAAGGAAAGGAGACCAACCAGCCAGTTATTATAGTAGACTAGGTGTGAGGTGATAAGGCTCTCCATCAGAGTGGTGGCAGTATAAGAGGGGAGAAAAGAGCATATATGAGAGATGTTACATAGGTAAAATCAACAGACTTTGGAAACAAATTAGATATTGGGTAAGAGTGAGAGAGTGGGGAGTCAAGGATGACATCTAAGTAATGAGCCTGGATGATCGAGTACAGTGGTACTCTTCAGAGTAAAATAGAAGTTAGGAAGCGGAGAAGGTTTTGGGGAAAAGATACTGAGTTCACTTATGGGTATGTTGAATTTAAGATGTCTCCATGATATCCAGTTTGACATATCTAATAAATTGGTGGAAATGTGAGAGAGGAGATCAATAGAGATTATTGGTGTGTTTGGTTATTTTTCAAGCAATCTCCTATGATTTTAATATATGCATGTGTGTGGGATGGTGAGACCCCTACTCAAGTTGACTACCTGGAGGCATCTCAAGGTACAAACAGAAAGTCCTTTATTCTGTTCTCGGGAGAAGTGGGTGAAACCTTCACTAGGCAATCTAGAGAAGGGAGACACAGTACAGAAGCAGAAGCATGGTTGTATAGCCAAAAACCACAAACTCCTCCCCCTGCCTTTTTGGTCAAGAGCTTGAGCAAGCAACGTATTCTCAGAAATTTGCCCCAGATACAAGGAATAAGGAAATGGAATTAAGCAAACAAGGGGAGAGGGGTGATAAGGTGATTTCATAATTTTGAGTTCCCACATATCACTTGATTCCCAAGAAACTAAAACTTAGGCCTAGGGTCAGATCTACTTGAGATTTAAGTCCCTGAGAATTCTTCACTGACATTACATTCACATAGAACCTTCCTTATTAGAGGAGTACCTTTAAGCCAACATTTTGCTCCACCAAATCAAATGTTTTCTTTTTTTATAGTCAACAATAAAAGCACTGAGATTTTGTTTTCAGAAATTTTCAGTCAGTTATGTGATGCTACTGAGCAATATTTTTTAAATTATTTCATTTGTTTTCAGTTTTCTATAATTACTTCCACATATCTTAGATTTTTTACCCCTCCCCCTCCTTCTCCCCTTCCTCCCCTCTTTACCAAGACAACATGCAATCTTATATACTTTCTACACATACATTTTTCTTAAATACATTTTCATCTTAGTCATGTTGCATAGAAGAATTAAAATGAATAGGAGAAATAATAAAACAAAACATAACACAAGAGAAAATGGTCTGCTTCATTCTATGATCCAATTTCACAATTCTTTCTCTGAATATGAATGGCATTTTTTTTCAAGAGCCCATTGGGAATTTTTTAGGCCTTTACATTGCAATGAAGTACAAGTCTACCAGAAAAATTCCTCACACACTGTGGTTGTTGCTGAATACTAAGTTCTCCTGGTTCTGCTCCTTTCACTCACCATCAGTTCATATAAGTCCTTCCAGGCCTCTCTGAAGTTTTCTGTTCATCAATTCTTATAGCACAAGAGTATTCTATTGCATTCATATGCCACAACTTGTTCACCCATTCCCCAGTTGATGGGTATCCAGTTCTTGACCACCACAAAGAGAGCTACTATAAATATTTTTGTACATGTGGGACCCTTTCCCATTTTTATGATCTCTTTGGGACACAGTCCTAGAAGTGATATTGCTGGGTCAAAGGGTATGCACATTTTTTGTAAACCTTTGGGCATAGTTCCAAATTGTGTCCAGGATGGTTGGATCAGCTCACAGCTCCACAGCAATGAATTAGTGTTCCAACTCTCCCACATATTCTCCAACATTTATCATCTTCCTGTTTTGTCATGTTAGCCAATAGGATAGGTGTGATGTGGTACCTCAGAGTTGTTTTGATTTGCATCTCTCTAATCAATAGTGATTTAGAGCATTTTTATATGACTACAGATAGTTTTAATTTCTTCCTCTGAAAATCATCAGTGATATTTTCTAAATGATGCTATTTTAGTAATAAGGTTTGATTTTATTTTACTCAAGTATTCAGTATTCTCCCCACTTTCAGATGGCTAGATTATTGATTCCTTATCACTTTATTACTCATTTCAACCTCATCATCAGCATTATTATTGTCAAGAAGCATTTACTAAGTGTCTACTATGAGGGAGGCACTGTGCTAAAGAAATGGTATATAAAGAAAGGCAAAAATATGATCTCTGCCCTCAAGGAGCTTTAATTTCTAATGAGAGAGACAACATACAAACTATGTTCATTCAAGGTACATAGCATGTAAATGAGAGAGAATTTCAGGGGAAAGTCACTAACAGTGGCCAGGAGAGAAGAGGCCTCTTGAAGAAGGTAGGATTTGAGCTCAGTTTTAAAGGAAGCCAGTGAATCTAATAGGTAGAAATAATAAGGGAAAATAATCCAGGGGGACAGTCAGTGAAAAGGCTTGGAGTTGAGAGACCTAGTGTGGGAGGAACAGAAAGAAGATGATAATCATGGGATCTTACAATATGTGGAGGGGAGTAAACTATAAGAAGATTGAATAGGTAGGAAGGTTATAAAAGGCTTAAAAAAGCAAGTCAGATGTTTTTATATTTGCTGCTGGAGGTGATATGGAGTTACTACAGTTTGTTCAGTACAGGACATGGGAGTGGGAGGAGGCATTGAATATGAAAATCATGACAATGACGGAGTAGAAAATGGATTAGAATGGGTGGATACTTTAGTTAGGGAGCTCAAACAAAAAGGTTTATGGAATGAACTGTGTGACATCATGGGGGCCTGAAGTAGGGTGGCAGTAAGGAGAATGAAGAGAAGGGGATCATATATAAGAGATGTGAAGGAGAGGACAATTCAGAGGAAAAGAAAAAGAACTCAATTTTGAACATAGTGTGTTTAAGATCTCCATAGGACATTGAGTTCGATATGCCCAAGAAGCAGTTAGTGATACTTTGTCCTGGCTAAAGATTAGATCAATCTTTCAATGAACAAACTTCCCCAGGATGGTTTTCAGAATGCAGATCTAATCTGTTGCCCTGACTATAACACGAGGCCTTTCTGGCAAAGTAGAAATTGTCAAAGCCTGTATGGATTCTGAGAATTTACAGTTACTTCCCTGTCACAGTGAGGTAGGACTTTGGGGAAAATTCAAAGGATGTGGTTGGGTAAATAAAAGTGATTCTAGAACCTATGTATACATATATGAATAGCCTGAAGGAGTCAAACACATGAGCAGGACTCAACAAGTCCCCATGTCACCAAGTAAGCTGATTCTAGCCTGGTCTGCATTATCAAGAACAAAAAGAAAGAAAAGAACTTCAGACAGGAAAAGAAGGAAAAGGAAATATGAGCAAACAGAACAAAGGAAACTTTTAAGGATGAAAGTTCAAGAGTGGAAACTGACAACTGAATACTAGTGATGAAAATTAAAAATATGGAAAATGAAAAGAGTGTCAACTTAGATAGAAGCAGTAAGAGACCCAAAACATATTCCCTCAGCAGAGAAACTCTCCTGATAGCTCTTATTTCGCTGTTAAATATATCAGCATCTAAATCCATTTGAGCAACTTTGATAGTACCTCAGAGGCCAAATTCTGTCATGTACTTGCATATACACAGGGAGAGAGACAAAGGACTTTTTTGCAAGCTCTGTGCCTAACATCCCTTCCATTTTGATGAATTGGGCGGGCACAACATCTGTGAGCACGATGGAAAGAACAGCTTTCCTTTCACATAGTTTTCCATACAATGGATACTTTCAGATATATTAAAAAAAAAACATTAAAAAGAAAAAAGAAAAACCTTGAATGATGCTTTAACAACTTAGCCTCCACAAGGTTGGTACATAATTAATGAGATGGGAGATGGGCTTGAGAATCTGCTTTCATCTAAATAAAGGTGGCTGATGTTTATCTGTACCTTTGTGTTCATTGTTGCCTTGAGTGCATAGAGCTTCCTGTTGGTACAGAACACTATCGATCTGCTGACTAATCTTTTTATCTGATCATTATAGATTGCAACTCTGTCTATAACCTTTACACATACAGCTATTGTGGTTAAATAAAACCAGGTACAAAATAATTAACATGTTCCCATATTGATATTTCCCTTCCGGGCAAGGGCGGACGCACAGCTTTGGTTTGACGACTGACTGGACCTGGCCGTATTTTTAGAGAAAAGTATAAATAGAAGATGAATATACAATCTTTAGTTCCTTAATATAAATTACTCAGGAAGAAATAGTAGGTAGCCTTGGGGAAATCAACAGCCTCTTCAATTGAATTGCTTCTGTCACTGCATGGACACAGCCTTGTTTGATGTCCTCCTACCATTTGTCTTGTATGGAGTCTTTTATCTAAATCCAAAGCAATGCAGTCATCACTGCTGCAATTCAATAATGACTCTGCGGGAGCTGTCATCCACAGTTTGCTATTCATCTTGTAAAAGGCTTTGAGTTTTCAAAGTACCAAGGAAGGTTGGTATTTCAATGCCGTGGACAGATCACTTAAAGTTCTTTTGTATTCACACACACACACACACACACACACACACACACACACACACACACACGCAAATCTGAATTGAGGATGGGGGGGTATTATATGCCAACAGACTACTACTCCAGGTGACTACCAAGAGCTAGAGCTAACCTACCCTCTGGGATGGAGACAATTAGCTATCTGACCCACTTGGAAAGGGCTAGGACGGGGAGGGGGAGAGCAGTCAGGACTCAGTATAAGCTTGTTTAACATCAATACTATAATTAGGAGGCCTCTGAGACCATAGAACAATCACTAGAAAAGGACAAAAAGGGAAAGCCCCAGAAATAGACTAGCCATCTATTGTATATGAAAATAAGTGCACTGACCCATTATGAGAGGGAACTTCAGTACCTCAAGATATAGTTTCTGGGAAGCAGAGACTGAGCGAGACTCAGGGACATACTCCGAGATTATAAACTGAATTAGACAAGTCAAGGTTTTTGTTTTTGGCTGGGTGTGGTGATACATGCCTCTAATTTCAGTTATTAAGGATGAAGCTGGTGGATTGCTTGAGTTCAGGAGTTCTGAGGTGCAATGGGCTAAAGTCAAGAGGATGCCCACAATAAGTGTAGCACAGATATGGTGAACCCCAAGCAGGGTGGCAAAGAGTCCCAAGCTGTTTAAGGTAGGGTGAACTGGTCCAACTCAGAAATGGAGCAGGGCGGAACTGTGCAGATCAGCATTGGGATGGAGGCAGGGGAGTGGTTACTTTATTTCCAGCCTGAGTCAGGGATCCAGTCTCAAAAAAAAAAAAAAATGGTCCCAGTTTTATGATGTCATGAGTTCAGGGAAATCCCAGTGAGGAAACTTCCTCTGCTAATACTGATTCTGTCTCATAAATTGTTCTCTTACAGTAGAGTCAGGGTTCTGAACCAGTTTTCTTTTTGGGTGTCCTGGACCCCATGGACACTCTGGCAAAGTTCATGGATCCTTTCTTAGAATAAAAAAATGTTCCAAGACCCCAAGTTAAGAATCTCTGCAATGGAGAATGACCTGGGATACTGGTAACTTAAGGGATTTCTCCAGAGGAGTCAGTGTGTCATAAGTGAGAACTAATCCCAGGTCTTCCCAGTTGTGGTTCTCTATACCACAACATTACTTTGCCTCTTAATCTAGCCTAGTTACACCAACCTGTCTTGGACCACAGCCTCTGGAAGCCATCTGATTAAATAAAGTCAACTGTTCAAGTACTTAATATAAAAAAAAAGAAAACTAATGCCAAGTCCTACCAGAACTTACCCATCATCAGCATCCCTCCTAACCCAGTCATTTTCTTAACCTTTCTGGAATGGGTGTGTATCTTCTTGCTGTTCTTGCATTTTCCATACATCCCCCTCAGGCAGCTTGCTCTGTCAGGAGGAGAGTAATGATGATCTTTCAAATTTTGGGAAATGTATGGAAATGGAAATTTGTTTCTATTAAGTATAAGTTTGCTGACACATTTTCCCTCTATTGGGAATGGATTTTCACCAGGGAATCAATGTATTCTTTTTCTCACCATGAATACCTTTCCCTCTATATATGCCTTTTGAAATTGATGACCCAAGTCAAAGTCAGAGAGGATCTCTATTGAGGATAGGAGAAAGTTGATCCACATAGGACTCAAAGCAAGAGATGTAGAATGGAGTAGGAGACAGAGCACTAGGATCAAACTGATCTTAGATACTTACTAGTTGTATGACCCTAAGCAAGTAAACTTCTTTGTGCCTCCATTTCATTACCTTAAAATGAGATGGCCACTAACAATTGCCTTCCCACTGCACGTCTGTGATCCTATGATTCTGGACTCATTAATGTTCTGCTTTCTATAGTAAAAAGTATTGATATGGTACCTGTGTGTGCAAATCGGTTGATGAGCCCAAAGGATGACTAAGTGTTTCTTCCTCACAGGGAATATGTATAGTTTTCTCTTTAGTCAGTGCCTCCTGATGTTACTTACAGAGTTTCTCACATTTTCTGCCCAGTCACCTTTCTGCCTTAAAGCATTTTTTCTTTGGATTGAGCTACTTCCTTTGACAGCTGCCTGCTGGAGTGATCTAGGTTTAACTGCTACCACTTAGCAGTCAGCTACTCAGCCACATGGCCCCAAGACATGCTTCACTCAGTCTTTGGAATGTCTGGTCTATCTATCTAACTTTGGGTGGCTGTTTTGGGCTTCATCTGCTTTGTGAGGTTCACTCAGCAAGCTTTAAGGAGTTAGATGGCCTGTTGTTCATCCTTTATTTTCAAAGAGGACCAGTGACATCATGGTATGATGTCTTGCCTCATGTATGAATTGGATTTAGGTGAAGCAGAGTTGCACAAAGTTGTCATTCGCACTCTCTTTTCTGGAGTCATTGAAGTCCAGCGCAAGACAAAGGCCAGGATGATTGGTAATGTCCCCGGATATACTGGATGACTTTGGTGTCTCTGATGTCTGACCAACCTCTATGTGCTCCACGTTGCCTGCTTCAGCTCCCTTCATAGTTGTTGAAACAAATAGTTCTCATTCTCCCATTCTGCAGGGTCTTTACTTGCTTGGGCTAGACATCCCCCTAACTCACCAGCGGGTTTGAGGCCTGTAAGTTATCCTCAGTGCGGTTTGTTCTGTTAAAATAGTTTCACCAAGATGTGGTCACCGAGGGTGCTACAGCTTCATAGAGCTACAAGCGAGAATTATGTGCCAGGTGGAGACCAAAGGTAGATGAACAGCCCTGGCAAAGGTCTTAGCAAGCTCTCATACCAGAGGTGCTAACACCTGAACACTTCATACACCATCCAGCCATGTGATCTTTCAATATTATCAGTTCAGGCAGCATACAGGTAGTGTCCTGAGTGAGCCACATAGTATTAATTCCACATCAGGTCTAGTCCTCAATTGTGTATACTGAATCACCAAGAAGCATTTCTTGGCAGAATGTCAGCCTGGTCTGGAGTAGGGGTACAGAAAAGATCTTGCAAATGTTGAGTTTCTTATGCATGTGACCCATCATACTAGAATTCTGTTCCCAGTCCTTCAGTGGCTTTCTACTAGCTAAACAAATGAAGTCCAAGTTAATACCCTAAACAGTCTGGTACCTCACTACCTTGTCAATGATATCTTATGCTGATCCCTCCATGTCTTCCATGTTCCAACAAATTTGATTACTTTCTGTTGTTTCAATATATCCCATATCTTCCTACCTCTAAGATGTTTGCAAGGCTCCCTTTATGTCTGAGATATTTTTCTCTTTTTATCCTCTCTGATCCCTTAAAATTCTACCTAGATTTCAAGGCCCAGCTTAAATGCTACCTCTTCCATAAAGCCTTCCAGGATCCTTGAAGTTACAAATAGTATTTCCTTACTAGAATCTCAGGCAGCCATTGTTTGTATTTCCATTATGCACTATGTTTCTACTGGGTATTTTGATGTACCACTGGATCCTCCAGTTATTGCCCATTCTTGCCCTCTGATCTTGCAGGACCCTTGTCCATGTTCTCCTATAAATCTTCCAAAAATTATTCACCCCAAATGCCAGGGGCCTCTCTCTAACTCTCTTGACTTACACAAATATCATTGGATGGATGGATACCAGGGCTTTGCTTTTACCACATGATCAACCCATCTCCTTTTCTGGTCATAAGTATTTCTGATGACATGCTTTAGACTAATTCTTTTGTGTAATGCTTCATGATAGAACTTAAGCATACCACAAGGCCTGCCCCTTTCATCCACTGGTAAATTGCTGGAGAGAAGGTGGAGAAGGGGATTTTCACTTTTTTGGAGATGTCCTAGGTCAGTTTTTATTCTCTCCCAGTCCAGCTCTTGACATCCAGATTTCAAAACAATGTACCAAGTACCCTTAAATCCATCTCTCACCTTTTGAGCTTCCTTTTGTGTATTTCCTTTCCATATTTAGAATTTAAGCTTTTTGAGAGCAAGAACTGTTTACATTTTTGCTTATATTTGCTGGCATACTTAGTGCCTAGAACACAGCATTTAATAAATATTTGTTTCCTTCTTTCCTCCTTCCTTCATATGTACCTTCTCTATTGCTCTTTAGGTGACCCACAATTTTTATTCTCTAATTTCTTTTGTATTCCATTATTTATAGTTACATAACTTTGTATTATAAGTATTTGTGCATGTTCCTTCTTTCCCTTTTTCTATTGTAATACCCATGAGAAGGAAAAGTTTCTTATTTACCTCTAGCTTACCCTATACCCACTCACATTCACATTGCCAGCATCCAGTTTCTCTAAATGTAGCCTAGTACTTTGCACATAGTAGGTACCATATTAGTATTTAATGATGTGAGTGTTGTTGCATTTTAATTAATTTCTGATCCCATAGCTATCAGACTCTCCCCTAGCATAGTGGTGCCATGTGTAATAGCACTGGGTGATTAACATCTGTGGTGCTAATGAACACCTTTGTCTGCTTCCAGGCAAGTTTATACACGACCTTTATCTTTTTTAGGATACTTGTTAGTCCATGATGCTATGCTAATTCTCAAGAGTGACTCATACATTTTGTAATTTCATTTTCTGTTATGTGTTAGAAGAATCATGGGAATACCGAAAGTCCTAACTGATTTTCTGAAAAGAATTATCCTAAGTGAAGCAAAGAAAAAGAAACCTGAACTCCTCCCTCCTCCCAATCTGGTTTCACATTCCTCTTCTTGTCACTTAATTGAATCCCACCACCTTAAGCTTGAGAATCACCCAGTAGGTATTGCCACCACTGGTCTTTCTGTGGTTTCTGGGATTTCCTCAAGGTTCTTAGATCTCTGTCTACTAGCCAATCTCTAATTACTTAACAAATTACCTATACCTCATGCCTCAATGCCCTTAATATATACTCTTAAGTTACTTTTAATCTATTTTCTGTCACCCTTCTTATACTGAAACTGTTTGGTCAAAAGTCACCAGTGACCCTTTAATTACTAAATGTAAGTCTTTTAAAAATTCTTTCTTCTTTTTGACCACTCCTTCCTCCTACCCCTCCATTTACCTTAGAGATGTTATACTCCCCTTTTCCTACTCCTACCCCATAACTATTTTTTCTCCTTTACTATCCCCCTCTTTGCTTACTTCCTTAATCCTTAAAGATGGGTGTTCCCCAAAGACCACTTCTCTTAGACCACTTCTATTCTCTTGCTTAGCAAGGCAATTCATTTGTTCCCATGGTTCCAGCTTTTGCCAATGTGCAGGTGACTCCCATATCTCTAATTATCTTAAATTCCAGATCATGCACCTTTCTCTAACCTTCCTCCCGGTCTCCCCCACCCCTTGGAGCACATATTAAGGATTCAAAGGGACGTTTCACTGGGTCACAAAATTCAACATGTTCCAAACCAAATTTAAGATCTTTCCCTTTAAAACATTCCTCCTCTTTTGATCTCCCCATTTCATTTAGTGGTAACACCATTTACCCAGTCTCCAATTTCAAGGTTATCTTTGACTATTCCATTTCCTTTGCCTCTTATATCCAATTACCCTCTGCAGCATCTCTTATAGCTACCCCTCCTCTATATTTCTACTGCTATTTCTTTAGTCCAATGATACTGTTCCTTGAAGGTAGATGGCAATAGTAGGTAGTAGATGGTGTAGTTGGCAGCTCAGTAGCATACTGGACTTCAAGTCAGAGTATGGAAGTTTAAATATTGCCCAAGATACTATGATTATGGGCAAGTCACCTACCCCCATTCAGTCTCAACTTCTTCATCTTTAAAATGGGGATATTAATGGCACCTACCTTATATAGTTGTTATGAAGATCAAGTGAGATAACGTATTTAAAGCATTTTGAAAATCCAACATTATAAAATTGTTAGCTACTATTGTTGCAGCACATACTACCTTACTGGGTTGTTGCGAACAACCTCCTAACAGTCCTACCTCTGACCATATTCTCTTCATCCTTTACTCTTCCCTACTGCTCCTAGTCTGGAAGGTACAGAAGGATTGGAGACAAGTATAACAATAATAGGCAGCTAGATGGTGCAGTGGATAGAGAGTCAGGCATGGACTCAGGAAGACTCATCTCTCTGAGTTCAAATCTTGCTTTGGCTACCAACTAGCTATGTGACCCTGGGCAAGTCACCTTGTTTGCTTCAGTTTCCTCACCTGTAAAATGATCTGGAGAAGGAAATGGCAAACTACTCCAATATATTTGTCAAGAAAACTTCAAATGGAGTCATGAAGAGTTGGACATTACTGAAAAATGGCTGAACATAACATTAATGATAAAAAGCATTATGTATAGATTTTTTACAAATATTTCATATGATCCTCATAACTGTGAGATTTGATTGCTTTATTATCCCTATTTTATAGATGAGAAAATTGAGACAGAAAGTGACTTGTTCAAGGTCACACATTTAATAACTATCTGAGTCCAGAATTGAACTCTTCCTTACTCCAGGTCTCCCTCTCTATCCACTGTACCACTAAAAGGGGGAACTGCTTCAAATTTTAATAAAGAAAAGGAAAGGGGTCAATAAACTGTAAGCTAATGATCTTGCCTTTGAATCCTGGCAAGATTGTAGAACATGTTATTAAATAGATTATGAAATCATTCATGATCATCTAGAAGAGGAATTGATCACAAAGAGCCAGCATGGTGTCAGCAAGAATAGTCCATGATTGATTATTAACCTCATTCCATTTTGTTTAAGTTCAGTAGACTACTGGATACAAGGAATGCTCTTTATATTGCTTATCTAGATTTTAGCAAAGCACTTGGAAATCTTTTCTGCTCTTCTTACAAACAAAATGGAAATGAATGGGAGTCAAAGGACAGTACCATTAAGTGACTTCAAAAACAATTTTATGACTGGCATAAACAGTGATGTTTGATATCAGCTTGGAAGGAGATCTATAATGGAGTACCCAAGGGATATGCATATGATCTTACATGATTTAATACTTTATCAATAACAAATACATTGATGACAAGCATATCAAGTTTGCTAATGACATCAGTCTAGGAAGGATAATTAGAATGTTGGATGACAGAGATTCAAAATGAATGTGATAGTATTGACCGCTAATTTTAATAAGATAATAGAATTTAATGGGGAAGGGAATAAATGCAAAATCCTAAACTTGGGTTATGAAAAACAACTTTTAAAGTTGAAAAGGTTAAATATGCATCAACAGGGTGATATAGCAATCAAAAGTAATAATACAGATATATTGAGTCATAGCACTCAGAATTATGGTGGTGAAAGTCTCACTGTACTCTGCCCTGGTCAGATAAAATCTGGAATACCATATTAAGATTTAGGCTTCCCATTTTAGAATAAACATTTATTAGTGAGAGAGCATCCAGAGGATCATATCCATGGTGGCCACCAAGCAGCAAAGTGGGGAGACTACTCAAGTGGAGTCAAGAAGATCCAAGTTCAGATCTAGCCTCAGATGGCCTGGTCAAATCACTTCATCTCTGTCTTCTTCAGTTTTCTCAACAGTAAGATGGGAATAACATTTTTATTTTATTTTTTTGAGAACTAAATGGGATAGCATACAAAAGTGCTTGTAAATCTTAGTGCTTTATGAATGCTAGCCATTATAATAATAACACTATGGAGACATGATGATGATGATGATAAAGGACACTGAAATCATCTCATATAAAAATCAATTGACATGACTAAGGATATTTAGAAAAGACTTAAATGGGAAGGGCTGGGGATGGGCAGAGGTATCCGAAGAGCTAATGTGGAAAATTCATTCTCCATGGGCTCGGTGGCAGAGCTGGGAGCAGTGGTTGAAAGTGACAAAGAGACAGGGTTGATACAAGGACAAAATTCTTAACATTTGGAGCTATTCCAAAATGCTGTGGGTTGCATTGGGTCTTTTGCTAGGTATATTAAAAAGTAGGTTCTTGTTCAGGTATGGTTAGGTGACCTCTGAGCTACCTTCCAACTCTGAGAGCCTGTAATGCTATGCTTCTGTCATCTTGTGCCAAGAAAACCTATTCAAATATTAGACTAGGCATATCAATACACTGGAGAGAGAAAAGATTCTCACACCCATTCAAATTCAAATCCACAGTCTTTGACAAGCTATTTCCTCGCACTATCTCAGGGCATTTTCACAGTAACTAACAGATTATTGCAGTAGAATAATTTCCCCAAGGATTCTCAAAATGTCTCCTAATAGTAATTTCCAGGTTGCTTGTTGGCCTCTTAAAGAAAGTGCATAGAGTTGAAAACTTAACTCTGACCCCCACCTTTAAACTTTGTCTCCTACTATGTCTGTACCCCGGATACTCATTCTCCCTTGAAAATGACTTACATATTCTTGACGCCAACCATTTATTAAAGTATATTTCTTTTCTCCTGAGTGCTCTAGGTAGATAGGTGACCAGAGGACAGAGTGCTGGGCCTGCAGTCAGGAAGACCTGGGTTCAAATTTAACCTTAGACACTTACTAGCTGTGTGAGCCTGGACAAGTCATTTAACCTCTATCTCTCTCAGTTTCCTCATCTGTAACATGAGGAAAATAATAGCATCTACCTCACAGGACGATCAAATGGAATAATATTTATAAAGCCCTTTGCATAATTACTGGAATATATTAAGTTATTAATAAATACTTATTCCCTTTCCATTCCCTTCATGCTCATTTCTGGCTGGTCCATAGGTTACCTCTGATATTTAATGCTCTCAATATCCTTTCAATTCTTGAAGCACTCACCATACTCTCATGTACTGTTTTCTTTATATATACACATATATATACTTTCCCTCTTATTCCCCATACCCCATAGACTGGGAGCACCCAGAAGGCAGGGGAGTATGTCATATACTTCATAATCTTTTCAACTATGTCTAATTGCCCTGTCCACAAAGCTCTGACACACACACATCAGATAATTGGGAATGGTTCAAATGGTGCTGTCAAAGCCTTACCTGTGGGTTATCTTGTGACATAGAGTTATCACCACTAAACATTTTCCACATTATATTTGCCCCTAAACTCCATTAGGTCAAAGCTCATCCCAGTGTGTTAGTCTCATGGAAACCCACACAACACAGGGGAGTATAGGACAAACCACTAAGGAACAACACAATCCTCTCTCCAACTCTCTTGCTCCCACCCCAAACTCCACAGTTCTGTTATAGAGAACTTTCCAGGATCGTCTGCAACAGGAGAATGCAATTTTTAGAAACATCACCCTAGAATTTCTGCTTTCTCTGGCTATCTACAGGCAGCCCCAGAATGGGATGGAGACTGGTAGAATCTTTGGATCTAGCGCCCATAGCTGTGGTTCGCCACTGCAGCACCAACAGCTCAGCTGCATTGACTTACCTAGTGTGATTATCTAGCATGTGGTCTTGTTCATAATAGAAGTTCAATATTGAGTGAAACTAGACCTATTGTCACATCTGACTTCACTCTTTCTACAAATGTCAGACAAGAGGCTGTCATTACTGATGCACAAGCCAAACTCATGATACAGACTCAGGAAATTGGCACATTTCTCTTAGTAGCCAAACCTACTCAAAAATTTCCAGCCTTTAGATTTCCTCAGTTCACCGGTGATCTTATTTGGCTAAATCTACTCTTCTGGCCTTTTGTTTGCAGTGGTAACCATCTGGAGGGGCAGCTAGGTGGCATGGGGGATAGAGTGCTAGACCTAGGGTCAGGAAGACCTGAGTTTAAATTCAACCTCAGACATTGACTAGCTGCATGACCCTGAAAGTGTCACAACCCTTTTTGCTTCAGTTTTCTCATTTGTAAAATGAGTTGGAGAAGAAAATGGCAAACCATTCTAGTATCTCTATCAAGAAAACCCCAAATGAGAACATGAAGAATCAGACACAACTGAAAAATGACTGAGAAGCAACAGTCATTAGTGATCACAGAAACTGAGGGTTGCAAAGTAACCTCAGTAGGAATCTCTACCTACAGAGGTCTTACAATCACTTAAAAGGGTTCAGATAGCTTCTACTTGAAGACCTCCAGGAACAGGGAAACTACTTCAGCCTGAAGCATTCTTTTATGATTCGGGATAGATTATCTGATGATATATTATAATTATCTGATGATTCTGATAGATTATCAGGTTTTGCCTCACATTGAAATCATAATCCTTTTCCTTTTTATAAATAGTCTTTAAAAGCTGATATAGTTCAAAACCACTTCATTCTATTGATGATAAACTCTCTCTGAATTTAGCTAGGATGACCTTCAGACCAGAGATTTAGAGCCTGTCACTAGACCCACACTCAAAGTTCTTCTAGCTTGGTAGAATCTGCCAGGTCCCAGGTTTTGGTGGCACAGACTTGAGAGTGCCTGCTTCTCCTCATCCCCAGCATAATAAGGTGTTACGGGAGGAATTCAGAGAAGCATGTCCTGATCTTTTCAAAGCTGATCCTCACACAGAATGTTCCATCTCTTGTCTTGGGGCCTTTGTACAGACTGTCTCCTTCGCCAAGAACATTCTCTTCACCTCTGCCCATGAGTGTCTTGTCTTTCTTCTAGACTATTCAAATACTTCCTCAGGGTCCTTTCTAAGCGCCCTCTGCTCCTACTTCCTCTTTAAGGTTAACCTTTTCTCTACTCTGCACGTATCTTGTGAGTACCTATTAGTATAACACATTATCTGCCCCATTAAAATATTAAGCTCCTTGAGAGCAAGGACTTCTTTGACCATTTTCTTTGCATCTTTGGCACAGTGCTTGGAAAGGAGTATAGCAAATGCTCATTGATTTATGAAGTAAAATTGTAAGTCATTAACAGTTTACCTATAGGATTATATTTTATTTGGAATATTGTGCTAATTTTTGGTACTGCATTTTAAGGAAAATATTTTTTAAAAGAAACTAAAATGGATCCAGAGGTGGACAAGAAGATAGTGAGGTAGCCAGACACTGTGCTATATGAGAACTGACTGAAAGAAGTGAGGATGCTTAACTTGGTGAAGTAAAAACTTGATGGGGGATGGGAAGCACGATCACTGCCTTCCGATATTTGAAAGACTTGCACATGGAGGGCTTGTGCCTCCGCTTGACCTGGGAAGGTAGAAATAAGTGCAGGGAGGGGAAACCTGCAGCCTTGAGGCCACATGTGGCCCTCTAGGTCCTCAAGTGCAACCCTTTGACTGAATCCAAACTTTACAGAACAAATGCTCTTAATAAAAGGAGTCAAAGAACTGCACTTGAGGACCTAGAGGGCCACATGTGGCCTCAAGGCTGCAGGTTTCCCCACCACTGAAAGGTGAATGAATGGAAGTTGTAGAGGGGAAAATTTAGGTTTAATGAATATAAAAACTTCTTAATGATTAGAGTTATGCAAAAGTAGTTCTTTTGAAAAGAATGGGATCCCCCATCTCTGGAGCTCCATTAAAAGAAGTCAAATGATTACGTGTCCCAGATTTTATGAGGAATTTCCAAAGTACAAGCTGAATTGGATGACCTGTGCACTCCCAATTTTGAAACACTTCATATGCTTCTGAGCCTAAACCCACCTCTTTCACTCATTGTCCTGAGACCAGATAGAACATATCTTACTCGTCACACTTTTTGACAGCCCTTCAGATAGCAGGAGATAACTTTGTTGTATTATTTAGCCATTTTCAATAATATCTGACCCTGTGACACCTTTTGGGGTTTTCTTGGTGAGGATATTGGAATGATTTACCATTTTCTTCTTCAGCTCGTTTTACAGATGAGGAAACTGAGGCAAGCAGAGTTAAGTGACTTGTCCAGGAATCAAACAGCTAGCAAGAATCTGAGTTCAAGTTTGAACTCAAGTCTTCCTGACTTCAGACATACCATCCACTGTGCCACTTGTAGGATGTGTTCAATATCTATATTCTTCCTAATTCCCCTGAAACTGCAGCCACTATATTTCTCATTTAAAAGTCTAATGTGGATACACAGGAAAGCACTGAGACTCATCTGTATGAAAGTTTTGCTTTTTCAATGCCCTAAGTTAGGGAACCTCAGCTTTCTGTTCAAAGACGGTGGAGTGCTTTAAGTTCTATGAAAAGAAATGATCTCTTTTCACCCCAGGAAAAAAAGACAAGGGCAGGTGGGTGGGGGACAGAAAGGGGAGTAATATTCAAGAGTCTTCACACCAGGAAGAAAGCTAGGGAAAGGACCATGAGAGGAAGAGGAGAAGTGAGGATTAAAGGGTAGGAGATGCTCCTTGAGGGCTGCTTCATTTCTTTTCATATTCCTAGTACTTAGCACAATGGCTGTTTTATAGTAAGTACTTCATCATTAGTGCTGATTAATTCAGATGAGAAATGAACTAGGAAGTAAGCAACTTAACAAGAGAAATACAAGCCTCAAGGTGCCACAGCTCCAGAGGGTCTAAAAGGATGCCCAGCAGGGACTGGAGACTAGAAACCTGGGAACCCCAAAGGTACTAAACAAATGGATAGAAAACGCTTTTATTAAGCATTTGCTGTGTGCCACGCACTGTGCTAAGGACTGGAGATACAAATGCAAGCAATCAAGTCAGTCCTTCCTTCAAGCACCTTACCTTCGAGTTTGAGAAGACAATACATACAAGGGGGAGTGGGAAAGTGGGTAAGGGGAGAGGGAAGAGTTCTCCCTAGGGGCTGGGGTGAGAGTTGGCCTCTTTGTGGACTTTATTTGGAGCTGAATGCTTCATTTTTCAGGGGTTCATTTTAAGTCTGCCTCATCTACTTCTCAGAATGAAATTTTAAATTTGGTGTTGAGCATGAGTTTAGTCTGGTCAAAGATATAGGGTACGAGGGATATGCTAACCTATACACAGTGAAAGAAAAGTCCTTCATGCCTTCTCCACTACCACCACTGGCTCTCCAGTGTTTGGAGTGATGAGCCTAGAAAGCTGATGATTCCTCATAGTATACACCGACGTGGGCTCAGTCATCACAAGACTCTGCAGAGTCCTCAACTGATTCCTCCCATTCTGTGGTTTGTAACCCCTCCCCTGCCACACACACATACCATGTCCCTTATCCCTGATTTAGTCACCATCTGTTGAGGTTAAAGTCTTTCCCCTTGATATTTCTCCTCATCCTTTTACCCCTATGCATAGCAGTCCTCTTTCTAGATGGTCTTATAAGGTCTACCTACTTTCCTTTTCCATCATGTTCTCTGGGACCCCTAGTGCACTGTTAATATGCCGCCCTTCTTAGATCACGTACTGTAGCCTGAATTACCAGAGTGCTCATGGAAAGAGATCAATAGAGCCTAGATATTGGCAGCTGGAGATTTGTTTCTGGTCTACATTTTCAATGTCCTTATTTTGGTAGGATATATCTGTAGCATCATTGTTTAGAGCTCAAGAGACTTAAAATCCTGATTCCTCTTTTTTTGGTACAGAGGAAGAAACTGAGGGAAAAAGGAGTTAAGAGATTTGCCAGGGTCTCACAGTTACTAAGTGTCTAATGCAGAATTTGAACTCAGGTCTTCCTAAGTCTAAGGCTGGTACTCTATCCCCATTCCACCTCACTGCCACTATTTATGGTCAAATGTGCCACTCTCAGTTTCTGACTTACGTTGTTCTAATACCTATCCATAGCATATAAGAATAGAAGAGACAAGCACAGCCATGCTGTAGTTATAATCAGATCTAGACCCAGCATTGCATTGTCTACATGAATTTTACCAGCTGAAATTTCTTCTTGTTTCCTTCCCAAGGAAAGAGTATACTGCTTGAGAGGAAGGGAAAGGGGGATCTGGGTTGATTTGCCAGTCAGAAATCAACTTATCCCAATTGAAGGTATAATATACATGGACAATAATTAGTCTGAGCATCCCAATTCTGCCACTAAAATTTGCTGTGTGACCTTGGGCAATTCAATTCAATTCAATGAGCTAGTATTTAATAAAAGTCTACTTAATATAGGTAAGTTTTGGGCTAGATATTTGGGCTACAGAGACAAAACAGTTGATTAACCTTAAAGGGCCTCAGTTATCCCATCTATAAATTGAGGGGGTTGAACTTGTGAACTCCAAGGCACTAAATTTCTATGCTTTTATGACTTTCTGATTAGCAACTGTTTAAACAGCAGATTAGAGAAAACCTCTGTTGATTTGAGTATAGCTGCTCTGGGCCCAGTAGGCCAAGGTTCAGCTGTCAGAATACTCCAGTTTAAAAGCTGACTTCTTTAAAGGTTTCTTTAACTCCAAAGGGTCACTTGACATTTTGTAATGACTGGTATGGAACCTCTGCCAAGATCCAACACTGGTGCCTCATCATAAAATGGAGCTGACCTTGGGAACATAAGCTCTGGCAGGTACTGCTCGGAAGTTGAAAAGACTTCAAGTATGGGCATAGTGACAGACTCAATAAATGTCATCCAAGGACCCTCCTCTTTCTCTTGAGGAGATTCTACAGCAGGTATGAACCATTTTGGCCACAGCAACTCATGAACAGGGCAAAACAAAACAAAATCTACCAAGGTATGCCCAGGGCTACTCTCTCTGTCAGGAGATGGAACATCCACAGTGAAAAATCACTAATGAAAAGGAATGAAAAATATTTATTAAGCTCTTACTATGTACTATGAATGAGCATTGTGCTAAGCTCTGAGAACAGGTAGAAAAATCATCAAAGAATTGGATTAAAAGGAGATCCTAATCCATTTAGTTTCATTGGCTTTGTTCTTCTCTCCCCATACATTCGCACAGATACATGCACATGTTGAGGTGTATGGGTGATCAGTACCCCAAAATACGGACAGTCCGGGTCGTGCTCGAATGAATTCAACTCAAGCCTTCTTAAAGTCCAAGAAAACAAAGTTTATTAAGGATTCGCCTAATTGGGCTGCCTCTTAAGGAACCTAAGTATTTGTAACGCTTGTATTCATAAGCGGGCCAGATAGAATCCAACTAGACAGAGTCTGAGCTGGACTGAATCTGAGTGCCTTCATGGAGGCAAGGTGGGACTTAAATACAGAAAAGAGTATAGGAAGAATCTGGGGGGGTTGGTCTGGTAGTCCAGGGTGATGGGAGGAGGGGTTTAGGAAAGGTCTTGAGAAGTCCAAGGAAGGTCAAAGGCTGGAAACACCTGGAGGGTATCACGAGACAGACTAGGAGGCAGCCTAGGGGGTGCCTAGGTGGGAAGCAGATAGGGCAATCCAGAGATCTTGATAGGGACGGTATGGAAATAGATACAGATCTTGATGGCTGCCTTGGGAATGGGGTTTTGATGGGTTCAAGGGTGGGGAGTGCAAGAGACCTGAAATGATAATGAAAAGCCCATGGGCTTCCTGAGACTGCCGGAGATTAGATTTAAGTAAGAAAGGCCAGATTAAGTGAGAAGATTCAAGGCGAGCTCAAGGAGGCTCCCAGAGTCTGAACCCCATCACACATATGAGAACATATGTGTGTGCAAATACATGCATGTGCACATACACATGTGTATACACACACACCTAGGACCTGTGATTCCATTATTATGGGGAGCTCGCTTCACTAATATTGATGAGCAGTTTGTTCATAGCTTGTCTCTAGAGAATTGTTTAGGACCCCCAGAAGTTAAGTGACTTGTCCATGAGTAGGTAGTTAATGTGTTTCACAGGCAAGACTTGAACCCAGGTCTCCCTGACTCGAAGTAGGCCCCTATCCACCATGCTGCTCTGCCTCTTATTAGTTTGCTAGTCTGAAGAAAATGCCTGAAGATGCTACAAAGTCTGTTTTTAACCTTGACTCAGACTCTTGTCCTACTCTAATGATAAGAAATAAAAATATAATATCAAGATCTATTTTCCTTTTTTTGGAGCAAGGTTTACAATCCTTTAAAATACAAAAATTAAAAAAAAAAGTCAGGCTAGCATTAAAATGTAAAATGCTCCAGATATAAAAATTATTCAGACCCAGCAATACAGAATAGAATTTAAATTGAGAATATTTCAACAGCATTGGGAGGCCTCACCCCAGAGCTAATAATGTAATAGTTCTATCTCCCCAATAGCTCCAAAGTTGGAAGAGACTCCAAGTCAGGGAGGAGAGCTGTGGCCTACTTTATGAAATACCTTGGGGGAATTTCCATCTATCAATATATCAGAACCAGAACATTTATTAAAATGTTTCTCTCTTGCTTTCAAATATTCTTCTCTGGTAATTTTTGAGTTTTTGTTTCTGAATCATTTGTTGTTATCCCCCATCTAAAACAGGAGGGATCTCTGAGCAAATGTCTTCTCACTCAAATTTGAAGGCTACGTGTTTTTAGAGACTAAAACAGTAGAATTGGTCAGGCATCAAATTATGCAGGATTCATTCAGCTTGGAAAAATGTGCGTGTCTCTGTGGTGGCCTTTTCCTAGGCTATGCTGTGCTTATTTCTTATGTGGGTGTGGGATAAATCTAGTAAGCAAATCCTAGCATGTCAGAGTTAGAAGACACTTGAGAGATCACTTAGTTCAACAATCTCTTCATTTCACAGATGTGAAGACTGAAATCTAGAGATGTGAAATAACTTACCTAGAGCAGTTAAATGACTTACTTTGAGAAATAATGGGCTACAGATGACAGATGCTAGACTAGAAATCAGGGAAACAAGAGTTGAAGTTTCACTTCAGGCACTTCCTAGCTGTGTGACCCAGGGCAAGTCACTTAAAGATATAATTTGACAACAGCCTGTTTGGTGTAATAACATGTTCTGGAAATATTCTGCTTAAACTAGATAGAACAGGGTTGGAATTAGTAGACTTCCCTAAAGTGGTGCAGAGCAAGACTGAGGAAAAATATATTCAATGACAATGACAACGTAAAAGGAAAAGTGGAAAAGAGATATTGATCATTGCGTTATAAAGATCAAGAATGGCCTTGAAGAGATAAGAAAATTAAACGGCATAAGCTTTTCAAAAAAATTTATTTTAAATTAGTTTATTCGTTTGTTTTCTTTTTCATGCTACAAATTCTTTTGGAAATCATGCTTTTAAACGTACGGTTTTGATTACATGAAATTAAAAAAAGTTTTGCACAAACAAAACTAATGTAGTTAAAAATTAGAAAGAAAGCAAGAAACTGGGGTAGGTGACAGTAATTTTCTCTGAGAAAGTCCTCATTTTTCAAATACCTAGGGAACTGTATGTATGCAACACATATATCTTTATCAATATCTATCTATCTATATGCATATGTGAAGTCTGGATTAAATCTGGAATTAAAGGAGATAAATACAGAGATGCATAAATCTGTAACTCTATAAGAAATAAGCTATTCTCTAATTGATAAATGGTCAAAAGATATAAACAGGAAGTTTTTTAGAAGAGGAAATCAAAGCTATCAATACTCACATAAAAAAAATGTTCTAAATTGTCAATTAGAGAAATGCAAATTTCAACAACTCTGAGGTACGTAACATCTCTTTCACATTGGCTAACATGAAAGGAAAAGAAAATAATAAATATCAGAGAAGAAGTAGAAAAATAGGGAAACTAATGCAGTTTTGGTGGAGTTGTGAACTAGTCTAACCATTTTAGAGAATAATTTGGAACTATGCCCAAAGGGCTATAAAACTGTTCATATCTTTTCACCCATGATACTACTACTACGTTTGTATCCAGAGGCAATAGGTGGTCCATTTGATTAAGGGTGTCTGGAATCTGGGGTCTGGAGTCATGAAGATCTGAGTTCAAATCTGCTTTTAGACATTAGCCTGGACAAATCACTTAACCTCCACTTGCCTCTGTTTCCTCATCTGTAAAATGGAGATAATAATAGGAACTACTTCCCAGGATTCTTGTGAAAATCAAGTGACATAATAATTGCAAGACACTTTTAGTGGAGTGTCTCACACATAGTAAGCATTTTATAAATGTTACCTATTGGCTATTACTATTACATCAAAGAGATCAAAGATAAAGGGAAAAAAGGATTTATATATAAACATTACTTATAGAAGTTCTTTTTGAATGTCAAATAATTAGAAATTGAGGAAACGTCCATTGGTTGGGGGATGGCTGAACAAGCTGTGATATATTATTGGGATGGAATACTATTTTATATATGTGTGTGTATAGATATATATATATAATGTAATTGATAATATTCATATCCATATATATATATATATATATATAAAATAAGGGGAATGGGATCAAAAAAACCTGGGGAGACTTATATGAATTGATGCAAAGTGAAGTGAGCAGAGCCAAGAGAACATTCTACATGTTAAGAGTAGTATTACAATGATGATTAATTGTGAAAGACTTAGCTACTCTGATCAATATAATGATCCAAGACAATTCCAAAGGACTCATGATGTAAATTGTGTTCCACCTCCAGAGAGAGCTGATGAACTCTGAATGGAAACTGAAGCATATTTTTCACTTCCTTTACCTTTCTGATTTGGGGGCGGTGGAGGGCCATGGCTAATATGTAACTATGTTTTACATGACTTCACATACATAATGGGTAACATTATGGGGGGGAGGCTAGAGGAAGGGAGGGAATTTGTAGTTCATAATTTTTAAAAAATGAATGTTAAACATTATATTGTGAGCTCTTTGAGATCAGGGACTATCTCTTTCCTCTCTCTGTATCCCCAGTGTTTAACACAATGCCTGACACATAGTAGGTCCTTAATAAATGCTCATTGCCTGATCCACTCTTTCAAAATAGGTAAATAAATATACAAGACAAAGCAATTATGATGATAAAGGAGATTAATTATAATGAAATACTTGTTTTCTTGATTGGTTGCAGCTGATTCTTCATGACTCCATTTGGGATTTTCTTGGAAAAGATACTGGAGTGGTTTGTCATTTCCTTCTCCAGGTCATTTTACAGTTAAGGAATACAGTTATTTAAAACTAAAACAAAAAGCACACGTACACACACACACACACACACACACACACACACACACACACACCTCCATGGGTCCCAGGTTAAGAAATCTTTAAGTAGAGGGACATTTCCCTGGCCTTTGTATGAATGAATATGAACCTAAGTGACAGATGCCAGCCAAATTGTTTCTGCTATAAGAGTGGTTTCCCCAAAGAAGCTGTTTTCAGGCTCAATACTGGCTGTTGGTCCATGATCAATAGGAAGACAATGCATGGAGGCAGCTAAATGGATAGAGCACTAGACCTGGAGTCTTCATTTACCACTTGTATGACCCTGGGAACAACCACTTAACCTCTGTATACCATGGACTCCTCATCTACCTCGCAGTTGTATTGTGAGGAAAAAATGAGACAATATTTATAAAGCACTTTTCAAACCTTAAAGTACTGTTAGCCATTTTAAAAATCAGCAGCAGCAACAGCATCCAGAGTACAGGAGATAAGGGGGGGGAAATTAGGAGAGGAGAGTGAGTGAAGAGAAAGAAGGAGGCAAATTGGTATCCACATACACATAACAGGTATAGACAGACCATGGTATAGACTTCTTTGCTTTGTTTTCTTGTTATCCTTCAACCTCCCGGTGAATCAGAGCCCTTACTTACTATATGTCCAAAGTAGCCCAACTATTGTGGGGAAGCCAGAAGCTGCAGAAGACATGGGCTCTACCCTGAAGGAGCAGACCATTTCAAGTTAGAGAAAGAAGCCTATGGAAAATTAAGCAACCAGAAGACAACACAAAACAATCTGGTCTGAAAATCAGGACAAAACTGGGAGGCTCTGAATAGATGTGCTGCCAAAATGCAGAAGAGTTGATAGAATGTTCAGTTGTTAGGGAAGCCTTCCTGAAGAAGGTGAGACTTGACTTGGATGGATTGGTCAGTTTGGCTAGATGGAGAAGAGAAAAGAAGTCTTTTAGACTGGAAGAATGACATAATTAAAAGGAGAAGTTGAGTAAATGAGCATGGTACCTTTGTAAGAAAGGTAGGAGGTGTACTGGATTATAGAGGAGAAGGGGTGGGAGACAAATTTGGTTAGGTAGTAACATGAAGTAAGCTGAAATATAATCCATGAAAGTTTTACAGAGAAATTTAGATGAGGTGATAGGAAATAGGGAGTCATTAGAGATTCTTGAGCAGATGAGAGAGATAATTGTGCTTCAGAAAGAAGGGGAAGGATGAATGGCCTGGCACAAGTCAGAGGGTCAGCATGGAAAGAAAATTGCTTAATTCTTTTTTTTTTCATTTTTCTTCATTTTTTTGTGTTTTTTTTATTCTTATAAATTTATTTATTTGACTTTTTACTTTCATTTTCACAAAATTTTGGGTTCCAAATTTTCTCCCCTTTTATCCCCTCCCCCCACCCCAATACACCAAGCATTCTAATTTCCCCTATCACCAATCTGCCCTCTCTTCTGTCATCCCTCCCTTCTCTTGTCTCCATCTTCTCTTTTCTCCTGTGGGGCCAGATGACTTTCTATTCCTCATTAACTGTATGTCTTCTTTGCTAGTAGCAACAACAATACTAAACAGTTGTTCCTAAAACTTTGGGTTCCAAATTCTCCCCATCCCTCCCTCCCCACCCATTCCCTTTGGGAAGGCAGGCAATTCAATATAGGCCATATCTGTGTAGTTTTGCAAATGACTTCCCTGATAGTCGTGTTGTGTAAGACTAACTGGATTACCATCCCTCCTAACCTGCCCCTCGTTGTTTCTCTTCTGTCTTTTGATCCTGTCCCTCCCCTAGTGTTGACTTCAAATTGCTCCCTTCTCCCATTGCCCTCCCTCCCATCATCACCCCCACCCTGCTTATCTCCTTCTCCCCCACTTTCCTGTATTGTAAGATAGGTTTTCATACCAAAATGAGTGTGTATTTTATTCCTTCCTTTAGTCGAATGTGATGAGGGTAAACTTCATGTTTTTTTCTCAGCTCTCCTCTTTTTCCCTCCACTAAAGAGTCTCCTGCTTGCCTCTTGAATGAGAGATAATTTACCCCATTCCATTTCACCCTCTCTCCTCCCACTACATTTTTCTCTCACCATTTACCTTAATTTCTTTTAAAATATGGTCCCATCCTATTCAATTCACTCTGTGATCTCTGTTTGTGCGTGCATGAGTGTATGTGTGTGCACGCATATGTGTGTACGTGTGTGTATGTGTGTGTGTGTGTGTGTGTGGTCCTACCAACTACCGAGATACTGAAAAGTTTTAAGAGTTACAAATATTGTCTTTCCATGTAGGAATATAAACAGTTCACCTTTGGTATGTCCCTTATGACATCTCTTTGCTGTTTACTTTTTCATGCTTCTTCTCATTCTTGTGTTTGAAAGTCAAATTTTCTTTTCAGCTCTGGTCTTTTCATCAAGAATGCTTGAAAGTCCTCTGTTTCATTGAAAGACCATATTTTCCCCTGAAGTATTATACTCAGTTTTGCTGGGTAGGTGATTCTTGGTTTGAGTCCTAGTTCCTTTGACTTCTGGAATATCCTATTCCACACCCTTCAATCCCTTAATATAGAAGCTTCTAGATCTTGTGTTATCCTGATTGCATTTCCACAATACTGGAATTGTTTCTTTCTAGCTGCTTGCAAGATTTTCTCCTTGACCTGGGAACTCTGGAATTTGGCCACAATGTTCCTAGGAGTTTCTCTTTTTGGATCTCTTTCAGGCGGTGATCAATGGATTCCTTCAACACTTATTTTGCCCTCTGGTTCTAGAATATCAGGGCAGTTTTCCTTGATAATTTCATGAAAGATGATGCCCAGGCTCTTTTTTTGATCATGGCTTTCAGGTAGTCCCATAATTTTTAAATTGTCTCTCCTGGATCTCTTTTCCAGGTCAGTTGTTTTTTCCCATGAGATATTTCACATTCTCTTCCATTTTTTCATTCTTTTGGTTTTGTTTGGTGATTTCTTGGTTTCTCAGAAAGTCATTAGCCTCCCTCTGTTCCATTCTAATTTTGAGAGAACTATTATCTTCAGTGAGCTTTTGAACCTCTTTTTCCATTTGGCTAATTCTGCTTTTGAAAGCATTCTTCTCCTCATTGGCTTTTTGAACCTCTTTTGCCAATTGAGTGAGCCTATTCTTCAAGGTGTTATTTTCTTCAGCATTTTTTTGGATCTCCTTTAGCAAGGTATTGACCTGTTTTTCATGCTTTTCTTGCATCTCTCTCATTTCTCTTCCCAGTTTTTCCTCCACCTGTCTAACTTGATTTGCAAAATCCTTTTTGAGCTCTTTCATGGCCTGAGCCCGTAGGATATCTATTTCGGATGTTTGGGTACAGAGGCCTTGGCTTCTATGTCTTTCCCTGATGGTAAGCATTGTGTTTCCTCATCAGAAAGGAAAGGAGGAAACATCATCTGTTCCCCAAGAAAGTAGCCTTCTAAGGTCTTATTTTTCTTCACTTTTCTGGTCATTTTTCCAGCCAGTTACCTGACTTCTGAGATTCCTCTCCACCCCTGCCTAGACCTTCCCAGCTAATGCTTGGGGTCTGAGATTCAAATGCTGCTTCCCAATCTCAGGGCTTTCCGTGGTGGGAGCGGCTGCTATTCAATGTGAGCTTAAGTGCTGGTGCGTGGGGGGGGGGCAGGGCCGCCTCCCAGGCTCAGTTCCCTCAGGGGATTTATGCAGAGACCTTTGGTAATGGACCCAAGCCCCTGCCTGCTCCGGGAGCTCCTGGCCACCACTGCCTTTGCCTCTGCCTCCCGAGGGGGGCCCGAGTCACGGAGACACCCTGCTCCCCTCTCGGCCAGCCTAGAAGTCTCTCTCACTGACCTGTAGCGCCTGTGGGTGGAGGGACCTTCGCAGCCACCGGAGGTTCTGTCCCTGAAGCCTGCTCAGATCTGCTCCTCTGGGGCCACACAGCCAGGGCAGGGGCTCCACTCTGCGTCTGGTGCACGATGAACTTTGGGGTCAGTTTTTCAGGGGTCTCTGGAATGGAAATCTCCTCCACTGTGTTGCTGCGTGGCTTGCACTGCTCCAGAATTTGTGGGGAGTTCTTTTTACAGAAAATTTGTGGGCTGTGGGTTCAGAGCTAGCATACGTGAGTCTTTCTACTCTGCCATCTTGGCTCCTCCCCCGAAATTGCTTAATTCTTAACCTGCCTATGAGCATCTGCTTTCCCAGATAAATCAACAAGGGCAGTACTCTTGATTTCCATCCTTTAACTTCCAGGACTGGTTTTTTATTCATTCCCCAGGCATTACATTGGCTTTTTTGAACTCTGGTCACTTAAAATCTATGTAGAAACACAGCAATCATCTTTCTTAAACCAGGAAATTTAGAGGTGTGTGAAAATGAAACATTATATAAAGTTAACTGAATTCCAAGCAAGTTATGGATTGGGAAAAAATGTTAAGTGCAAAAGAGGTAAACTAGACCTTACTTGAACCAAATCAATTAGTTTCCACTTTCTGCTCCTAAACAATAAAGGCAGATTGACTGATTATATGCAGCTTTGAGACACTGAAGGCATTGTTTTTCCTTCTTTCTTGAAGGGGACCATGACATTGGGAAGGTGAATTGAATTTAAGTGAGGCAGGGCTGTGCAGTCACCAGCCTTACTCTCTCCTCCTGAGTATTTGGGTCCAGTGGCATTATATAGATCAGGAAAACTGGAGATGGTCCCAGATGTAGTACAAGACCTTGGCCTTTTTAAGTTAAGGTCTTTCCCAGGTCTCAGTTTGACTGAGGCAATACCCATTCAGTGATTAAGGCTAGGTAAGAAATGAGGCAAAAAAAAATGGCCTCTTTTACCTAGTCAAAAAAATATCAGTCTGGGAAGAGAAGACCCTCAGAATTTCTGACCCAAACAGAAAAAATTACTATTTACATTCACTCTGAGCAATCAGAACCCAAACAAGTACCAAGGTAGGCTGAGGCTGGGACCCAAGGTTCGCCAATCAGTTAGAGTCAGAATGATTTAGGTTTAAGACATAATCCTTAAAAAGAAATCTAGCCCTTAAACTCAAAGATATCTTGTGAAATTTTAGCAACCAAACATATATATTCCTTTCAGCAGAGTACCCACAGGTAAGAGTATGATTTCCTGTGTGGACAGAGGGAGAGAAGGGAGGGAGAGGAAGGAAGGAAGGAAGGAAGGAAGGAAGGAAGGAAGGAAGGAAGGAAGGAAGGAAGGAAGGAAGGAAGGAAGGAAGGAAGGAAGGAAGGAAGGAAGGAAGGAAGGAAGGAAGGAAGGAAGGAAGGAAGGAAGGAAGGAAGGAAGGAAGGAAGGAAGGAAGGAAGGAAGGAAGGAAGGAAGGAAGGAGTAACCAAAGATGAAGTGAACAGGAATAAATAACTCTCTCTCATCTCTCAATACATTTTTCAGGTTCACTATTTGTCACTGTAAGCATTCAGGAAAATAATCTCACAGAGGTTGAATTTTAAAATCGTTTCATTCTACAATATTAGGCAATAATAATATTTGGAGTTTATGATTCTTTAAGTTTCACAAAATACTTTACATACATTATCCTATTTGACTGATGACAAAAAAAGCATCCTAGGACACTTGGAATTTCATTTCCCAGGGATGCCACATTCACAGAAGTGGCCTTTCTCTCCATGTTCCTTTTATTAAACAATAACCTCCTTAGCAGATTGTAAGCTTTTTGAAGGTAGAGTCCAAGTTTTATCTTATTTTCAGTGCCTAGCATGGTGTTCTGCATCAGGAATCTGATTAATGAATGCAGCAGCTCTTCTGGCAAGGCTGGGCTATCTCCAAGGAGGCAAATATTATTGCTAAAGCACCTGTATTTCTTCTAAATGGAGACATCTCAGAATCAGAACTAGAGGGTGGCATTTCTGTTACAGTGAAAGCTTTCAAAAAGTCTCCCTATGTTTAAAGCTCCAACCTCCAATCCTGATCCTTTAGTGTAAGCCTTTTCTTTTGTACTTGGAAGAAACAAAACTGCCAGGGATTTTGGCAACTTGTGATGCCTTAGAAACAGTCCAGCCTTGGCACAAGAGCCTTTACACAAATGTTCACTGACATCATTCTGTCAATAGAACCCTTCAAACAGAGACATAAATTTGTACAAGAGCTTCATACTTCAAGTAGGCGTTAGATTAGATGGCCACTAAGAGAAGCAAGGTGATATTATGGAAGGAATGTTGATTTTTCTAAAGACCTGGGCTAAAGTGATGCTCATCATAGATAAGTAGTCCAAGGGTATAAACAAAAGTGCTCCAGAGATTTGTAAACTGTTAACAACCATAGGAAATAATGCTTCAAATCACTAAAAGGAGTGATGCAGATCAAAATAGCCTTGAGGTTTCACTTCCCACTCTGCAAATTAACAAAGATAAAAATTGGAGAAATTTTGTCAAAATGTTTTTGTTCTACATCTTTGGCATAATATTGCTTGACATGATATTGTATGATTTTGTCATTCTGATTATTAATATGACATTCATATGTTAGACATGATATATACTAATATATTACTGCTAATATTAATATAAACTGCTAATATTAGTATACTACTAATATTATTAATAGACTAATATATACTGATAGTGTTCTGCTACTAATGTTACTATATAATATAGTACTACAATTAATACATAACTACTACATATATATATTACTACTAATATTAATATATAACAATATATTTTTTCTAATATTTAACCAACTCTAAATTCCTGGCATAGATTCAGCCTTGATTTACACATAATCTTTGTGATTTGTTGATATAACCTCTTTATTTTTTATTTACATTTTTGCATTAATGCTCATTAAGGATATTAATCTATAGTTTTCTCTTTGTGTTTTGATTCTCCCTAGTTTGCACGGGGCTAATCCCCGGCCTTCACTTGGCTACTAAGCCAGGTGGCCTCGCCCACTATTCCAGGCGGTAATCTCTCTGGGGTCTTCGCCCAATATTCCAGGCGGCACTCTAACACAGGGCCCACTTCCTTACCCCAGACTTCGCTTGGGAAACCTTTCCTCCAGGTCTTCGGACGTCTCCGGTCCCTGCCGTGCGACCGTATGGCCTAGCTTGCGCGACAGGGCTGTCCCCTCCTCCACGGAGGGAACAATGACTACACACTCGCCCAAGGATGTCAGTGCTCTTCACTTTATTGATGGCGTCCTTCTACATCTCTTTCTTGGTTACATCTCTCTCTCCAATCCCTCCTGGACAGCTCCTTATATCCCCAGCCAGAGCCCCGCCCATGTTCCTCCCTGAGGGCAGAGCCAGCTCCCTGAGGGTGGAGCCACCTCCTGAAGGCTGGTCCAGAGCTTGGCCCCTAACAGCTCCCCCTTTTTGTTTAAACAGGAGTAGTATCATAAGGGGTAGGGAGTTTGGGGGAGGACAGGAGGGTACGCAAATCTGCTTTGGCTTCTAGTATTGCCTGCCTTATCATAGCGCAAAAGCATCTAATGCAACATGGGAGAAGGAGGCAAAGAAGAATAAAAGGCAGCAATTCTACCTTAAACCAGGACTGCTCAGGGCAGACACGTAGCCCCAAGAAAGAAAAATATTTTGGCTTCCTTGATCTCAGAAAAGCCCGGGAAAAATAGCCTTGAGCAAAACAGGGGCAGAATCCTTCCTCCCAGCGCCATCTTGTTCATGCCTTACCGGTCTCCCCTCAGTTTACCTGAGCCGTGACCAGTGAATGCCGTCCAAGAGGCTGGGGGTTGGCAATTCCATTGTAAGGGAATCCTTCCTTCCAACGCCATCTTGTTCATGCCTTACTGGTCTCCCCTCAGTTTACCTGAGCCGTGACCAGTGAACGCCGTCCAAGAGGCTGGGGGATGGCAATTCCCTTACAATTCCCCTTTGCTGTTTTGACTTAATCTTTTCCTCATTTCGATGATGTTCTGCCTCCTGGATGCTAGGGAGTCCTGGACACTACTCAAAGCAAGGTTGATACAGCAGCAGTACTAACAATATTACAACAAAACCTATCAGTAAAAGTGAAAAACAGGTCTTTACACGACCTCATGAACTTAAGCTATCGAAGAACTGAGGTATTTTTGAAGCCGTTTGTTCAGGGGCAAAATCAACATCTGCTTCCTTATCTAATTCTTCTGCCAATTCAATTAATCTCTGGATTTCCAGAGTGACATGATCTGGAATTAGCCCATTCAATTGAGCTCTAATTTCTTCCCTTTGGACTTGTGACCCATTATACAATTCCGTAGTCAAACAAAAGGCATTATATCTATAATCACGTTGCAATTTGTGTTGTAACTGTAACATAAACACTTCTCCACCAATGACTTCAACTACCTTTTGGAGTGTATGAATGGCTTCATAAAATTCATTGTCTATTTTGCTTGTTGCTTAAAGCCTGCAAATACATTTTTCATAAGGGAATGCAATTCAGAAGCTTGAACTATCATGTTGCATGTATTAGAGATAGATACAGCTAATGCAGTGGATGCTAAAATAGCTTCTACTAATAACATGATTCCTAACACAAAAAACACATCCACATACTTCAGTAGTTATAGGGATTAATTGCTTGTCCAAAATATGTAGAACTTATCACGGGGTGTTCCGTACCATCCTTTATCCTTAATTGCTGTCATGGCATATCAAGGTCTTGTTAGAATAAACACTCTCCCTACTGTCTTTGGTCTTATACATTCTTGTGCAGAACAATTCTGGCATGTAAAATTGAAAATTCCTGTCATGTTTCAATATGCCTCTGATTTAGATCTTTTGTCTCTATCCCATAGAAATATATGTTTGTTCCCTAGACATACTTTGCCTATTAAAGTAATGTTGTTAGATTTACTTGGTGATACTACAGCAGGCATTCCCCACACTGTTTGTCCTCCCATTACTAAGATAACTTTATCTATTTCCTGAACAGGCCTTCCAACTTCAGGATATCCCTTGTAATTAATGTACATTTGTCTAGGAAAATTTGGTGCATATTTTTCATCAGGCAAGTATACAAAATTGTGACATGAATACAACATTTCTGTGTGGTTTCCCATAATCAATTCTGTCTCCTGTCAAGTGCATGTGTGACAATTCTCAAATGGTAAAAACCCTATATACAGATGCCAAAGGGTTACATTTCTCATCTTTTGTAAGTTATAAAATGGTCTATATTTCATCCCACGAGCAAGTCCCACAAAGTCCTTGTTTGACCAAACTACTATTGTCCCATGTATCCTCCATGTGAATAGATTGTAAGCAGGCCCTTAACCACGGTGGATTTGTGATGAATGCCCATCTCTGTTGTTCCTTTAGCGTTGGGTTGAAGGACGCAGTGTTGTTGAGTGTCATGATAAGTACGAGAAGAATGAGAGGAGTCATCGTGACCTAGTTGAGTGAATTTCTCCAGAAGTTTTTTCATTCGCCGCTGATAGCGCCTCCTTGCTCCCTGTGACCACTCCATCTTGACGGTTGTCCTCTATCACTCTTATCCTTTTCACTGGAACCCAAACTTCTTTATTATCATCTTAAAATACAAACATACCCTTTTTCCCACGTTAACACTGTATGAGGACCAAACCAGTTTTTATTCTCATTGTGCCACATTACTTTACTGGCTGCTTTCAGGGCACTTGTTATTGCTGATTCATTCTTTGTAGACTCCTTATTAGGAAATGTTAAGAATTTCATAACAGCCGATAAGCCATCATTATCGAATTTTAAATAATGCAGAGTATAAACAGCCAAACAGCCAATTGTAATTTATCATCAATTTAGAGTATAAACAGCCAATTGCGAATTTATCATCAACTCCTGGACCACCTCCCCCTTTTTGTTTAAGCAAGTAGGTGTCCAGGGAGCGATTTGCTCGTTCCACTATAGCTTGACCAGTGGGATTATGGGGGATTCCAGTGACACGTAAAATGGAAAATTCCACCATGAATTGTTCAATGGCTTTACTGATATAAGCTGGACCATTGTCTGTTTTAATGCTTTTTGGTACTCCATGATTTGCGAAGCAATGTAAGAGATGTGCTCTCACATCCTTAACAGCTTCTCCGCACTTGGCTGTTGCCATTATAAAACCTGAAAATGTGTCAACAGTAACATGAATATATTTTGCTCTTCCAAATGATGGATAATGAGGAACATCCATTTGCCATATAGAATTTGGACCATCACCCTTAGGGTTTACAGGGTGACAAGAAGGTGGGGGTAAAAATTGAACACATTGTGCACACTGCTTAACTATAGATCTAATTTCTTGTCTGGAAATACCATAAAGATGTCTTAAAGACCATGCAGACAAGTGTTATCTGGAGTGTGCTTGTCTTGCCAATTCAGTAGAATGAAATGTTTGAAGTGCATTGTCTGCCCATCTCATTACCCTCGATCAGTGGTCCAGGTAAATTAGAATGTGACCGAATGTGTGTGTAATATAAAATATTGTTGTTCTGGCCCTTATTGCCTGCCGAACTTCCATAGTTATCTGTTTAATACTTTCTGCCTTATCAGGGGTATAAGCTGAGTTTAATATAGGTAGCAATAGTGCTGTATACTTGTTGTCTGTGATGATATTGGAAGGTTCTTTAACATACAATAATGCTTGCAACACTGCATGTAATTCATGTTGCTGTGTAGAATTAAATGCTGTTTTAAATTTGTGCATCTCCTTTGTGGATGGAATATACATAGGTGCCCCAAAATTTGGTTGCATCTGTAAAAACATCAACTCTTTTACTGGTGAGGAAGAGCATTTTTCAGCCCAAGACCATGGCCACGTGGGAAATTGCTGGCCGAAAGGAATTGGGAGGCCATGTTGAATATTGTGATTGATCAATATCTGCTATTCCACAAAGTCTTGTATGCAGTTCTCTATGTGTTGACCTGTATACATAGTATATATCGGTGTGAGGTTCCTGTCTTAGTAACATCCTCACTCTTTCCACTGCCTCATGTATTACTTGGGCCTACTAGCACAGGATAAGGCACACAGGCTCTGTGCTTTATGTGGGCTAAATGTACCCACTCAATAATTCCTTGTTTTTGATGAAAAAGCTCCAGTGATTCTTTCTTTTTCTCATTTAAAGTTGCAACCTTTGTAGAATCTAAGATAGGGGATTTCAAACTTAGACCTTACCACTGAATAGATGGACATCATTGTTTCATTGGCTAGTTTCTCCTATTCTGATTACCTATTACTCTGGAAGAAAAATTCTTTAGAAATTAGGTTGCTAATAAGTTCAAATGCTAAAGTTAACTTTTGCTTGGAACTAGCTTCAGGAACGTGATAACCTGATGTATCCTGCAGATAGTGATGTTCTCTGCAGAAAAGTTGCAATTGGGTCTGGGAACTCAGGAACTATGACCCTGGAACCTGATGTTCCTGCAGATACTGATGTTCTTTGTAGGAAAGTTGCAATTGGGCCTGGGAATGAGTACAAATTGAGATTAAAAGAGCAAGAATTTTTTTTTTTTTTTGCTCTATAGAGTGTTACATATTAACTTATTGATACATTACTTTGAAAAGGAAAATTTAAAACTGTTTTAAAATTTTTTCTGTTGTTAACCAGTCACCAAACTTTTATAAAAATTTTAGTTGAAAACCTTCAAAATGATAGTTCTCTTCCCTAGATCTAATCTGGAATGATAAGAGATACAATTCACTGCAGGACCCAGCTGAATGATGATTTGGGACTGCAGGGCAAAAATCTTAATGGTTCTAACATTTTACTCAAATAGATTTTACTTCTGTGTCCACTCCTTAAGCAGGTCTTTGAACAAGAGGACTTTTGAAATTCACCAGCCGAAGTGGGGGAGACTTCTGGACAACTGTCCAGTGGCGCCAAGTCTGTTCCATTCTGCTGCAGAGTTTCAAAAGCTTTATCTCAGTTGAGGTGTCTCTTTAATATGCATTTTTTCCAATTTGCTTAGTGCCAAATGATATAACAAATCCTGATCTGCTTTAGGCATCCAATTAGGAGTGACATGTTTCACTTAAATTATGACCAGAATAAACTATGTTTTGGTTATTTCTCCTTATACAAAAACTTTTCTTTTAGGTGAGGCATGAGATAAGGAAAATGCTAATCAGCCTGCCTCTGATCTCCTCTTATCTTTCTCTCTACTTTCACAATCTGGCCAGGATTAGAAAGTGAAGAGAGAGAGAGAGTTTTACCAAAAACTTTCCATTAATTTCCAAAACTTTTATGCTTTCCCTAAATTTCATATCCATGTTGTCTTCCTAATGGGCTTTGATTAAAGCCCCTTTAAAACTGCACTTATATATTCCCTTGCATTTTTTTATCCAAAAACTGCATTTTTGCAGTCATATAAACTAAATAATATAAGAGTAGTTCCTCTCTTTCTCTCTCCCATGCTTCTCCCCGATTGCTGCAGCCATCAGAGAGAAGGGAGGAGGGGGAGGAAAAGAGATAACATTCCAAGGTCCAGCTACCATGGAGCTGACCATAATAACTCACAAACAGACGCACACAGAACATGTAAAGACAGAACACATATACAGACAATAAAAGAATCCAAAAACTGAGAAAAATTGTCAGAAATCCTCTGTACACATTATAACTCTGGCTTATTTTCTATCACTGTGTAACTAAGCCTTGTATAAGATTCCCTGTCTAGACATTCTCCCATACAAGATTCCCTTTTTAGACTTACTCCTGCAACTTTTTACTAGCACCATAGATCTGTGCCGAGTGCCAGGGCTGGAAGAACATCCGGGCCATTGAATTCGTCACCACGCCACAGATCCTGGGCAAATTTGCTGTGCCACAAATCCAGGCCCTGGGGCAAATTTTTTGCTGCGCCACAAATCCAGGCCCTGGGCCAACTCTGGATGTATTTCCTGGTTGAATTTCTGACTGCACCAACTCCCTCTTTCCTCTCTGTCCTATCTGGTCATGATTGTCTCCTGAGCTCCCTGACTGCCAACGCTCCAAAGATAAAAAAGAGGGGCCGGTAGGGGGGGGTCTCAACTTCCTCATCAGAAATCTCCACCTAGGGAGTCTCCCGTTTGTATCGTACAAGCGGTGGCTGAGCAAGTTGGACGTGGGGAGCCCACAAGGGCTGCTTTTTCCACCCCATACGTGACAAAATCAGTCTCAACGAGCAACCCAGGGGTGGCGTCCACATAAGAGGCCATCTGTTGGCTCACTATCTCCCAACTCTGTTCAACAAAGCTACGGCATGTCTTAATATGAGGACACATTCCTTCTTTTTTATATAATTTATACAGGTGACATGCCGGCACTTCTTTATCCTCGGGCCGGATCAGCGGAACGCTACTTCCCTGACCCATAATACAACCCGGGACCGGTCCCGGCTTCCCGCTGCTCAACAGCGAGGTTGTGTAGTCCTTCCAAGCGGTACCCAATATTCGGTGCCCCACGTTGGGCGCCAGCTGCACGGGGCTAATCCCCGGCCTTCACTTGGCTACTAAGCCAGGTGGCCTCGCCCACTATTCCAGGCGGTAATCTCTCTGGGGTCTTCGCCCAATATTCCAGGCGGCACTCTAACACAGGGCCCACTTCCTTACCCCAGACTTCGCTTGGGAAACCTTTCCTCCAGGTCTTCGGACGTCTCCGGTCCCTGCCGTGCGACCGTATGGCCTAGCTTGCGCGACAGGGCTGTCCCCTCCTCCACGGAGGGAACAATGACTACACACTCGCCCAAGGATGTCAGTGCTCTTCACTTTATTGATGGCGTCCTTCTACATCTCTTTCTTGGTTACATCTCTCTCTCCAATCCCTCCTGGACAGCTCCTTATATCCCCAGCCAGAGCCCCGCCCATGTTCCTCCCTGAGGGCAGAGCCAGCTCCCTGAGGGTGGAGCCACCTCCTGAAGGCTGGTCCAGAGCTTGGCCCCTAACACTAGTTCAGATATCAAAGTATTATTTATGTCATTAAATGAATTTGGTGGGATACCCCATGATAGTTTTTAAAAAAAGAAAAATATTTTAGAAAAAAAATAATGTTGATAGTCATTGTTGGAAGAAATGTGGAAAGACACGACCTAATGCTTTGTTGGTGAAGCTGTGAATTAGTAAAAAACCATTGTGGGAAGCAGTTTGAAATGATGTAAATGAAGTGATTAAAATGTCCATATCCTTTGATTCAGAGATTTCACTGAGAAGCAAATACCCTATAGAAGTCTTTGAAAAAAGGTAAGTTTCCCTACACACAAAAATATTTTTGTGACAGCAAAGAATTGAAAATAAAGTTAATGCCTGCAAATTGAGGAATTACTAAATGAATTATGGTAAATGAATGTAAAGGAATATGACTGTGTTGTCGGATCATTATAAATACCTAGAAACATTAAAAAATGCAATTGAACTGATACAAAGTGAAGAAAGCAGAACCAAGAAAACAATATACACAATTACTACAGTAATGGAAAGAGGACAACCACCAAAACCAATAAAAAAATTAATATTGTGAAATTGCAAGGAACTACCTTGGCCCAAAGAAAAGCAACCATATGAAAAGTCAGTTTCCCCCCACTCCGCAGGTGGGGACATTGCATATAACGTCAGATTTTTTGATGTATTGGTTGCTTATGTTGATTTTTTTCTTTTTTAAATAATAATTCTCATTATAAAGGGTGACTATTGGGAAAACAGAAGAGATGGAAGGTCTAGAAGCAGTAAAAATAAAGGATATAATTAAATAGACATGTATGTATATCAGGGCTCAACTCCTGTTTCTATAATTTACTATTTTTAAGATATTCGGAAAGTCATTTGAACTAGTTAGGTCTTTTTTTCCTCATTTGGAAAATGAGGGAACTGGCATATGAAAAATTACTCCAAATAGTTAAAAACATAAATGAAAAACCAAATCAATTTGCTAGGTATAAGAAGTTTCACCTTCACATCATGGCAAAAAAAAAAATGCTGTGAAATGAATGATAAGCACACTTAAACATCATTAGTAGTATTGTGAATATTTTTCTCTAATCTGGAAGGAAATTTGGAAGTATGATAAAACTGTAACTAAAATAGTCTTACCTTTGATCCAGAGATCTAAGAGTTAGCTTCCTACAGAACAAAGAGAGAAAAAAATCCTATAAACACCAAACTATTCTTAGCAGGACTTATGTAGTATTAAAGAACTACAAATAAAATATGTTCCAATTGACTGAGAAGTGGCTAAACAAATTGTGGTGGACTTGCGTAACGAAATGCCGTATGAAAAACATCAATGTGAAGAATTCTGAGAAATATGGGATAATGTCATGAACTGATCAAGAGAATAGTAAGTAGAATCAGGAAAAACATATGCAGTGACTACAACAATGGAAATAACAATAAAAAATATTTTTTAATTGTATAATTATAATGAGCAAGAATGTCATGAAAAAATGAGAAAATTAAACCAGTTAAATTTAAAAATTAAAGCACTTAGCACAGTGCCGCACGCATAATAAGTACTACATAAATAGTTATTCCCTTTCCTCCCTCTTCCCTTCCTGCAAGATGCATTTCCCTCTCTTCTTCCCAGAAGGCAGGGGAAATAACTGAAAAAATTAGGTTCTCCATTCACAGATTTGGTTGATGTGTTGGTTAGTTTTGTTTACTTGCTTTTATCCCCACTATATTCTTTATTACAAGGCAGGGCTTGCTGGTTAGGGGAAATAGGAGAGACATATTTAGAAATGAAGGTGACATAAGAGGAAAGACATCAAACAGTAAAAATTTAAAGCAGGGTATATTTATGAGATGATATCCAAAATCCCATCTAGTTCTAAATCTTAGCACCCTAAGTTCTCTTTCAACAGTATAATTCTACATTTTAGAAAAAATTATGCTATTAATGCCTCTCCTATCTAGCCATCAGATTCCTAATAGGTTCAAGTTTCTAAAATAGACTCCTGATAAATGAGTAGAGAAAAATGTTTTCTTAGCACCTCAAATAACTGTCACAATACCTGGGTAATAATTATGTTATCACTTAGAGTTTTTTTTGTCAAGCCAAAAAGCATCTACTGAGTTTTTTTTTCTTCTCAATATTCCTTATCGTCAGTTTTCTTGAGTCAGAAATAGCTGAAGGAACTATCTATGTTATGCCTGGGTAAGAGCAGATATAAAAGGATCATGATAATCACATCCAAATATTTGAAAAGCTATGTGGCCTAAGGCTAAAACATGCTCTGTGCAGGTCAAGGTAGCAGAACCAGGATGAATGGAGGGATATATGCATATATGCAAATATACACATACATGAACACATATATGTATGAATATACGTATTTATGAACATATCTGCATATATTATGTATATTAACATATTTATATACATACATATGTGCTTGCATGTGTGCATGTGTGTACATATATGTGTATATATATGTATATACATATATATGTATAGTAACTTTCTCATATTTGGACCTAGTGGAAATGGAATGATTACCTTACAGGAGAGTAAACTCTCCATTGCTAAAAGTACATACCATTCTCCATCTACTTTTAATAATTTAGTAGTCTCCATTGTGTGAAAAGCTGGGCTAAATGACCTCTAAGGTCCCTTCCAGCTTTGAATCCTTCATTCTATGACATCTTCACAGCTAGATCCAATGACTCACTGACCTCTAATGCTTCTTTCAACTCTAAAATCTATGGTTCCATCACCTCCTTTGACATCGCTTCATATAATACTTTTCTGCTTTACTCATACATTTCAGACCCTAGATTTAAATTCTAGTTACGTTTGTTAATATCTTTTGTCATTATTCTTTAACTTCATACTTAAAATGGAGTTGGACTAAATTATTTTGAAAGTTTCTTCTAGATCTAAATTCTATGATCGTGGGGTCCTCAGTCTCTTATTTACCATTCCATCATCCTCATTGTGTCCTTTCATAAGGTGTCATCACATGTTTTCAAAAATCTTATCTCATCACTAAAATACTCCTTTACAACCAGTCTTTAACAAGGGTATATAGAAATTGAAGCATGTCTCCCATTCATTGTCATCTTGTACTTTCTTAATGTTGAAACACAAAAACATTTAACTATGAAATAATTCTGTATTGATCGTGCTCTGAACTCCATTTTCTTCTGGAAGGTACAGGATCTGGCTGTTTAAATATTTCATAGATTCTTGAAAAAGTCCCCACCAGGCATAAATACCTTATTTCTGAGAACTCTACATAATAAAACTACATTTATATAGAAATATAAATACAGAATATGTGTATATAAAGAATATAATACAAATACTTAAATTTCTTGATCAGTCTTACTAGTCTTTGTTGATGATATTTTTTGAATTTTCCACATTTAATTATTTTCCACCGCCACCCACTTTGAGAACCAGCATACTATACTTTGTTGCCTTGCTCCTTTTTTCCTATTGTCATAGTAATGTTTTTCTACTATGCACAAAGGGGCTCATCTGGCATGTTCCTGTTCTTTTATCACATTTGCATCCTATATCATTCAAATAAGATATGTATTTTCTTATGAAATGTCCAGGTCATACATATATTGATGGCCAAATGGGCAGTTTCTTGTTAATACTCTTGTGTGAAACTATTCTTTTTTTCTTCTTGAACAATAGGGACACTGATATTAGTTTGTTTTAAAAAAGTGTTCACATATTTTAGCTGTGACATGTCATAATCTCTGCATGGAAAGTCACCATTCAATCAAGTTATTTTCTTGATTCAGACATTATACATAATATTCTCATCTTCCTCCTTTGTCTCGCCCTTTTAGTTGTCTTAAATTTATCAAATGTTCAACCTGTGGGCATTGTTTCATGAGGTCCCAATAATTACCCTTCAGGTACACAATGTAGTCATTGTGAGCTGCATTGTACAGATGGGAGGACGGAGGCCCCGGAGACTGGAGGCTTGTTCAAGGCCAGAGAACTAGGAAGGAAATGGAACCGAAAGTCTACAAGTCCAATGCCAGGGTTCTTTCTGAAATATGATGCTGTTGCACATGTATGGGCACACACACACATACTCACATACACCCCACTTACACACACAAATACCACATCACACCTATACCTACACACCAATTTATGGAACTCTTTCCCACCATATATACTGAGTCCTGCTCTTGTCAGACTTTGCACCAAAGATTCCTTCAAACATCTTGTCATCAGTGTTTAGCAACATTAGTGACTTTCAGTTTTTAATATCATCCCTCTTCTGATTTAAAAATAGCTTTGCTAAAATGTGTTTCACTGGGCTGCTCATTTTTCCTTTCTCCCATATGCCACTGACTACAGCATGAAGAGATTTGCTCAGACATTGAGATCATTAGGCTCCAGAACATTTTGCTTTGTCAACAACTTCATCTTTCTGTTCACTACCTTTGCTGTGATGTATTTGTTGCATCATTAGCTTTTTCATCATTGGATTAGTGCCTTGGCATCAGTCCATTCCCCTTCCCTTCTTTCTTTATCTTTTCTTCTTCTTGAAAATTCTATAAAGGATTGTTCCATTGACCAGAGTTTCTTTTTTGACCACATCCTAATCTGTTTATTTTTCTCCTTCAAGTTCAATACTATCCTCTTTTCCTCTTACACATACTAACATGTCTGAGTGTAATACCTTTATTCATACATGAGTACATCCCTCTCTCATCACCTTGACTTTGTCTTTGTAATTGTTCCTCATAAACTTTACCTTCCCACTTTTAGTCTAAGGTATTCATCCTTATTTTCTCAATTATGTTCTTCTTTGAAGACTTCTGTAAATGAGAATATCTTGGTTCTTTGAACCCTTTATCATTATTCCTTCCCTTAAGAATTTTCTATGCATCATATTAATTTCCTCAAGAATATAAATTACTCTTCTCATTTCCTCTCTTCTTCTTATATCCCCATGATGTTTCATGGTGCCTGGAACATAATTGACTCATCATAAATACTTGTTGATGAACATATCCTACCTCTCTGTATTACTGGGAGAATGAGATGTTCTTTAATTTTTCTCCAACACTTTCCAGTTTATCCCCTTTCTAACAGGAATTCTCTGGTCATCCATATAAAAACAATTGTGCTGAATTTTCCAGCTGTTGAAAGAATGTTCGGTTGTTGCTATAACATGTTTGGAAAGAGAACTATACTTTCCTTTTAGTTTCATAATTTGTAGGGTTTTTTATCAATTACAATATTTGATGTATGTATTTTTGAACTGTTTTCTGCATTACTTATAGGTATCCCTACATAAATATTTTTTCATATCTTGTTCTGATAGATTAATCTCAAGTATATAGTTTTTATTGGTCATTTTCTGCCTATAACCACACCATCATTTTTGGTCCAAGCAAATGAAATCACCTTATCACACCACCTTTCCTGTATTCAGGGAAAATGTTGTCCTATTCAATAACTCTTCACATTCATATTTATTTTGGAGGATATACACCTTCAGAAATTTGTTTTCACCCTCTCTAATTTACGTCCATCATCATATGTATTTCAGCTCAAATTGTAACACTCTTTGTGAAAACTAATTCTTTCTCTTCTGAGACCAGGTACACTAGTGCTGTTAGTATAAAAAAAAATGTTCACATATTTGAGTCTTTTCTGCAGCATGTCATATCTCTGCATGGAAAATCATCATTCAATCAAGTTTCTTGATCCAACCATTATATATTTTTGAACATTTGCAGTTATGTGTGATAAAAAACCCATCCCTCATAGAATCTCAAAACTGGAGAGGACCTTAGTGACTTAGCTCAAGTCTTATCTGAAAAAGAATATCCCCTACCAATACCTGATAAGTAGGTATGCAGTCTTTTCTTGAAAACCCCTAATAATGGGGAACTCACTACCTCCTGTGGTAGACCTTTTCTACTTTTAGGTAGTTGAACTGAAGGAAAGTAAGGTTGAGAGTAGAAGTATTTCAGAAAAGGTAATGGATTTCCCCTCTTATATCAGTCCTGAACCTATATCATGTCAATTAGGTTCCTGAGTTCTACTCACCAGTAGGAAGAATCCCCAGAGCAGGACTCTCACAAAGAACAAAACTCGTTTTTTGTAATTCTAGGAAAAGAAGCAAATCTTAAAAGCTGAATCTGATCTACTTCTTAAAAGCAAACAAATTCATTGGCCAAAAATCTATTTTTTTTCTTTCCCCGCTTCAACCTCTACCTCATGATAAGAAAAGGAAAAAAGAAAAAGAAACCATTGTAACCAGTATGTATAATTAAGCAAAACAAATTCACACATTGACCATGTCCAAATTTAAGTTGAGTCTCTCATTTCTCTGTCAGGTGCTTAATAACATGCTGCATTATCAGTCTCCTGAAACACCACATTGCTCATAATCTCTAAGTCTTTCAAAGGTATTTATCTTGACAATATAAAGTGTTTTCTTGGTTGCGTTCGCTTTACTCTGAACCAAGAAATATAAGTCTTCCTAGGTTTCTTTGAAACTATCTGCTTTGTCATTTCTTATGGTCCAATAACATTAATAACTATAATAGCTAGCATTCATATAGCGCTGTGCAAATATCTCATTTTCTCCCCACAACAATCCTGGAAAGTAGATGCCATGATTATCCCTTTTTCATAGATAAAGAAGCTGAAGTAGACAAAGGTTAAGTGACTTGCCCAGGGTTACACACATAGTAAGTGTCTGAGACCAGAGTAATTCATTTCTTCCTAACTCAAGAACTAGTGCTCTATCTACTCTGCCACTCAGATGGATTCATATAACATAGTTTATTTAGCCATTCTCCATTTGATAGCCAGCACCTTCGCTTCAGTTCTGTGTCATTGCAAAAAAAGAACTGCATATATACATATGCATATACGTATACATATAGACATATATATGTGTATATACATACACACATACACACACCCCTTTTCACTGATCTTTTTGGGGTGTAAACTGGATAGTGATATTGCTTTTTTCAAAGGCTGTGCACAGTTTGATAACTTTTGGAGCAGAATTCTCAATTGAATCAGCTTCTTTATTCCCAGAGGCCTGTGACTAGTTAGGCCTCACCCTGCCATACACACACACACATACACACACACACACAAACACATACATATATGTACACACATATACACATACACACATATATACATACAAACACATACATATATGTACACACACAAACACATACATATATGTACACACATACACATACAAACACATACATATATGTACACACATACACATACAAACACATACATATATGTACACATATATACATACACACATATACACACACAAACACATACATATATGTACACACACATATATACACATACACACATACAAACACATACATATATGCACACACACACATATATCTTAGATGATCCAGACTAAATTGAACTTTCCCTGCATATATGCCTCCATTTAGGGCTTCACGATTTCTTCTGGACACCCTCATCTCTCCTCTCCCTTGACCCTCCATGTTCGACCTGCTCTTCCTTCAGTTATGTTACTGCTGCCTTTTGATCTTTCCTTCTTCTTGAAATGTGGGTTCTATCTATAGCATTCGATTATTCTCATTCTTTTTGATCTTTCCCCCTAGTTTCATTTTCTGAGTTACTCCCACACCCAACCTTTCCCTTCTCTTTTTTGTACATCCGAACTGTCTCTTTGGCCGTAAATGCTCTTTGGGATGATGTTGACTTACCTTCTTCCTGCTTGCTTCCTTACCACCCTCTTATTTATCCCTAGCTGTTTCATCTACTTTCTGGTTCTTTCTTTCCCCACAAAACCCTGACATAGATCTCCTTTATTTTCTCCCCTCTCTTCCTAAAGCTGCCTCTAACTACCTTCTCCTTCTCTTGACAGTCCCCAGAGGATGCTCTGCATTCATTTAGACAGATGTTAGTAGCTCAGTTGTTTCATTTCCCTTTCCACTGTGGGTCTTCACAGCTGGCCCAGCTGGGCCTGCATCCCTGTTTTATGGTGACATGCACTTGGGCAGTTCGCATAAATACGTCCTTTGTCACCACAAATTCTCTTCTTCCAGGAAGCTCTACTCCATCCTTATTCTCTACATCAAAAACCCTTTTCCTAAGGACACATTATACTCAGAATATTTTTATATCATCTCTAAAGCATGCCTGTGGCTGTCCCTTTTCCCAACCAAAACTCTTCTCTATCTCTAAATGAAAAAATACCTGGCAGGTAGTTAACGCCATTCTCTAGATTCCATGGTTCTTCCTCGTCCAGACCCCCAAGCTGTCTGAAATTTTTACAGGACAAATTTATACATCGCAATATCTTTTAAGCCATTTTAAACAGTGTCTCTTATATCATGAAGAAAATGAACAGATCCTTGAGGAAATGGAATGACAATGGAAAGGAATGACAAGGTTCTTCCAGCACTTTTCGTCTTTTTTCTCCTTCTTAAGCTTCCAAAATAAATCCACTTTCTCTACTGATCTAAAATTCACATCAGATGTAAACAGCTGCCAAAGTCCCCATATTTGCTCTTTTTCCTCCTTGTTAAAATCCTTCCCTCAACCACTAACACAATCTCTGTGTTTGTTTCTTTTTAGCAATATAGCAAGCATTTAATAAGCACCTAGTAGGTGCTAGATATGGGGCTAAGCATTTGAGATACAAAGATAAAAGTAGTCCTTGCCCTCAGGGAGTTTATATTCTACACAGTGGTATGTAAGGGGGTGGGGGAGCAGCAGGGACACAGATATAAAAATATAAAATATTGATAAAGCAAATTGAAAGGTTTTTGTGGTGGTGTCACTAGCAACTGTAGTGATAAGGAAAATTGTCACGCAGAAGATGGTACTTAAAATAAAGTTGGAAAGGAAGGGGTAATTCAAGAGTGAAAAATTAGGAGGCAGAGTAGTCTTAACATAGAGGACAGGATACTGCACAAAAGCTGGAAGATGGCCTATGGGAGACCACCTATACATGTGTGTATATATATATATATATATATACATATATGTATATATATATACACATACACACATATATATGCACATACATATATACACACATATACTTATGACCATATACATATGTGTATATACATATGTATATGCTTTTTTGTATAAATGAAGTCCAGTTTGGTTGGAATGTATAGTACATGAAGAGGAGTAATGTGAAATCAGTCTGGAAAGATAGATGGGAGCCAGATTGTGAAGGACTTTAAATACCATCCCAAGGAGTTTTACTTTCTAGCATGTTTCACACATGCCTACATGTTTGCATGACAGGGGAAAACAAGCCTCACACATCCTTTTCACAAGCTGGTACCATAATTGCAGGAGCCAATCCACTTCAGTTAAAAATGAGTATGATGTCCCAATGGCAAGCTTATGGGACTCTGTTCAAGATTACTATCCTGCTGATTACTGACAAGAAGAGAAGAAACTGCTAATCCCTTTCATTTTCAGGCCCCTCTTTGGGGCTTCCAATGAGTTCAGATTTCAGAGTAGAAGCTTACCCTTTTTAAAATAATACATGTTTACAAAGATGAGGCTAAGCATTGATTAGCAACTTGTATAGAAAATGGATCCTGTTGAGGAATACAGGTATATCTCCCTCCAAAAAACAGTTGAGTAGGGGGAGGACCATTAAGAATTCTTATAATCATTCATTGAAACGTGGGATTACAATTTAGTAAGTATTGTTATGAGTACACATCCACTAACGTTCTACTATGGTGTCTGTCATTATAAAAGGATCAAGTTCCTTTAGGTTACTCAAGGCTATGACAGTGGAGTATAAATTTCAACAAATTCCACTTATCTGGATAGATTTTGAGAGATCATAGAAAACTCCTCTCCACAGCCCTCTTAGGATCATTCTCCCTTCATTGGTGACTTCCTCCCTGGGATATCATTTTGGGAAGGATGCCAGCCATCACTTACCTCAGTCATACTTTGACTCTTTTCAGACACCATCTCCTTCTGCTTAACTGACACCCCTGGAGAATATGTTTTCTCCCCACTTTCTGGCCCTCTCCTTTTACCAACACCCTTATATGTATATGTTATCTTCCATTATAATATATGTTCCTTGAATAGGGATTGTCTTGCTTGACTGTATTTGTATGTTTGTATATCTAGCATTTAGTACAGTACTTAGAACATATTAAATGCTTAACAAATATTCATTCTCTCTCTCTCTCTCTCTCTCTCTCTCTCTCTCTCTCTCTCTCTCTCTCTCTCTCTCTCTCTCTCTCTCTCATATTTCTTCCTTCCTTCCCTCTCCCTCATCCATGGATTGGGACCTAGCTAGAAGTTCATCACTGAATTGGCTGCATGCTGATGGATGATTCAGCCTTATCAACGGTTTATCAGAAGCTCTTTGTATAAGGAGAAGAGAATATTCATACCAATGAAATTAGTAACTCTCAACTGTTATTACTACCAAGCATTTCTAAAAAATGAATGCAAATTGCAGGAAAAGCAGCAGCAGTTGTAGAAACACAATACATTAACACATAGTCACCAGCTATGTGTTTTTAGACCACAATTAGACCACAAATTATCTGAAAACTAATATAAATTATAAGATTTTATTATATTTTGATTTACTTTAATTATTTTTGATTAGTTGAATTTTCCCCCTTGTTCCTTTGTGCCTCATTCTGTGGTCCTTAACCTTGTCAAGTTCCTGTTAACTTGAATCCAACACTCTAAATGGAAAAATAGTCTATAAAATACTTAGAGAAAATGTTTATCTAATGCCTAGAAGTAGGTCAGATGTTTTAAATCAATTAATCAATCAATGAGTACTTATAGAGTGCATACTCTTCAATAACATTTATTCAACAAACATTTATTAAGTCTTCTCTGTGAAGGATTCTGTGGCAGACAGTGAGAGGGACAAAAAGTTGAGAAAAGACCCAGTTTCAGACTTTAGGGAGTTTACAGTCTAGAAGAGGGATAAGGCACACAGTGTTAATTATAATGAATATTACTACATGAATAAGTGCATTACAGATATGGTGAGATGATAAGTCAGATGGGGAAAAGATTGTTCATTGACATGGGAGTATGTGTGTGGGGGTATCAGGGAAGGCTTCCCAGAGGACTGGCATTTGAGATAAATATTAAATGATAATTAGGAATTCAATTGGCAAACAGGGCGGGGAGAGGACATTTCAGGTACAAGAAACTACATGAGCCAACTTATGGAGCCATGAGAATGAGATCTATATTCAGTGGATAGAGACTTGTCCCTGAGAAGGAATTTAGAAGTAAAAAAGAGGAGTTCCATGAAATGGTTGTTGTGTTTGTCCTCATTCTAGAAGAGAATCATGGCATCAAGATGATGACATGACTTGCTGTTGACTTTGATTTGAGTGAGGGAGGGATGTGCAAGGTCATCAATCTCACTTTCTTCTCCAGAGCCATCTGGATCCAGTGGCCTGATATTCATCAGAATGACTGGAGATGGCCCAGGATGCAATAGGAGACCCTGGTCCTTTCAGGCTAGGGTCTTACAGCATTCTCACTTTGAGTGAGATTCACCCATTCAATGAATAGGCTTCTTCAAGTATTTGCTCAAGGGATGGCCCCTTTAATAAAAACAATCAAACTGGGAGGAGAAGATTCTTGGATAAAAGAGAAACAATTACTATTTAGTGTTTAATAGGGTTTGTAAGAGCGTGCACTATTGTAAAGTTGTACTGACCCAAATTTGAGAGCGAAGGAATTTGAGTTTTTTTCACTCAGTGATAGGGCATCCCTGAGGATTTTTGAGAAGGGAAATGACATGATCAGACTTATACATAAAGAAAGTTATTCTAGCATAGTACGAAGGGCAGATTGGAGAAGTAAGGAAAGTGCAGAGGAAGGGACACTTGCTAGGAAGACATTGCGTTAAATCAAGTAGATGGTAATAAAGAACTGAACTAAGATATCGACAGTGGGAAGAGAGAGAAGAGGACAGAGTGAGAGATGTGACTGAGGTAATGTAGATCATTGGAAATTGATGTAGAATAAAGAGTCATAAAATCTCAACTTGGAGAGGAGCTGAGAGGCCATCTAATCTAACCATTACTGAACAGAAATCTCCTCTACAGAAAAAAAAATGATGGTTGTAAGGTTGCTACTTGGAGATCTCTCCCAAGTATACCCTCCCTCTCCCCAGGATACTCCTTCTACCTCAGGACAGTTTTAATCATTAGGAAGCATTTTCTTATATTTAACAAATCCATCTCTCTGAAATGCCTACCCATTGCAGATATATACCCACACACAGTACATGCATGCACACACATGTAAATGCACATATACACATGTGTGATACACACACATGCATACATATATGCATGGGTGTGTGTATACACATGTATATATGTGTATACACATGTATATATGTGTATGTACATATATGAACACACGTGTATTATGTATTTTATTCCAGCAATCAACAAGTATTTATTAAACACTATGTGATTGCTAGGGGGTGAAAGCATGCATGTGCATTTGTGTGTGTGTGTGTGTGTTCTGTATTTTTTTTCTAGAAATCAACAAGCATTTATTAATCACTGTGTGCCAAGCACTCAGCTAAGCATTGGGGATGTGAAGAATGACAAAAACATTTCCCTGCCCTCACAGTACATGCATTTCAATGGGGGAAAAGAGACATAAAATGAAAATAACTAGGTTCATGGAAGATAAATGCAGAGAAATTGAAAGATGACCTAAAAGGCAAAGGAACTAGAAGCTGAGATCAGCCAAGAAGGGTTTCTGCACAAAGTAGGCTTGAAGTCAGAGCAGAGTAAGTCTAATACTTCTGTGCATGACAGTCCTTCAACTATTGGAAAATAGATAATGTGTTTTCACTGTTTTCTTTTCTCCTGATTAATTAAGTCAACTAGTATTTATTAAATGTCTACAATGTACCAGAGACAGTATTGGATGCTGGGCGTACAAAGACAAATGTAAGTATTTGAGAACAGTTCTTATTTTCAAGAAACTTACATTACATTGGGGGAGATAACACACACATATGTAGAAAGAAAATATATGCAAAATAAATAAAAGGAATTTTGGCAGAAAGAGAACTGGCAACTGATTAGATGCTTGAGGTAAAGTCATCCCTTTAATAATATAACTCTAGAACTAAATGCCCTCAGTTCCTTTGAATTAGATTCATATAGCACAATCTACTGTTCCCTCACCATTCTGACTGCTCTTTTCTGTATTTATAATATTTTAGCTTGTCAATGTCTTTCCTAAAATGTGGCACATGGAACTGAACATTATATTCCAAATATGTTATGAGCATAATAAAATAAGACTGTGACAGTTTCCCTCGTTCTAGATAATATGTCTCTCTTAATTAAACCTATGATCATATTAGGTTTTCTGGCTGCCATATAGTAACTGTCTTTTTCTTGTTCATTCTTTCTTTGTATATCTTCAGACTTTCAGAAAACTTTAGAAACTGCCTCTTTTCATTAGCTTCTGCCTTGGACTGCTAATGCATGTGAAACATGTAAGTCAGTAAAACTCTGAGGTTTTGCTATTCAAATAGTTTCTTTTAAGTTATATCTTGTGCTTGGGCAGTTGGCTTTTTAAACTCAAGTGCAAGACTATAAATTTATTCTTATTAAATTTCATCTTATTAGATTTGGCCCTTCATTTCAGCCTGTCAAGATCTTTAGGAATCTTTATACACTGTCACTCAATGTGTTAGCTATCCTTCCTAGCTTCCTGTCACATACAACTTTGATAAATATGCTACCTGTGCATTCTTCTAGGTCATTTGTAAAAATAAAGAACAGCACAGGACCAAGGACAGCTCCCTGTAGTATTCCACTAGAAATTCCCCCTCCAATTTGACATTGATTCTTTATAGACTGCTCCTTAGTTCGATCATTCAACCAGTCCTAAAACTACCTAACTTTATAATCATAGAGAAGCAACTGTGGTGTAGCAGAAAGAGAATTGGACTTGGAATCAGAGGACTTAGGTTACTTAGCTCTGCCATTTACTAGGTGTGTGACCTTGGGCAAATCATTCCCTCTCTGAGTTTCAGTTTCCCCATCAGTCAAAAGAGGGGATTAGATAACCTTTAAGGTCTTTTCTAAATTTAAATCTATAACCCTATTATTTTCATCTTGTTTGAAAGGGTATCACAAGTCTCCTAATAGACTTTACCTAATTCCTTTCTGAAATCCAGGTATGAAGTATGCAAGATTCTCCTGATCTAGCAGCACAGTTACCTTGTCAGAAATGGAAATGATGTTTGTCTGGCATGACCTATTCTTAATAAAAGATGTTGGCTATTAGTGATCACAATTTCCTATGCTCAAAATCCATCCCTTTAATAATATACTTTAGAATTTTGCCAGCAACCAAAGTCAAGGTCACAAGACTATAGTAACACTTTACCTTCCTGCCTCCAAAAAAGAAAAAAAAAAACTGGATATTTGCCCATAATCAGTCCTGCAGTACTCCTTCCACTTTATATGATTTTTTTCAAATATCACAGACAACAGCCCAATAATTGTAAGGTCTCACATCCATCTTAGGCCTCAACAAATAGATTTATGGGGCAATACACAACCTACTTAATAGGGACTTTAAGGCATCACAGATCCTAAGCCTCATTTTTAGGAGATAGGCAGTGTTTTTCTTTTGTTTCTGATGACTCAGTGGTCATGAATTGAATGCCATTGACAAGTGCAGGGTATCAGGGAAGGAAAGAGTCATCACATAACTCTGATGAGGGATTTTTAAACTCTATTTCCTTGTTGATGTTAGAGTGAGAAAATTTTTGCAGCTGAGTACTAGACTGGGGCTGCAACAAAGGGTTACCAGGCAGTTCTTTTCACTTTACTGATGATCCAGCAGACGCCCTTGAATAGGCTTCCTTATCTGCTAATCTAGGAATTCTCTACTTCATTAGCAGGACTGTTACCTCCAAAAATATTCCAATGGAGAAGGGGGCAATAAGAGACAGCTCCATTATACTCACATGTGCACACAAAACTGTGCCTTGATTTCTCCTCTGTGCTACTACTCTATTTGGCATAATTTATCCAAATGTGGGGCCCAGTCAGTGTCAGTGGCTGCATGGATTGTGGAACTAAAGGTGAAAAAGAATTAGCCAAATGTATTTTCCTTAAGACTAGGAAAAATTGCCCTTCTGTGACCTCAAAAGCATATGAACACAGACTTTATAAACAGCTTAAAGCACATTATTTTTTATTCATTGTTGTTAGTCAATAATTCAACTTATTGGTGCCATACAGGCCTGCATCCCAATGGAGTCAGTTAGGCTTATCACTTTTTAGAAGAGCAAGTCAAATCTTATTTTTGATCAAAAGTGGTGAGAGTGTAATGTTAGTGGAGAGTGTCATGTTAGTCCTGGACTCCCATTATAATCATGGACAGATTTCCTGTGTCAAGCCCCTGAAATGAATCTATACAATGTGAGAGTTGGAGGGGTTCTTAGAGGTTGGGGGAAAAGAGAAGGTAGAAGAGGAGTCATAGTGGATCTATTTAGTGAACCGAGTCAGACACATTCCTCATTGTACTTGTCTCCCAGGTGACTCCTAAAGGAGGCAGTTAAAAGAAATCTGGGCTTCTCTTATAATGCAGAAAAATAGATTTCTGTTCCTATTTCTTTTTACTGCAGTTTGTCACTTATATCCCAGCATAACTAAGATTTCAGAAGCCAAGACGAACTAGTTAAACTGCGTGGCAAACCTTACTGTCCTTGGATCTGCTCTGTGCCATCAGACTATCCCTAGAATATCTGTGGACTCTTAATATTCTAAGATTTCCATGACCTTGGAGCTTGCTTGTCAAGTGTTCTTTGTAGAAAAGGCAATTCTTTCTGCTTGTGGAGTTGTCTGAGAGTCATTACAGATAGCCGGTGTCTCTTGACTTGAATAACTTAGTATGTAGTAAGACCAAGAGCTGGGGCAGCTAGGTAACTCAGTGGGTAGAATGCTGGGCTTGGGTTCAGGAAGATCTAGGTCAAATCCAGACTCAAACACTTACTATTCATGTGAGCTTAGACAAATAAATTAACCTCTTTCTGCCTCAATTTCCTCAAAATGGGGCCCATAATAATAGTACTTACCTCTTAGGGTTGTTGTAAGGATCACATGAGGAAATATTTGCATTTGTAAAGTACTTAGCACAGTACATTACTCATAAGAACAAACCCAAAAATCTGAAATACTTTTTGAAAGAAATTTATCAGGTTGTTTGGTAGAGCAGAATAAGCAGGAAAGGAGGTGTGGTTCCCATACAATTTGACAAAGGATTGTGCCCATGAGGGGCACAAGAATTACTTGACAAAGACACCACATGCGAGTCACACACAAATCACCTGAAGTTAACCCAAAATAAAAGCTTAGACTGACCCAAAACCAGACTATTTTGGGCAAATCCGGGACCTGAGGGAAGCCAAAATTCCTTGCAGCCATCTCTAGGTTTCCTAGACAGTTACTGGGGTCAAGAAAACATTCTGGGTACAAATAATCTCCATTTAGATTTAAGTAGTATAATAATAAGTTTTCTAAACAATATAATAAAGCATTCTTTCCACAAGTGCCTGGTGCACAGAATGTATCTGACAAATGTTTCTTCCCTTCTTTCCTCTGAGCCTCAGTTTCTTTATATATAGGATGAAGGGGCTAGACTAGATGACTTTTGAAGTATAATCTAACTCTTGACATATGATCTTATATGATCTGCACACTATATTGTCCTTTCAGTCACCTAGATTCACAATCTCATACTTATATCTTTGTCCCTTCTCTGTATCTCACCCTATTTCTATACCCATATGTAATCACTTTCCAAGTCCTGTCAGATCTACCTCCAGAACATCTGCCATATTCACTTCCTTCTCTCCACTCAGCTGTTACCCTAGTTTGAGTCCCCGTTATTTTTTACCTGGATAATTGTAACAGCCTCCTAATTTGTTTCTCTGCCTCATCTTTCCCCCCGTTGAATCCATCCTACACATAAAATGATATTCCTAAAACATAAATCTAACCATGTATATCCCTTGTTTAAATATTTCCACTAGCTCCTTATTGTATCTAGAATAAAACATAAAATTCAAAATCCTCAGCTTGGCTTTTAAAGCTCTGGACAACTTACTTTTCACCTACTTTTCTGCCCTTATTTCATATTTCTCCCTTCCAACTATCATATTCCGCTTTAGTCATGCTGACCTATTAGTTATTCCTCATACACAATGTTGCATTTCTCACCCACTGGAAAAGTAGTTCCCTCATATCTGGCATCATTTCTTTTTACCTTCCTTTTATAGAAATCCTAGCTTACTCAAAACCAGTGCCACCTCCTTCATGAAATCTTTCCAGAGTCTCATCTCAACCTTAGGGGCTTTCTCCTCCTGAATATGACTATGATTTATTTTCTATATGGGCAGCTCTGTGGCACAGTATACAGAATGTTGGGCCCAGAGTCAGAAAGACTCATCTTCCTGAAGTCAAATCTGGCCTCAACACACTTATTAGCCAAGTGAACATGGACAAGTCATGTAAGCTTGTTTTCCACAGTTTTTCTGGCAAGTATCTTTGCTAAGAAAAGCCCAGTTGGGGTTATAAAGAGTCAGACATGGCTGAAATGACTGGAGAACACCAACATTTTCTACGTAATCTGTATATCCTTATTTGTGTTTATGTTACATTTCACTATTCTGTCCAGAAGATCATAAGCTCCTTGTGGACAGAGACTGTTTCGTTGTTTTTGTAACCATGGCACCTAGTACCGTCTTTGGTACAAAACAAGTTCTTGGCAAATTTTTATCAAATTGAATTACTTTTCGTTTTGGCCAGACCTGGAAATTTTAACTCATTATTGGCTGCTCCATATGTCTTTACTCTCTTTTCACTTATTTTGTAGTTGGACTCCTGGAAAATCACTTCATTTTTCTCCTTGCAAGGAAAAAGAAATAAACAAGTACCAGGGTTTTGGTGAAAATTGAATGAATAACCTGGAGTTCATTAGATGACAGAAACAAGGAAGGGAAGTTCAAGGAAGACATTTTAACCCAGAGGCCCTGCTGCTGGATCAAAGACAGAAAAAAAGGCAGAGGGGGCAGGGTTCTTATATAGACCAAATTATTCATAATAGCACTTTTTCTAGCAACAAAGAACTAGAAGCAGAGCACGTGTGTATTTTGGGGAGATGGCTAAACAAATCATGGTATATGAATGTAATAGCATGTAATAGCATAAAATGTAATTTTCAGAAAAGCATGAGAAGACATGTGAACAGATGCCAAATGAAATACGCAGAACCAGGAACACAACATAACACAATGGCTCCTCTAATGTAAACTGAAAGAAAAGGAATTAAAAAAGACAAAGGCAAATGGTGCTTAATTACAATGACAAAACCTTGCCCCTGAAAAAGAGACAGGCAAATGCTCTTTGTAGAGGCAGGGTCTATGGATCATTGTATATACTGTCACTCAGTTGATAGGCTGGCTATTTCGCTTTGCTCAGCTGCATTTTTTAGCCCTTCTTTTATTTCTTGCAGCAAGAGATGGCTCTCTATGTAGGGATGGAAAGAATATATTTGAAAATGAAGATGATATAAAAACAAAATGTGCCAATAATTTTTTTTTAAATAAGAGAAGTACAGGGAAGGGATATTGGTGAATGATTTATAGTGATGACATATAGTGTGCCCTAAAAATAAGTAGAATTTAGATGGGGATACAGGGGAATGAAGAGGGGACAGTCTCACTAGATCATAAGATGTAGGTTCAGGGGTAGAGAAAAATAAAGCAATGTTGGAGTGTTCTGGTGGGGCTCGATTATGATCCTGAAAGCCAGGCAGGATGTATCATAGCTTCAGAGACCAAAGAAAATTATCTAAAATTTCATTCAAAATAATTGCTTTTGCTCTGTTGCTAAGATTCTAAGCCCTAAGTTGTATTGATTGGATAAAGCCCTGCCTAAAATAGGGAATCAGAAACTTATGGCCATAAATTCTGGCTCCCCAGCAATCTTACTGTATGACAGTAGACAAATCTCAGCCCCTACTGCTTCTGTGCTTCTGTTTTTTCATCTGTAAATTGGATTTGCCTTATCTCCCCTACAGCAAGGTTAGGAGGAATAACTAAATAGAAGCAATGAAAAACATACACTTTCCTCACACTGGATTCTTTCTCTGATGTACCCAAGTACAGAGTGGACACTCAATAAATGTTGATTAACTGACTACAGTAATGTTCAGGTCATGCTAGAGCAGTCCTGGGGATAACTGATCTAATTTGAACACCACCAATGTGTGTGTTTGTCCTTTGTGGCTGAAGAAGACCGTGCCATCAGAGAAATAATGACATGACGTGCACTTAACTTTGTTTTGAGTAAGAGAGGGCTGTGCAGGTCACCAGCCTCACTTCTCCTCCAGAGTCATCTGAATCCAGGGACCAGATATTCATCAGGATAACTGGAGATGACCCAGGATGAGGCAGTTGGGGTTAAATGACTTGCCCAAGGTCACACAGCTAGTGTCAAGTATCTGAGGTAAGATTTGAACTCAGGTCCTCCTGACTCCTGCACTGGTGTTCTATCCACTGTACCACCTAACTGCCCCTAACACCACCAATATATGCAGGCTCAACACCTGCTACCATCTTCTGGAAAAGGAAAATCCATCTTGAGAATGGAATCTCACTTGGGTAAATAAGAATATATTGAGTTGATATTGATGTATAGCTGTTTATATATGTATATATATATATATATATATATGTACATATGTATGTATGGGAAACTATGTCATTTCATTACTTACTAGAAAGTTATGTCCCTTTGTAGGATATTGACATCTTTCTTCCAAGATCAAAATATTCAATCAGCGAATTAATTTTGTTGTTATTTAAAAAAATCTTGTTCTCAAATAATTTCATGCTATAACCAATTTCAATTTGTAAAAATCTTCTTTCGGGTATGATTTATCCAATTCATATTAATAAGTCATTATCATAGACAATAGATTTAGGGCCGGAAAGAACATTAGAAATAATTCAGTCCACCTCCTTCATTTGAGCTAATGTAGCTGCCGTGCTAAAGGGATAATAACAATTCATATTTATTTAAATTTTAACATCTATACAAGGTATTTTCCTCATGTCTATGAGGAACCTATTGCAAATGTTAATTTTTGTACTTCAAAGTTATATTTTATTTTTTTGATTACATGCAAAAATAATTCTAACCTTCATTTTAAAAATATTTTTGAGTTCCATATTCTCTCCTACCCTCCTTCCCTCCCCTATCATTGAGAAAGCAAGTACTTTGATAAAGATTATACATATGCAGATAGATTTAAAGTAGTATAACTTCCATTTTACGGATGAGGAAACTAAGGCCCAGGGAGACTGCATGATTGGTTCAAGGTTATAGTTTCAAAACCAGGTCTAGTATTCTTTCAATATTCCATGACACCTCGTAGAGTAGCTTAGAAAAGTCCATAAACAGAGTACTGCTTTACCTATGACATCTCATTTTTTTTTTTGATGAAAATAAAGCACTTTTTTTTTAAACTTGAGAAATATTGGTACATTTATTCAAAATGTCAAGGTTGAGAGCTTTTAACCTTAGCCTACAGGGGATTGCATGAATGCATATAGCCATGGTCAGAATAGCAACAGGCTGAGTTGACTGTGAGGAGGAGGTAGAGATAGAAAGGAGATGAATCAGAGGACTGTGTGTCCCCACACCTGCTATAAAGCCATTCTGACATTTCTAAGTTACCCCAAGCAGCCAGTGCTCCCATGAATGTATTCTTCGGGGTTATTTTACCTTCTTCTTCTTCTATTTTATGTTAGTGATTAGGATGAGTATTTGGGGGTTGTTATCAAGGCTTTGTGGAAGGAGAAGGAAGTAGGAAATGAAGAATGGATAAGGAAAGAGTCAAGGAGAACATAGTGTGAAACTGATCAGTAATGAGCGTTAGAAGAGGGAAGACAATTGGAGGTCAATATCGCTTAAGCACAGGGAAGGTAAAGAAGTTTTTGATCAAAATATCTTATTATTATATTTATTAGTATTATTAATTTTTTTATCATTTACTGATTATGTATTTGTATTCCCTGATATATGTGTTAAAGATCTCTTAAAACAGGAACTTTATCTTCTATATCTTCTTGATCAACCATATAGCCTATGATAGGACTTAGATTCTTGTTGGAACTCAGTAAATACCTGCTGATTGATTCTCTAGTACTTTAAGCCCTTGATAAATGGAGGAGATATACTTTGAAGAAAAAATACAGTGTGACAATTGTTCAGAATCTAAAAGAAATGCATTCATCTTATCCAAAATGTTCCTATTGTAATATGATTCAATCTGTTATAAGTGCCAACTTGTCCCAACCACTTTTCTTCAGTTTCTTACACTACTCATATTGTAGGAGACTTAAGAACACTGCTATCTGATAAATATCAAAGGACTTACAGAGGTTTCCAAACTGTTCTTGTTTTGGTGGGATTTAAGTGAATCTCAAGCAATTTGTGATATTTTATTTACTCCATATCACTGTGACCTTAACATGAAAATAACTACAAATACCTTTGCCAGGAGAGATGGGGATGCATATAAAGATAGTAAGGGTTAGTGACAAGAGTATTGGATTTGGAGTTAGAGGACCTGGGTTTAAATCCTACCCTTATCATTGAGACTATTGATGCTGGACATGTCTCACAATCTTTCTGGAGCTCAGGTTTCTCATCTGTAAAAGAAGGATTTTAGATTTAATGGTCTTCAGGTCCCTTTCACTTGTAAATCTATAAATAATAATTGACAGGTATTGGTAATGAACATATGGGATTCTGCCCAATCCCAAGCTAGATTACAGTGATGAATCCAATGTGATCTTAAATACCTCCTTATATTTTTGCTGTGCTCAATTTTAGGCAACTGAAATAAAGGTAGGCCATATTCCAAAGGTTCTGTATTTAGAAAGTAGGTTCTGCATAAAGGTCTCTGAGAAAATAGCATCATGGTAAATCTGGCAGAGCTTGCATTGTAACATGCCGTGTTTGAACTGCCTCTGTGTTAATTTCTATGGTGCTTCATCAATAGAATGTCAGGAAGATGTCTGTATTTTATACTCATCAAGCATGTGTGGCAGGTTATGCTAGTGAGATACCTTTTTCTCATGTTCAATACATTCTCTCATTTGCCTGAAGAGAATTAGAACCTGACTTCTGACCTATATTAATGCTCCTAATCTAATTGTTCTCAGCATGCATTTATAAGGATTATTTGCCACACTCTACTATGGCCTTGCTACTTCCTCCTCCAAGATGCTTTGTCACCTGCTGCAGCAGGCACCCTCATTGGAGAGCCAAGGCACAGGGAAGTGATGTGATGTAAGCAGCAAGGTAGAGCTTGAGAGAGAGATTTCAGATCCCCTTTCAAGGCAAAATTCAAAATCTCAGAATATCTGTTCCTAGGCTTTTCTAGATGACTACTTTCTCCTTTTGTCCAGTATTTACTGTAAATGTTTAATATTTTATGCCTGTTTGAGATGGATGAGCAAATGCTAGATTTAAGTGGACAACATAGAATCTTAAGGCAGGAAGGGTACTCAGCTATATTGTAACTCAACCTTCTCCCCATTCTACAGAACAGAGAAGTAATATAAAGTCAAGGATACTTTCTAGGACACTGGTCTCCGGAAACCTAGCCCTCAGCTTACTCCACCCATCCATTATTTGTCCTTCATGCACAGGGACCCATACCACCTCTCTAGTTTATCTTGTCAGTTGAGTTGCTCAATTTTCTATTTAGTGCTCCAGTTCCAGTTTCAGAATGCTAGCAGTTCTTAAAGATGAGAATGAAGGGAGTCTGACCTGAAACATGGCTCTAGAGGTGACCTTCCCCCTCTTCTAGTGATTAGCTCCTTTCCAGGGTCAGTTCAGGTAATTCCTTATTAATAAGATACTTCCCATGGTGTTTCATTTACTTTGAATGCAATTTACATCTCCTCATATGTATGTGTGATGTCATTCCTTCCCTCCGATGCAATATAAGCTCCTTAGAGGGAGGGACTTCGTTCATTTTTGTCTTTTAAAGATTTTAATTTCATTCGTTCATGGACCAGCATGATGACTTGCACATTTCTGTTTCTTTTGGATCAGATCTGTGTTTTTCCAGAACTCCTGCAGAAGAAATTCCCTTTATCAATGCAGATCAGCCCCCAGTCTGTAATTTATAGGTTCCTGTTGTTGCCTGGGGTACTAAGGTATTAAATACTCTGAAATGCCCACAGTTATACTACCATTAAAGCTCCAAGGTGGGACCTATATGCAGGCCTATAAGCCCAGCTCTCTATCCAGTATACCACACTACCTTGAACAGAGTAGGTGTCTAATAAATGCTCATTGAATTGATTTAAACTATTGCCACTGTTTCCCTTTCCTACTGGGCTCACTGGGCTTTTGGAGCTCCCCTCCAACTCGCTAGGTCTCCCTGTCCTCATCTAGAGAAGGCCTCCATGCTCTGACAAAGCTGAATAATTATTTCTTACTGTATATTATGTTTAATGGCTGAGTTCTTTCCACATAACCTTCTATTAACCCATATCCTAAATAATTCCATTTCAAAATAGACTATAAATCCATTAGGCTGCAGCAAATGCTCACATTGCATGCTCCATTTACAGATGCTACCACTGTCCTTGATATTGGAAACCTCTTTTGCTCTCTCTCACATATTTTAACTGGCTTGGGGGCTGAGGGGTGGGGTCTCTGTTAGAAAGACCGATAGGTAGCTGTTAATTTCCCAGCAGTTGCAATAATGTTTGCCTGTGCACAATACCCCAATTCGGTGGCGCTCTAGCCAGGCCCCCTTCTTCATTCCCATGAAGTGGTCTAGTGCTCATTTATCATATAGGAACAACTCACCCCTCTAGTGGTGGGAGTATGGAACTGCTGCTCTGCACACAGCTTTGCAGCTATCAGTTCGACTGTATCTATAGATTTTTCAAATAAGGTTTTCCTCTTTATGCTGGTTTGTTATTAAATATAACCCAGTAGAGAAATCTCTTTAAAATGTTAATTTGCTTTCTTGTGTTTATACACAAGGAAATGCCTAAAGCTATAAACAGACATTACTAACACTAATAGGTTTTTGTTTCGCTCATCTCCATTTTTTCCTTGTTTAGACCCAAATAGGAATTGATTGGGAAATGGTTTCAGTATACTTTACAGAGTTAAATAATAATGAAAGAATAGCTTTTCCAATAAGCTTCCAATAAAGACTTTCATTATGTTAAAATCAATAAGTTGCAGTGGAATGAGTGCAGGGTATAGACTGAAGGGACCTGAATTCCTCTCCTAGCATGGCTACTTACCATCAGTGTGACCTTGGGTAAGTCATCTAAGCTCTTTTCATAGGGTTGAGGGGAGGGGGGAATGAGGGATGGAGGGGTGTCAGTCTCCTCATCTGTAAAATTTCGGAATTGAACTAAATGACCTTCGAAATCCTTTTCAGCTCTTAATCTATGTTCTGATGATTGAGCCAAAGAAGGATATGGAGAGAAGTGTCTGGTACTCTGAAATGAAGATATGACTACCAGTCAATATTCATTCCTCCTTTTGAGGTGATGTTAGATTCATGATGTTCCAGCCAAGATTTTTTTTGGGGGGGGGGTGGTAGTAGTAGAAATTCTCAGTCCTAAATTCCATAGATTGTTCTTAACACATAAATATATTTTAAGAATTTCTACTATGCATGTGACACTCCCTGGCTCTGCTCTAGATCATGACAACTTTTTTTTAGGACTGATAAGGACCAGATATACCCAAGGTTGTGGCTCTGGCACATGTTCTGTAATTTGACTGCCTGTAATCTGAAAGAATAGTGAGCCTCTCCCTTCCCTGCTTTAAGGTTGTCCTCCTCTCCCCTTTTAGGAGGTGAATGGGTATATAAATTAAAAATATCCCAGGGCTTGATCGAGAGTTTTCTGCCAATAAGTTCTTTATTTCATTAATATACAGTATTACAGGAGTATTAGAATACTACTAATCTTATCTTTCAGATATGCAGCAATAAAAGAGGATATAACAGCCGAGTTAAATGTAGAATTGGGATTGGATTTGAATCTTTTTTAAACTAAAAAGCATTAAACACAATGCATCTATTAAACCAGACTTCCGAAATAACTTCACTATAATTCAGACACTGTGACGTATTAGAAACTAAGGGTTGTTATAGTGAATATTAAGTTTTTTTTTCTTTCTTCTGCTGAGATCATAGCAATTTATAAGGAGGCATTATTATCTCAATAGATATGGATGTCACGCAGTCATTATCCCCAGATCATAACATGGTGGACCATTAATGACTCCTTCAGAGACCTTATGGTCTGAGATGTTAACGAGCAGTTAGGGAATCCTAAATCTTGGGACTGCTGGCAGGATACTATGGACCATAGCAGAATCTTCTGAGCTATTACAGTGAATCCTGTCAATTTCCATTAAGAAGCTTCTTAATTCCCCAATCATTAACACAATGAAAGGACTTATTCTACTCTACTGTAGTTAGGGCATGTCTAAGCCATAAATCCATGCTGCAGTCTACATTTTTCCTCCATCTCTCCCTAATATGATATTGGGAAAGTAATTTCATTGATATAGGGAATCTTTAGTGTATGAACTTCCTCCGCTGATAGGGATGGACAACTCACCCCAAACTTATAGTCTTAGACCCTTGTCTGGGTCACAGAGATGTAAAGTGACTTGCTTTTAGTCACACATCTAATATGTATGTGTCAGATTAGAAGCTATAGAAATAAACAGAGAAGTAGAGGTTTGATTACTGGGAGTTCTACTCCTGAAAGTTTCTCAAGACACACAGAGAAGGAACAAAGAACCAACTCTCAAGTGAAATTATGTGCTGCCACTAAAATAAAAAATGAAAAAAAAATCCAATCCATTGACCTGGATGGTACAGAAACTTAAAGTTCCTTCATTCTTTTTGATAATCCTAGACTTTTCATCTAAATTTCATTCGACCTCAAGCAGACATGCTTTTGGCTTATTACTGAAATTTCATTGCTGAAATTTCCCAGTGTAAGAAGTTTTCTAATCAGGAGCTAAATTTATAGAAAATTTCCATGACACCAAGTAAGAAATAAATGGCTTCTATCTGAATAGAGCTCTTGAAAATTGAGTTTAGCTTTATTGTAGGGTTACCCAATGAGATCCTGAAATCTGACAATATAAAAATTCTACATACTATTAAGAGCTGACAATTATATTGAATTTTACATACATTTTACATACATTACCCCCTGCCTCATAGCAATCCCATATGATAGGCACTTCGGATATTATTATTGATGAGGGAATTGAGGCTCAGAGAAGTTAACTAACTTGCCCAGGGTCACACTAATAAATTTCAAAGACTATTCAGATTGAGATTTCTTGACACTAGATTTAGTATGATATCTACTAAGCCATCCTCCTTTTCCACATCTCTAGAAAATGTCAGAACATACTGAAAATTTAGAAAAAGCCCAAAGTTTGCTGGAAGATGTTAATAAGAAAATCCTAGATTGTAGCTTCTTTCATTTTGGATAATTAGAATTTTAATCAAATACAGAACTGAGACTCTGGGATATTGCTTTGAGTTCCTTGGATCCAATGCTAAGTCACCCCACCCCAAGACTATTTTCCTTTTATTATGCCATGTGTAGCTACAGAACCAGCAAATCTGTCTATTTCCATTCAGCCCTTTAGATAGTTTGAGAATGTCTGCACATTTTCAACTGCCAAGGACATTTTCATTTGCCTTCTCCTTCCTGGCCACACCTAATCCATTATAGTAACTCCTACTGCCTCCTACCGCTTCACTAACACTAACAGCCCTCCAAGTTGCTAATGGCTCCCCATAACACTAACTGCATCCCATAATACTAAGCTTTGAGGATATAAACATCTCCCTGGAGCCAGAGCCGGAGTTCATTTAAAATAAACAAAAGCACAAATTCTCTGAGAAAAAAAAATGAAAAGAAAGAGAAAGAAAGGTCAGGAAAGAAAAGAGAAGGGAAGTATATTCATAGACACTGTCCGGTGCTTGGCCATCTATGCCCTTTATCTTTTCTCTCTGATTCAATATTTGCTCATTCAATATAAACATTTTTAAAGTGGTTACCACATGCAATGAACAGTACTAGACACTGGGAGACCATCAGGTTGAAGTCTTTTGAGGCAGATGGGACTTTATAGATTATTTAGTCCAGCCCCTTCATTTTACAGATGAAGGAACTGAGACCCAGGATGTTTAAATGATTTTTCCAAGGTCCCAATCTCTAAGTAACAGAGCCAGGGTTTGTATCCATGGCTTTAGACTCAAAGTCCAAGGATCTTTCCATTGCACCACAACTACCTTGAAAGATAAATAAAACAATCTCTATCTTTAAGAAGTTTATGATATAGTATAGGATAAAATATACTATAACATTTTGCAAATCAGAGTGCAAATGTATAATAATTTTTACAAGGAAAACAAAGTGCCATGGTGTCAGATAATGGAGAAATCCATGTGCCACAAAGAGGGCAGCCTAGTAAGGAAATCATAGTTATGTCAGGAGCTGTATCGGATGTTTGAATAATCCCTAAGTCAAATCATTGCATCTAGCTCAGGAACTGAGTTGCTTCTCTTTTAAAGCCCCCCTTGCTCTGGTGATGTGTCACATGTAAAATACATCTGCATTCTCAGTGAGGGCAAACCTCCTATCTCTATCCTTAGATATGGGTGGTAAGTGTTTGTGTGCACACAAAGAAATATATTTCAGAGCTGTCGAGAAAAGATCTAGCATTAGCCCAAGATCAAATTAGAGATAAAAATCCAAATCTGCACCAAATACAGTCGCTTGAAGGGTAGATGTAAATTGGATAAGCTGAAGCCCTATAAGACTAACAGAAAGGGGGGAATCAGAGGCAAGAAAGAAAAAAAGCACACCAGGGGCACAAATCATGTCTATTTTAAATCACATCTGAAGTGAAAATTAGACTGGGAGACATGTGACTGAACTGGGCTGGTGTCCTGCTTTATAGAAAGGCATGAGCTGCAGATACTTCTGGCCCCGTGGAAAGTGCTCAGAAGATGTCCTGAGCAAGGATGGTCTTGCTCCAACTTGTAAGCAAGGGCAATGAAGTCCAGGGAGCCTTCACTCTGGTTGTCCATTTGGAAGGTATTGATAATATGGAAAAGGGGTGGCTGGGATCCCTAAACAATAATAATAGCTAGCATTTATGTAAGGTTTAACATTTGCAAGGTATTTTACAGATATTCTCTTGGTCAATCCTTATAACAAACCTGGAAGATAGGCGTCGTTATGACCCTCATTTTATACTACCCAGGGTCACCCAGCTAGAATCTGAAGTTGGATTAAAATTCAAGTCTTCCTAACTCCAGGACCAGAGCTCTATCCACACATAAAGACAGTACAAATTAGAAGATGAGTTCATAAAAAGGCCACAGTTACTCAAGAAAGGGGAAAATATATAAACTGAGGCTCATATAAATTTTTATGAGTATATGTTTGTGTATTTTTCCCATTCTTTTGATGCTCAAGGTACCCACACACATGGACTCCATCTGTGATGAGGTGACAAGAAAGCAAATGGTAGCAATGCATAGGGATGATAAGGGATGGGGAGATAACAATCTGCATTGCTGGAGGAAGGATTCGCACCAAAGAAATCACATATCCAACTGATGCATTCCGGGTGCACACCAAGAATGTTGGGGTACCACCTGAAATGATGGGGAATAAACACTGTCCTCAAACAGTCTCCAAGTTAAAGAAAGGCATTTATTGGGATGATGCACTCAAGTGGGCCTGCTCTCCATGAGGCTCTACCCTACATGGGAGGTAGAGTGTAGACCACAAGTCCTACTCATGGAAGGGAGCGGAGTGGGCCTGCTTTCTGTAGGAGGCAAAGGCAGCTGTTGGGGTTAGGTGTTTGGTTTAAATACAATTTTATGGAATAGAAGGGAAAGGGATAAGAGAATGAGAGGGGCCAGTACGGCTCTTAAATGCCAGGGATATCAGGTAGTCCTGAGATGCCTTTATGAACAGGTAAGTGGGGGCGGGGCTTCAATGCCCGGTCTTCTCTGGTCACTTTTCTGGCTGGTCACATCCTGCATCTTTCCTCATCTCTCACATCCTGTGTTCTGCTTGCTACTCCTGCTTCAAGCATTCTTTCCTACCTCATCATTGTGGGTCAAAGTATCAGTGACATAGGAGAAGTACAAGGTCTCAATGAGGAACGTGTGAGGGATAGCTCACTCCTTACTTACTCCTTAATGTGGGGGGGGAGTTGTGGTACAGGTGTAGAAAGATCTGCTACTTGAGTTGTGCTTTAAAGAACTGATAGGATGTCTCACACATCATAGGTGGCCATCTATTTAGTGTGACTTTGTAGGGTGCCAAAGATTCCTCTGCCCTGACAGATGTTCTCCATCCACCTTTCTAATATCCACACCATTTTTTAGGTTTTAAGGTATTGAATAAGGCCCCCTTTAAAAAGTCAATGGGTAAATTAAGATGGGAATCTCATTGGGGGATGGGGTGAGGTGGAGTTTACCAAATTAGAGAACAGAAAATAGGGTACTCAGGGAACAAAATATAACACAGGCAAATCTAGGTAGGAGAAGATAAAGAAATCTTGTGGAGTATAGGGACTGTACCTAGGAATGGTAGAACCCTGAGTGAAGCAGGGGACAGTAAGGTTGCCACTAAACAGTAGTGGGCACATAAGATTGAAGACTCTATCCAGAATGACAGAGATGTAAAGCTCTCTCATGTATATCCCATTTCTATCTCATGCCCCTACTCCTGGGGGAAAATAGAAGTTCCTTGGGGAACTGTCATTTAAAATTGTTTTTGTATTCCCTGGCATCTATCACATTGCCTTGAATATAATAATTATTTGTTGAATTGAGTAGTTGGAAATAATCTTTTACTGCTCCATAATTGTATCTAAGAGTGACTACTATCAAACCAAAGGATAAAATACATATTTTTTTTTGTTTTGGTTTTTAAAATCCTTCACAGATGGTCTACAACCTATATTTTCAGGCTTATTTGATGTAATTTCATCTCAGATACTTCATGTTTTAGTCTGTCATGTCTACTTGGCCATATTTGATCTTCCATGTCCACACCTTTTCATACCTAGAATGCTCTTTCTCCTTACACACTATTGGTCATAGCTCCCCTCAGCGCTTAGACAGGGAGCCATTTCTTAGTGATTCCACCAGTTTGTGCTATCCCTTCTCTGAAATTTCTTACTAGCTATTACTTTGAAGAGATATTGTATTTCTTGTATTCTCCCCCTCCTGTTCATCTTCCCCACTAGGAGAATGTTAATTCTATTAGGTCAGAGACTCTTGGTTTCATTTTTGTATTTCTAGTACCCAATAGTCTCTTACATATAATAGGTATTTAATAGGCATTTGTCCAGTGAATAAAGAATTGGACTAAGGAAGCATTAAGCACAAAATGCAGTTAAAAAGAACATAGAGAACACGGAAGTATCAATTTCCCTCCACTAGACAGAGGTGGAATTCTCTCAGGTCACAGTATACCTGTAATTTAAGTGGGTGATAATGGAAGTAGCACTCCCATCTGTTGATGGACAAATATAAAATTCTGTTAGCCATCATGGATGGCTGTGAATCCTAGACATACATGACTTGTATATCTAAAGTAGCAAATTACCTCTAAATCAGAATAGTAAGTTGGAGTTGCCCATAAGACAGAAGTCTGAAATGCGAAACAAAAATAAATCAGTTTTGTTAACATCTAACAGATTGAATTCCTGGTGGGATAGGAGAACGGCATAGGGCCTGCTGTGAAATGGAAGGAAGCATCAGGGATACGTGATGAAGGTAAGTTACGGATATACTAATGAGCCATTTGTACCACCTGAACGACCAATTCTGCTCCCTCCCTCTTTCAGTTATGGGAAGTTTTTTTTTTCTTTTCTTTTTTTTAAAAATAAATTTGGAAGAACTATACACAAGCCACAGTGATATGGATGGAAAGCAACTTATGCAGCAAAATGCTATCCAAGTAACTGCACCCATTTTAATTGATCAATGAATGAAGTCACCATTGTCTGAGGGGGAACAAAGGAATGTTGGTACAATGGTGACATTAAAATTCTCTCATCTACAAAACACCAGCGTGTGTCACAATGCTGCAGGAGAGAGAAGGCAGTTGTTATTCATTACAGAATTTCCCAGGGAGCTACCACATTGACTCAGGAAAATTAGGTGTTTTATCTGATGCTAAGAATCCATTCTTCCTACAGTATATCTACATGGGACCTTCTTTCCAAGGAACTCAAAGCCCTTTCAAACCGAACCTCATTAATCACTACTGCTCCATGTGAGTGAGGAGGCAGATGTTATTCGTTGTAGTCGGAATGCTGAAACTCAGAAAAGTGAAGCTGGCATGTCCACACGATGTAACGGGACCAAGGTGTAGACCATGTGTTCTCATACCTTGTGCCATAAAGACTCGCGGTCCTAACATATTGTTCTTCTGTAGCAGTAGTACAAGGCATGATATGCCTAATTTCATCAGAGTGCTATAAAGCACAATTTCCAATATCTGCATATTTTTGTAACGAAGCAAAGTAAGAGTGGAGAGGTAAAATGAATTGGTCACCGAGCAAATACACAGGGGACAGAGCTAGAACCAGTGATCGGTGTACCTGGGGTTAGTGGCATAAAATTCAGCATCTACTCAATTGTTTGGGGTGGGGAGAAATGGAGCACCTGGCACACCATAGGACCAGTGATTAGGAGACCCCTGCGAGAGAAGACAAGACGGGCAAAAGGCCTGGACCAGGCCCAGAAGGAGATTCCCTGAGGTTTGGGGGTGGGGGGTGTGCTGCCATGGAATGTTACTGCTATCTTGGTAACTTCTTATTTTAGCTAATTATTTTTGCTACCTAGCTGCTAATCTCAGTTGTTTCTGTGCTATTTAAGGACTGAAAGTGCTTCCTGTGTGCCTCTCAATTTCAGTGCCAGTGATCCCAGCCTAATTATGACTCTAGCAGCAAAGAGGAGAACGCCATAGGCCTCTCTAGCCCAAACCCATGCCTGTTTCTTTGCATTTTCCTCACCCTTCCAAGTGAAAGTCAGTGCTGGCTCTATGAAGTCAGTTTATTTTGCATGACATAATTAGTGCCTTCAATCTAATGGCATGTCTAGAAGCTTCCTGACTTATCCTGGCACTCTCCCTCCCCCATCACCTACCTTTTGTCTCCAACCCCTAAATGTTTTCTAGTCAGACCCAGCACACCAGTTACTTCAGTAATTAGCCTTCCTTTGTACTTTCTTCCATGGTTCTCATGCACAAATATTATCACGTTTTCGCCATATGCATGCATATATATGTATATACTCTATATCAAAAGCAAAATATATCCATGTATATGCATACATGACCATGAGTATATATATATATGCAAAGATAAATTTACATATGTAAATAAAGAGATTTGCATATGTATCTCTATGTCCACAAATCCTCAGAAGTAAAACATATTGCTCTTCCAAGAAGTCATTTATCTTGAATTCTCAATTCTTTGTAACATTTTAAAATCTTGGGATTAAACAAAGAAAAGGGAAAGAGGGGGCAGGTAGGAGAGTAGACTGAGCGTTCAATTTCATAAGCCATGCACAAAAGCTCACCAAGTTTACTCAGAAATATCTGTGAAGTTCTGAGAATTTATTTACTCTTATTTAACATAAAATTCTAGTGATTTCAGTGATCCAGTTTCCCATTCCAGAGGAGAAATAGGTTATAAGTAGAGGCCAGCACCTTGACAGCACCCAGAAGAGACACCTGACAGCATAAGAAAAATTGAAGCAAAAAATAAAAAAGAAAAAGCTTATGTAAGAACTTCAGAGGGGCAGTTAGATGGGTCAATGGATAGAGTGGCAGGCCTAGAGTTAGGAAGACTTCTTCCTGAGTTCAGATTCAGTCTCAGACACTTACTAGCTATGTGATCCTGGGCAAGTAATTTAACCCTGTTTGCCTCAGTTTCCTCATCTGTAAAATGAGCTGGAAAAAGAAATTTCAAATCACTTCATTATCTCTGCCAAGAAAGCCCCAGATATGGTCACAAAGAGTTAGACATGACTGAAAGGACTAAACAACAGTAACAAGGAACCCCAGAAGTACAGACCTCAGAGGCCATGTAGCATGGAGTAAATTGCTTTTACACCTGAAATTCTTCACCTTTTGTTTGTGTAATGGACTCCATGACAGTCTCATGAGATCAGTGGACTCCATCTCCGAATCATGCTTTTAAATGCACAAAATCAAATACATAGGATTTTAAGAGAAGTCAATTACACTGAAATACGCTGATCAAAATTCTTGCCTTCTCAACAGGTGGGAGAGGGGAAGAGAGGAGGAAAAGAATTTGGAATAGAAAATAAAATAAAAATGAATTTAAAAAAATAATTCACTCCCCCATACTCTTAGGCTAAGAATTCCTGCTTTAAATAATTAACAAACCCACCCCCAGTCCCCCTCCATCTTGAACACAGTATGTTCACTATAATTACAATATTCATACAGTACTTTAGAGTTTGAAAGATTTTCTTCACGAAATTCCTATTAGTTCAAATATTATTTCATACAGTTTAGAGATTAAAAAAACAACAATATTGAGGATCACAGTAGCATATTAACTGACAAGGGTTACCTTGTTAGCAAGGATCATGTGTAAGCAAACAAAGTGTCCCAAAAGTCTTGCTGCAGATTTAAGCTATATCTATGTGTGAATGTATGTATGCACAAAGAGGTGTGTGTGTGTATATATGAACAGTCACATACCTGTGAATACATATTACATATATGTGTGTATACGTACATACATATCTCATATATAAACCTTAATATATGAATACAATAAATCTTAAATATTTTAACTCCAAGGCGAGTATCTCTTTTTCATTATACTATGGGTTGCTCAAACATTCTCTGTACAAACTGATTAAGGATGTATGTTGTGATGGTTGATTAAAGTTCAGAGTAGTTATTAAAACTTGATGTTTGTATCCCTAGAGTCTGGCACATGATAGGTGCTTAATAAATACATATTCACTGACTGATGGATGGAAATTTTGAGTAGCTTGCAGAGTAACTACAGATGAACACCTCGTGAACATGGCAAAAGAAATTCCTCCCCTTCTTTACAGTGCTTATATAAACCCTTTCCCCTTCCCTCCATTTTAAGAAAATTTTGCTGTCGGTTTAAACTGCAATGCAAATCTACAACTGGGAGATTCCCACCTGCTGCTGAGTCACCCACCCCCCAATTCCCAACCCCTTTCCCTCAACAAAAGGAACATGTTTAGACCTTCAGAGTCTTTAGTGGTTTGTCAGTATTACTGACCTAATTCTTAAAGGGACTCATTTTACAAGAAAATAAGTTTTGCTAAGGTCATTCCAGTCTAGGCAACATGCCAAGGACCACCCTACAACCAAGGTTATAAGCAGTTACAAAGCAAAAAGATAAAAAAGAGAAGCCTCAGAATCAGGCAACAGGAGATCATATCTGATGATCTCCCTCACCAGTTCACATTGTATAAAGTCCATAACAGAGGTAAAGATTTGAGCTAGCCTTCTCTCCCCAAAAGAGATAATAGAAAATAGAAAATGCCCATTAGACTTGGACTGCCTCTCTGCTCATGAATATGAGAGGCATATCAGCATACATCTGTACAGGCAGGGAGATTTGTACCCTGGGAGACTGACCTGGTATGCCCTGGGGGCCAAAAGCAACCACATCAAACTTTTGTTTGGACCGCCTAGATATGGAATGTGTAACCTTGAAGGTGTAATTCAATTAAAGGGAAAACAAGAACATATGGGCATGAGTATGGCATCCTTCTATGCAAAGGGGAACACAGTTGATCTTTAAGTATAAAAGACTCCTCACTCCACTCACCTTGGCAGATCTTGACATGGTGCTGGTTTTCTCCCACATACTATCACTAGACTCCAGTACAAAACAGAAGGCAGGAACATATGCAAGATATATTTCAGAAAGATAGCTATCAAGGCAGTTGAAATAAGTATTTGGCGCTTAAGGAAGGTAAATTTTAGTTACCTGGAGAACTTAATTACATGGTGTGCTTTATTCCCCAGTGGTTCCAGTCCCATGGGGTTTTTACTGGGTGTGTATTTTTCTTCTCATTAATAAGTTCTTAAAAATAAAGGAGGAGATCTTCTTCTTTCTTTTGTCACTCTCTCCAGCACCTAGTTAAATGATCTATACACAAGAGATTTTCAAAAATATCACAGAATAAGTGACTGATTGACTCCAGTACCCTTCATTTTCCAGTGAGGAGAGAATGGGTCATCTTTGCAATTCCTATGCTCTTGGATACCCTTTAAACTGGCACTTCTGCCAGATAAGGGGAAAAAAGAGAGCAATTCTCAAAGTCACTGGCATTTATTGAAAGCCAAAGAAATTAGTGAGCTCTGACATTTACAGGTCTTAAAATATAAAGAAGTTGAAAGTAGCTCCAGCAAGGTTCATGTCTAGAAGGTAATAGCATAATGATTGGTGCAAATTCACCAATTATTTCAATATTTGTTATTTCAACAGCTGGAATTTTGTTTCCCCTTGAACATTGTCTCACTGTTTCTTCTAAACTTGTCCATTTCTAGACTGACCTGCAGGTTTCTGGAATAGGACTATTATCTTTGAATATATGAAGAAAAAGGAATCATTCACCAGTGAGCTAAGTGAAGAATATCCAGTTCTTCATTCATTACTCACTGTGGAGGAGAGTAGTTAGCCAGATAAACCATAATGACAGATTAAAAACAGCAATGCTTGGATAGGTACTTTTGGATGCATATTTATGGGTTTCTCTGATGTCCTGGAAGTGAATATTTTGAGTCAAATAAAGGAATCTTGTCATCAGGGCATGCTGCCTGTCTTAAAGTCCCCACTGGAGTACAAACTTAATAATGGGAGACTTAAGGAAACTTAGTGGGGTCAGACAATTAGGGTGCTACTCACCTGCCCTAAAGACACCCCACTCTATACATTGGCATGAAATAACTGAAGATCTAGCTCCAGTAAAATCTGAGGACCTTTATAAGACATGATCCCTTTCATACTAGAGTAAGTCACTTGTGCCACAGATCTAACCAGAAGCATCTGGGAGCCCAATGAAATAATTTAAATTCTCAGTGAAATTCCCTAAAAGAGTTCCCAGCAGTTGTCACTGACCTTGAATAGCACTGAGCACAGCACTACCACATCTGCTTACCTGACTTAGCTTATAAGGCTTAACATATAACAGGTGGCTAGTAAATGCTTGTAAATTGGATAAGCACCTATCAACAGACCAGAGTAGGGAGAAGAACCAGGATATGAAGACTGGCATTAATATGGTCCTTGTCCTAATGGACCTCCTACTGGTCCTGAGTAAGGGCATCTCCTTTGTTTTCTCCCTTCCCCCCAATCTTGACCCTCTCTACCTAACCACTGGTCAGCCTAAATACCTAACATCTCTAAGCCTTTTTTTCCTGAGGTACCACCAGATGCCTTCTAAAACAACTTCACTGTTATGCTGTTAGAACAATAGTAAAAAAAAAAAAAAAAAAAGCCCCAATAAAGTTGTAGGGAACAGTTGAATTTCCTATCAAGTAATTCTAGTGCCATTTGAGTTGGAAAATCAAAAGTTAGCTGGGCTCCTTAGGGAAAAGGAAATAGAATGACCCTTGCTTATGGACTGTAGGACCAGCGACCACTCATTTGCCTTTTTGAGAGAAGCAGCTTACGTATGAGCAGAGAAGCTGAGCCTCATGTGAGCTTGTGGATTTAGGAAGGGTGTAACTGTTCTCTCAGAGGCTAACTTCTGGATGGTCACTCATAGGAAAGCAGCTGATGGGGAAGATGCCATGTGTTTGTGTATTCTTTGTCTGGATGTTTCCAGTGGCCTGACTGTGCTTCAGTCAATTCTCTTAGAATAGGAAATTGACTAGATGATAGAGTTTTTAATGATCATATAACTTAGAGTCAGGGAGGGTTATGTATTACTGTGTGGTTCTGAGACTTGACCCTCCAACTTGAAGATCATTTTTGAGAAGTCTGGGTGTAGAAAATAGTGGTAATTCTTTAGAAATCCTCAGAAAGTAGAGGAAGTCAAAGAATCCCTCATCTTAGATACTCATGGTTTTGCCACCAGATAATAAAGAGCTCATTGAAGTCCATGGTTAGAGGGTGGCTTGAAAGATCCATGGGTCGTAGGGAGAGGGCCCCACCTTCATGAGGTGCTCACTGAAGGCCCTTATTTCTACCCTATCAGATTTACAATCTGCTTCCCTTTCCTCTACAGTCTTTTATCCCAAATCATATTGATATAGAAAGATACAAAAGCAAACTATGTGAACATATATACTAGGCATCTTTACAGATCTATAAAAACACTGAATAAAAACTAAAATCTAATAGGTACCTATAGCTTGTTCATATTTTTCTCTTTGAGGATTTTAAGCATTTGGGGGAGGGATGAATTAAATGTGTATCAGCAAATGCCTGATGAAAATTCACCTGGGGGAATAAATGGCTCCTTCTGTCCATCTTCACCTACAGACGGTTATTCTAGGATCTAGTTCTGCAGCCAGACAACTGAGGACAGGAACCTGGACTTGAGTTTTTAAGGAGAAAAGGTTCCTTGCAACATGTTTAAATAAGGAAAGAGGAACTCAAGAGATTAAAATTAGGAACAATATATTTGAAGTTAGAGGGAATCAGATTTCTATTTAAAGTAATAGAAAGAAGTTCTCAAAATGCAATGTTGTGACTCCAAAAGCCATGTGATCTCTATCATCATTAGTATTTACAAAGAAGATTCATGATGATATGGTGGGGACATATGCGGTTTCTGCATTAAGAAGCAGATGAGTCTGGATCAATGATTCTTAATCTGGGCTCTACATACCTTCCAAGAAGGGGACAGGTATCAAAGGGTCTATGAACCTGGATGGAAAAACATGGAATTTTTATGTTTATTAATTCTAACTGAAAATTAGCATTTTGCTTCATTGATTTAAAAAATGTTATTCTGAGAAGTGGTTCTTTAGGCTTCACCAGACTCCCAAAGAAGTCCTTAGGAAAAAAGAGATTAAGAACCCCTGACTGAGATTATTCCTAGAATCCCCTGATTCTACTTCTTGGTTCTTATCTGGTTCATTTTTGAGACTCATTTATTGGTCATAGAAGCTAAAGGGAGAGAAGAGAGCTGCTTTAAAATGAGGACATATGAACTGTAGTCTCTTAGAACTAAGAGAGACCTTAAAAGATATCCCAAGTCTCTTGTTTTCATTCATTTTTTTTTTTAATTTTGAGTTCCAAATTCCTCTACACCCTTCCTGAGATAGTAGACAATTTGATATAGGCTTATACATGTGAAATCATGCAAAACGTATTTCCATATTAATCATGTCCTGAAGAAAGACACAAACACACAAAAATAAACAATGTGAAAAATAGTATCCTTCTATCTGCATTCAGATTTTATCTAGAGGTAGATAGCATTTTTCATCATGAGTTCTTTGGAATTGTCTTAGATCGCTGTATTGCTGAGAAAAGCTAAGTCATTCACAGTTGGTCATCATACAATATTGCTATTCTTATGTACAATGTTCTCTTGGCTCACTCTGCATCAGTTCATGTAAGTCTTTCCAAGTTGCTGTGTGGTTTTTTTTTTCTGAAATCACCATTTGTCACTTCTTATAGCAAAATGGCATTCCATTGCAATAATATACCATGACTTGTTTAGCCATTCTAAATTGATGTGCATCCCTAAGAGTTTTAAAAAGAAAATGAAAAAGATCTATTAGTACAAAAATATTTATAGCAGCTCCTTTTGTGGCGGCAAAGAATTGGAAATTTATGGGATGTCCATATGAATATAGGCAAGTTTGATTTCTTCATCTGAAAACTGCCTGTTTATATCCTTTGACCATTTATCCATATATTTGAGAAATGAAGCCTTTATTAGAGACACCAACCCTCTCATATTCAAAGGAGGAAATATTACAAAATTAAAGACCCTACAATTTCATTGGTGATACAGAATTCCCAGATATACCAAGTCCCTCTACAGCTGGAGCTCAGCACCTGCTTTGCAACTGAAAGTCTTAGAAAGTTGCCTAGAGTTGTTAGACGTAAAGTGAATCTCTTAAAGTCACATAGCATAAGTTTGAGACAAGACCTGAACACAGGTCTTTCCTAGCTTTGAGACCAGAGATCTCTTTAATACTCCACATTGTTATTCTCAAAAATAAATAAGATGATTTAACCTCTCACAGCTGGTTCAAGCTGGACTAAAACCAGTGTTCTTTCCCATTGCATCCCATACCTTCTCAGAATTTAAAGAGTATGGAGAGGAAGAATTTACAGAAGCATTCCAAGACTTAAACCAGGCTGTTATCATACATTCTCTAAAAACAAAATACAAACAAATAATAGACGCTACAACATTGTAGTTTAAGTTGCGTTCTACCTTGAAAAAGGCAATAGATGTTACCTGGTTAATTAGGGACTGATTAATACAGAAATTGCACACTTTTCTTATCCCTCCAGCTAGTCTCCTTTTGGCCATTTCCCTGATCATTGGGACCATTTCCCAAAGACTGAAGGTAAAGGGGCGGTAGGAGGTCAACTAGTAAGTCCAGGAGCAAGCACGTAAGCCTAGCACTATGCTAAGTGCTAGGGATGCAAAGAAAGTTAAAGCAGTACCTGCCTTCAAGCAACTTATATTTTAAAGGAAGAGACTACATATAAATAGATTGGTGAATGCAAGGTGTCAACAGAGTAGATGGGAGGTAATCTCAGAGGGGGGAGGAACTAGCACTTGGGGTAGGGTGGGGAAAGAGGTAATGCTTCAATCAATTTCTTTTGCTACTAGACAAAGATACTGGGGAGGAGATCCAAAATCTTGGCTAACGTGAGATTTGGGCATTATTTATGTATTTCATTTGCCTATCTTATCCTTGCCCCCCATTAGCACCAATCACTGAGGGTTGGCTGCCTGTCTTACAAAAAGATCTGCTTCACATGCATATAAACAATATGCATAGCTAATGCATCACCCTATAACTGAAGGCAGTGGAGGGTAACATCTGTATGAAACTAATTTGGAAATTTCAGGAGAGGCAGGGCATTTGCTTACTGGTCTTGAATGAAGTAAATAAAACCTAGCAAACAAGCTTGAAGGAAAGACAAAAACAGACTGTGATGAGACCAGCAGGCTCACCCTTGAAAGAAACCATTTTGCCTGAATAGGTCTTGAGCTTGAACGTTAGATGAAAGAGCAGATAGAAGAAAAATCTCTTTCACCTCTTCCGAAGGAGACAGCAGGGCTCAGTTGGTATGGGTGAATGAGAAAACTCTTTTGGCTTTTCAGTGAATGCAGAATAAATGTCACTTTCTTTGGAAATGACCTTTCTGCTATTCTCATCTTTGTATATAAAGTTGCCGTGTGAGAAAATCCATGCCTATGAATTTCATTTCTGAAGGTACAACACAATCATTCCATAGGTATTTTAAAGATGGATGGACAAAAAGGCATCAGAATCTGAGAAGAGAGTTCCTTTCTTGAGAGAGCTTGAAAGAATCAGCAACCTTAGATTCTCATCTTGAGAAACTCCATGGGCGATTTCCAATTTGCATAGGATAATAATTTGGACCCAGGTTCTTAATTTACTTTGTAAGATGGTCCTGATTGGGAGGGGATGAGAGTTGTTTTGTTTCATTTTAAATCACCACAGAAAATAAGCAACATATTACCTGCCGTAAGTGACTTATCTTTGTTTTTTGTGGATGTTGTTTTGTCCATAAAACACAGTAAATGTGAATTCCCCTTGGAGACTTAGGAACTGGTGCATTCTTCACCACGAATAATGAAAAACATTCTCTTTGTAGGAGAGTTAGTTGCCACAAGACACATCAAGACTGGATTACAGTTGTTAACAGGTGGGCACTAGAGCTAGTGCAGATTGAAAATACCCCACATCATTCCAGGGCTTCTCACAGAATGGCAAAAGCAATCATGTTGGGTTTCTTTTTTTTAACTCGGATGCCCAGAAAATGGATAATTGTTATAGCAAACCACTATGCTCCTTAGAACAAATGAAGTTTATAGTGAGGTGTAATTCATTACAAAATTTCATCCCTAAACTCAACAAGGGAGGTAATTTGTCTCAGGAGCCCAACTAAAAGATAGTTTCAATTTGAAGTTCTCACTGTGGTCTAAATTAATAAGTAGCCTACTATTTTCCTCACAATTGGACTATCAATGCATCTTCAGTATTTTAATAGGAAAGGCTCCTCTGTTGTCTCCTGAAAATGATATCCTTTATCTAAGTCTACCACGGGTAGTGGAATTTCAGACAAAGAAGGACTTTTGAATGGGTATGTATCTGGACACTGAATATTACTCATGTGGAGCTATAGTCTCAACAATAGAGGTGTCTCCTCCAGTGAGGATCACAAGCCATTCTTAGACATTGTTAAGAAGGAATAGTTTGTGATCTGCACTAGAGGAAACATACTGTGAAAATTTTTGAACACCTTGTTTAATTTTTGCCCATCTCTTCTCCTAAGTTACCCACAGAGGATTCACTAATGTGATGAGAGCCTTTTCTTTCTTTCTCTTGATATTTTGAGGATACCAGTAGAGAACATGGTATTGGGTCTCCTGCCATCGATCAATGAATGATCCATTCAATTTACGTTTCTAGCACACATTTCTTGATTTTATCCTTTCCACTGATTCTTTGACATATATACTGCAGTCTGCTTAAACCTACCTTGAGTTCCTTTATTGTCATCTGGATGATATGTACATTTAGTTCTTCAGAGATTCATGATTCCCAGACATTTAGACTCCATTAGCATCATATATGTCACATACGAGTGGGGAACCTGTGGTCTTCTAGGTCCAAGTTTTACAAAACAAATCCTTTTGTTAAGTGGATTTGTTTTATGAAGTTTGGATTCAGTCAAAGGGTCACACTTGAGAGCCTAGAGGAACAAATGAGACCTTAAGGCTGGAAGTTCTCCACCCTTGATATGACTTGTAATCATTAGATAAGGGTTGATTTATGATTTACCCTTATACTTCAATGGAACTAGGACTTAATAGATATTCTCTTTCAATGATTCAGAGCACACCAATTTATTCCTTCTTATTCTGCAAGACTCATCTATATCCTTTCTCCTATGTCTCTTGAGAAGGGGTTACAGTGAACATCCTGGAAGAATCTACTCTGTCGTAATATAACTTAGGCAGATGGTCTAAAATCTGATTTTTTGCTCTACAGACTCATTTTCTTCCATTACCATCATCACTGCGAAAAAAAAAAAAGAAAACAGAAGATATGGTAGGGCCATTTTGTACCTCTTTCTGTCAACGTTTTATGGACTGCTATTCCAAATAATTCCTTAGAGTGATCAACCTACAAGGGGTGAACCTTTCTTTGAAAGGTTAAATAACTTTCCTGGGGTCATATAGGCAGTAAGTGTGTATAGGAGAAATTGAACTAAAATCTCCTTACTCTCTATCTTTTATGCCACATAGATTTTTACATTAAATATGTGCTTTTAAAATCTGAACCTTATTTTTTGGTCTGGTGCTCAGAATGCCAAATTCTTTTGCATTATTTGTGAATACACTTTAGCTAAACATATGTGATGACTCATAGGAGTTGGAAGACCTGAGTTCAATTTCCTATTCTACTACTTGCTATCTAGTTGATCAGCCTCTCTATATATGTTTCAGTTTCATTCCCTGAAAGTGAAAGGGTTGGACTATATGACCTGCCGATTTCTTCTAGCTCATGATTCTCTAAAATACTAAAAGGAACTCGCAGTTTTAAAGCATTTTAGAAACATCCATTTATATGGAAATAATTCTTATTCATTTCACATTATTTTGATCTACTCATTAAAGCCTCAAGAGGCTTTCTATTTGGTGAGAAGATCACTGGGCTGTAATCAGGAGACTTGGATTCTGATACTGGTTCCTTCGTTAATGAGTCATGAGATCTGAGCCGAGTCACTTTAATCTCTTTGCAATTTCCCCTCTGTTAAGACAGGGATTTGGACAACTTGATCAATTTGGTCCCTTCCAGGATATTCTTATGATTCTGTGACCTTGGCAAGACATCCTAGCAATATTTCGTGTTGTGTGAATTCAGAAAATAGTAACTCTTTTAGAAGGGATTTACCCTGAAAGCAGGGGTTGCCTTAGATGAGTCACATCAAATAGAAAAGGGGGCTACTAAACCATGCATTAGGTTGTCTGTGCATTACCTTAGATAACTATGCTTTTATTAATTAATTCATTCATTCCTATATCAACACATTATAATCAGATAGGAGTTGCATTTTAATTTGATTCAGGCTGCACTCAGGAATGTTCTGGGCCACATGTGGAAACATGTTGGACATCTCTGACCTAAATGACTTTGGATTTCAATTCCTTCCTGTCCCTGAAGTTGAAACTCACAAAATTTGTTTTTGACAAATGCTGTTTGTCAATTTGCATATGTTCACGGTTCCAGTCCTTGTGGCTATCTTCCACAGTTCGTTCCAGACACATTAATTATCATTGAGATAGATTTTCTTATTTTTAAAAATTAAGGTTGTATTACTGCCAGATTTGTGTTTTTTTAAAGTTTTTGCTCATGTTTTTTATTCCTTTTCTCTTTCCAGTCATTTATGCTCTCTGGCAGTTTTGTCACATTTGTTTGCTCTATAGATAGATGAGTTTCTATCTAGAAGCACACAAACTATACATACACAGAAGATCACTACATGAATATACTTCACATGCTTGGCTCTGTTCAGATCTTATATATAACTAAGACTGCTATTCCTTCAACCCTCTCTTCCTTTCCTCCTTCCTTCTTCCCAAGCTCTCCTAATAATAAAGAGAATTTTGGATTTGCAATGTGTCTTAGCATTAATGGAAAAAAATGTAATATTTCTCCTCACTGATTCCTAAGGATGAAGTGATGGCATGAAATCATAAATAGGCAAATTTCTAAGAAGGTATTTTCAGGTTACAAGTAGAAGAACTGATGTACCAAATAGTGTCAAGATTTTCAGAGGAAGGTTGGGACAAATGAATTACTTCAGTCTTATTTGGCTATATGCCCATCTTCTGATGTGTGTATGCAACATTTTTATGCAAATAAAAATTCTTCCCTTATATTTATAGAACTTTTAAGCCTCCCCACTCTGGATCCCCTATTAGCTATTCCAGGTTTTAACTTATTTGTAGGTAATACTCATTCTCCAAACTATAGCTGACAAGCTCCTTTGAATGCATCTTATTTTAATTTTTCCCAATAATGTAAAAGGTACACTTAACTTATAACAAACAATATTTTAATTAAAAAGAAATGTAAATGTAAAGTAATAAGGTAGCATTTCCCTCATAAGTTTTGAGCTTACTTTTCCACATATACACATTTAAAGAAAAGAGTGAAACTTCTCACTACTCATAAATTGTTCACCTGTTTTTAAGTTTGATAAGTAATGTGTTTCATGTTCTCCAAATTATCTCGTAATATCATTCTTTACATCCAGATCATGTATCAATCTGTATCTATATATGTACACTATATATATACATATTGACATATCATGTATATGTATGTGTATATATGACATGTGTTTCACCCCACAATTACATGTTGAAACATTTTTGACATTTTTAAAAAGTTTTGAATTCCAAATTCTATCTCTCCTTCTCTCTGTACACTGCCCCCCACCCCTGAGATGGTAAGCAATCAGATATAGACTATACATATGCAATTATGCAAAACATTTCCATTTTAGTTTGTTAGCTATATTTTCATATAAATGGATATTTCTAAAATGCTTTAAAACTAGAAGCTCCTTTTAGTATTTTTGAGAATCATGAGCCAGAAGAACTCTGCACATCATATAGTCCAATCTTTTCATTTTCAGGGGATGAAACTGAAACATATATAGAGAAGCTGGTCAACTAGATAGATTTGAACAGAGCTATACTTCTTGAGTATAAGACGACTCAAACAAAAAAAAAGTGAAAGAAAGAAACTGAAAGTAGTAAGCTTCAGTCTGTATTCAAGGAATATCAGTTCTTTCTCAGGAGGTAGATAGCATGCTTTATCTTAAGTCCTTTGGGACTATCTTAGTTCATTGTATTGCTGAGAATAGCTAAGTTGTTCACAGTTCTTCATTAAACATCATTGCTGTTACTACGTACAAAATTCTCCTGGTTCTGTTCACTCATTTATACATAAGTTCTTGTAAATCTTTCCAGGATTTTATGAAATCATCCTGCTTGTCATTTCTTATAGGATAATCATATTACATCACAATCACATACCACGTTTAGCCATTCTTTAATTGATGGGCATTCCTTTGATTTCTAATTCTTAGCCAAAAAAAGAACTGTTATAAAGAGTTTGGGACAAATAAGTCCTTTCTATCCCTCCCCATTTTTTTGGATGTCTTTGGGATATAGACCTAGCAGAAGCATTGCTAGATCAAAGGGTAAGTATGGTTTTATAGCCATTGCAGTGTAGTTCCAAATTAATCTCCAGAATGGTTGGATCAGTTCACAACTCCACCAATAGTACATTAGTGTCCCAGTTTCCCCACATCCCCTCCAAAATCCAACATTTTCCTTTTTTTGCATTTTGCACTGGTCTACACTCAATTTCTGACAGATTTTTCCTAACAATCTTTACCAAATAATGAACTCATTCTAAATACAAGGTTTCTATCTTCATTTACTATTGTTAATTGCATGTCTATTCTGTTCTGTTGGTCTACATTTCTATTTCTTGGCCAGTGTCAGATAATTTAGATAATTACTATTATACTATTGTTTAAGATCTGGTACTTCTAAACCTCCTTCCTTTACAATTTTTTTCAATAGTTCCTTTGATATTCTTGACTTTTGTCCTTCCAAATTAATTCTATTTTTTTCTATTTAAATAAAATAAAGATTTGATAATTTAATTGGGATGGCATTGAATACATAAATTAGTTTAGGTAAAATTGTCATTTTTATTCTATTGGCCCTGCCTACCCATGAACACTTAATATTTCTCCAATTATTTAAATGTGATTTTATTTGTATAATTTTTTAAATATAATTTTGTTTATATAGTTTTTCATAGGAATTGTGTAGGCATTCTATCTAGGGGGAACACACCATCTGCACATGAGATTTAACATATTCAGGAAAAATTTGTAAAGATAGCATGTGCATGAAAAGTCAAGTCACATCTGCAAAGTTGCTGATGTTTTATACTAATTTTACATTAACTACTCTCTGTTGGTCTTGCTCCCACTACTCCTGATGCTGCTATCTGTCAAGTATTGCTCTCTCTTCTACTTGGTTAACAACTTGACCATAACTCAAAACCAGCTAATACCTTGCAAAAAATTCACTAAGAATGTTGTAGTGACAGCTCTCTTACCAACTTCTTTAGCTACCTCCTTCACTCTCTGGATAGTTTCATTAAAACATGTCTCCATTGCAAAGGAGAAGCTACCACAATTTCATCTGCATCTATAATCCCCATCTGAAGTGTTATCTTCCGCAATACTCACAACTCATCTTTACAGTTATTGGAGATACTATGCTAATTCTGTTCCTGGCAGAGGAAGCTTGCCCTCCCCAATCTTTCAATATCTATCACATTTCCTGTAGTCTTCTTGCCCAGGGACTATTAAAGTATCATTTGACTTAGCCAGACAACATTAGGAAGCACAGAAGTCTATCTTACAATCAGTTCTGCAGCTCTGAGTTCTTAGGATTCAGCTATTCTTTTCTGCTCTTAACATTTTCAAGTTTTTCTTGACTCTGACCTGAGTTGAACTGTTCTCTAACCATCCCCTAACTTATGGTCAGAGATCCCTTTCATAATTTATTAATACTTTTTGACCGAGGTAAATTCCCCAACCCTAACCCCTTTCAGGCAAATTTGTCAAATAAAAAACGAAATTAAGTTACATCTTAGACAGCTAAGTGACATAGTGGATAGAGCCTTGGAGTCAGGAAGACCTGAGTACAAATCCATCCTCAGATGCTTACTAGCTGTGTGACCCTAGACAAGTCACTTAATCTCTGTTTATCTCAGTTCCTTCAACATTAGTATTGGGAAAATAATTGCATCTAACTTACATCATTGTTTGAGAATTAAATTAAAAGAATTAAATTTGTTCAAAAATGTTTGGTACAGTTGCCAGCATAATAGTAGGAACTATATACATGTTTGTTCCTTTCCCTGCCATTTTCCCTTAATAAGAAGACTCTTTAACCCTCATCTCAACAGTCCCTCTATTCTCTGAAAAATAGCAACTATCTTGCTGGCTACATAATTCTAAAAGGCTATTCTTTGAAAATAGTCAGTACTGTACTGCCCATGTAATTTTGAGAAACATTGAGGCTTGCTCATCACCTTTCCCTCAGCAACATATCACATCTTGGTCTCTTTTTTTTCACCTGCTTAGACATTAAAATGTAAGTCTTTGTCACTGTGAGGAATTCCTTCCACTAATGCAGATAGTAGCCTTCCTATGGCTTAGTGGAAAAGCCCTCTGGGAATTGTATGAAGTTCCTAGAGACAACATGGGTTGTCAGGGGTCACAAAGATGATGGCAGAGAAGGGAATAAACCTTCATAACTTCAAGGGCATCACTCTATAAGGGCACACAAGTTCTTAGATTAAATAAGGCTTTTCAAATCTGAACCACTAAGCAATGTAGAACTCTGATGAAATCTATTAGCAGTGCCATGCGTTGACGCTTCTAGTGTCTGTTTGCAGGGATAATAAGACCTTCTTAGATTCCTGGGTTTTTTTTCCAACATGAGTAATGGCAACTTAAGAATTTGAGGACTGAAAAACTGCATTTGGAAACCATTGAGTTTTTAGGAGGAATTCAATTACCAGCTGAATTTGGGGTTCTCTTTCCAAGAATGTTAGCTTTTATATGAATTTGTTGCTAACTCATGCATGGAAAAGGTGCTTTTGTTATAACCACATTTGCAGGTTTCATTGAAATCTTTTGGATGGTTTCACGCAATTTCTTCTTGATGAATTGTCGCTGTTTAGTGGTTCTGGGGGTTTGTAGTTGCCTTTATAACTCTGTAACATCATAACACCGAGGCAAATTTCATGCCAACACTAGGAAAAAAATTCAAGACTGTTCACAATCAAATTTATACTTTGGTCATTTGATTTCCTCCAAATAAAGCACAAAGCATAATCAACAGAGCTGCTTTCTCCCCTCCCCGCATAATTCCCCAAACTAGGATACCAAGGAAACAGTCAGATAAAAGTGAAATGAGAACAGAAGGGACTTCTTAAAGACTCAGTGAAGCAGTTTGGAGCAATCAGTAGCAGGGGAGTGAGAAATAGCAGCAATGGGTAGGCTCTGCAAGTCCAAATCAGTTAAAATTGGACTGGCATCATTGGCACAAAACCCTAAGGAGATATAGAATGAGCAGAAAAGTTACATATTTTTTTCTTTTCAATGGTAGCATGAAATTTGCCTCTGCATTATGATGTCACTGAATTGCAAAAGTCCTCAGAGCACAAAAAGTCTTTTAGGACTGGTTCTCCATTCTTCCCCCACCAAGTTCTTACTAATGCCTTTGACAAAGCTGGCACTGCCAGGATATTCCGGGAATGGCAGTGAAGTATGTGTAGGTGTCAAGTTATCACTGTTAACCCAAAACAAATCTCTTACCCTGACACTGATGCTCAACCAGTCTCCCCAGAGAGTGTGAATCCATTCGGCAACACCTGCTAACAACTGAAAAGGAGAATGAATGACCTCCTGAAGGGACAAAAAAAAAATCTCACTCTTTCTGTGATCTAACGTGTCAGCTAGAGAGAAGCTTTGCGATGGGGTCAAAAGCATCGCCATTCCCAAGCTGCTGGGCAGCCCCTTCCACCTGCCCCTTAAAAAAGTTGTTTTTCAGGAATTGAATGGGGAAAAGAAGAGACTGGGAGTTCAGAAGCTCCTTGAAAGGTGGTGAGGGGGTCTTTGAAGATCAGCTTGGGAAGAACAATGACTCTTACCTGGGAAGTGGCGGGATAAGAGAGAATCACAGGGACATGTTTGAAAGGAATACCATGAATTGACCCAGTGAAACCTGACCTCAAGTATACCTGAGGTATTATTTGGGAAAACAGGCAACTCCTTTCACATCGTTCACCTCTATGAACTGCAATATAAAGTCACAATATAAAGTCCTGCTGTTTCCTTCACTCTGTAGTGGTTTCTGAGAAATAGACCTCTATTAGATCCTCACTCCTACCCCTCTTGGTCATATTTTGCCAGTTGACCATCCATGAGAATGAGAGGATTGAATTGAGTTTGGAGAGGGCAGGTCCAGATCACTTAAGAAACAGTTTCCTCCTCTGTTAGGACACCACAACTCTAGAAACAGTTTTGACCAATGAGAGGAACTAGGCACTAAAATAGAAATGAAGGAACCATTGGGAAAGGAATAGGGTAGGGAGCCGTCCATTTTGGAATTTGTGACAGTGATAAAGAGGATATCTAGGCATAGTCTGACATACACCCTGTATTTGAAGAGAGTAGATTTCAAAAGATTCAGTGGACAGATAGAGGGAGGATCTTTGTCCTAAAATTAGTATTGGTAGAAGGCAGAGCAAGATGGATTAGAAACTCCCCAGAATAAAAATCTAATGGAATAAATATGAATGATTCTGATGAAGAAACAAAGGAAATGATTGGCCAAACAGACCAGTGGAAGCACAGAGAACACATTGACCAACTGACTTTTCTCAAAACCACATCTATAAATAAAAGTAATGATTGACAATGGACCATGAACCAAAAAGCATTTTATAATCCTATAAGAAGAGCTGGTATGATGAAGGAGGATTAGCCTTGGTCTGCTTGGCCCAAGAGGCTAGAAAAAGGGTGAGGAACTTGCAGCCTTAAGGGCTTAGGTGGCCTTCTAAATACTTAAGTGCAACTTTTTGACTGAATGAAAATTTTAGAGAACGATTTTTTTCTATAAAATTTGGATTCAGTCAAAAGGCCAAGCGTAAGGATTTAGAACTAGGAACAATGAGTGGAAGTTGCCAAGGCATATTTTGGATTGATGGAAGGAAAAGCCTCTTAACAGAGAGATTGAAAAGTAGAATAGTCTGCCTTGGGGAGTAGAGGGCTTCCCCTTTAATGGTTGTCTCCAAAAAGATGGACAACCACTTGTTAAGAATATCTATTCAGGGATTCCTACTTAGGTATGAGTTGAGCAAGATGTACACTGAGATCCCTCTGAACTCTAAGATTCCATTATTCTGCTAATGGTATCAATCATGTAATAAATGAGTTACTTTAACCAGGCCCCAAGGTTAAAAGTTAACAGGAAGGGCTTTACCGACAACTTGTTAGACCATAGTACTCCACAGTATTAGACCTAGAAAATGCCTAGCTCCAATGGTTTCCCTTGTATGTAATGACTCTGATGAATAAAAATAAAACCACTTAATAAATTCCTCCAGGGTAGCTGTGCTTCTCAGGTGATTAAAACCACTTGGCCTTAAGCCTGTGCCTTATAGGACCACCCAAGATGTGCAATAATAGCCTGGAAGTACACTCCCATCAAGTTTTTATTACTCAATTAAGGCAATATGTGTAATAGAGAATTACTAATGTGGGACTACTTAACACAAGTTGGGAGGAATTGCCATACAGTCAATGTTGTTCTGTATTTTATGACACTGAGAACCACACTAAAATATAGAGTTTTGTTTTTTGTTTTTTTTTTAAATAGGATCCTATATTTCCAGGTCACATTGAATAAGACCTCACAGCCTATCATATACCTCTCAAGTCTGAAGTCATTTTTATGAGGGAGGGAGGAAGGAAGGAAGGGAGGAAGGAAGGAGGGAACGAGAGTGGGAGGGAGGGAAAGGAGAGGGGAGGGAGGGGAAGGGGAGGGGAGGGAAGGAAAAAAAGGAAGGAAACATTCATTATGTACCTACTATGAACTAGGTTTTATGCTAAAGAATTTACAAATATTACATAATTAGATCTTCACAACACCACTGGGAGGTAGATACTATTATTGTCCCCATTTTATATTTGAGAAAACCAAAATTAAAATACTGACTCAACTAGTAAGGATATAAGCCTGAATTTGAACTCAGGTCTTCCTGACTCCAGGCCTCATCATCATCACCCTCCATATCATGACCACTGTCACCATAACTGATCTATATTTTGTCCGATATTATCACACAAACCTTACAAAAACCTGTAATACGGATTCAGCCATTATTGTCACGTGCATTTTATAATGGAAGACAAAGAAAGGGGAAATGATTTGCCTGAGGTCACATAGCTAGTAAGTGGCACAGGTGGGATTTGAACTCAGGTCTTCCCAATAACAAGTCTGTGGCAGATAATGTATTGGATTTGGAGCCAACAAGTCCTCCATTGAAATTCCACCTCTTATTTATTGGATTCATGCCCATAGACAAATCAATGAAGGTGCTGGGTCTTGCTTTCCTCATCCATAAAATGAGCACCATAATGCCAGTACTTATATCTCACAGAGTAGTGACAAGGTTTAGATGCAAAAATATGTGTAAAGCACTTTGCAAACCTTAAATTACAATATAAATTACTATTATGCACCTTAAGGAGAGAGGTTAAAAAGGGACTATTACCTCAGAGGGTCTATGTCTAGTGTATCTTCAGCTAGGTGGTGCAGTGGATAGAGCACCAGTGCAGGAGTCAGGAGGACTTGAGTTCAAATCTCACCTCAGACACTTGATACTCACTAGCTGTGTGACCTTGCCAAGTCACTTAACCCCAGTTGCCTCATCCTGGGTCGTCTCCAGTCATCCTGATGAGTATCTGGTCACTGGATTCAGATGACTCTGGAAGAGAAGTGAGGCTGGTGACCTGCACAGCCATCCCTCACTCTAAACAAAGTCAAATGCAAGTCATGTCATTATTTCTCTGATGGCATGGTCTTCTTCAGCAACGAAGGATGAACACACATATCTTTTCAAGAACATTTTTCATTAGGCCATATTTTGCCTTGAAGTATCTCTCCTGAACACAGGGCTCTAATGGACATTCAGTGGGCATTTCCTACTGTCACTGAGGCAGGACACACACACGTCACATAATAAGCGTGTTTGTCCTTCATTGCCAAAGAAGACCATGCCATCAGAGAAATGATGACATGATTTGCATTTGACTGTTTTGAGTGAGGGAGGGCTGTGCAGGTCACCAGTCTCACTTCTCCTCCAGAGCCATCTGAATCCAGTGACCAGATACTCATCAGGATGACTGGAGGTGACCCAGGATGAGGCAATTGGGGTTAAGTGACTTGCCCAAGGTGACACAGCTAGTGAGCATCAAGTGTCCGAGGTGAGATTTGAACTCAGGTCCTCCTGACTCCTGCACTGGTGCTCTATCCACCATCTAGCTGACCTCACATACTAAGTAGCATTGAATGAAAAGGCATGCCACAGCTACATCTCTCCTTGACATCCAAAGTTTCACAACAACTGCGTCACCTTGGACCTTCTGAAACTTACTTTTCTGTTTCTTAGAGTTGGCTAATTGTCTCATCTCCTCTGTGGTCTTTCTCCTCAATACCTCAATACCCTGACCCTGTCACTTAAACAGCTAGACAGTGACATGGATAAAGATAAAAAATCCTGAGTTTGAGCCTTGCTTTAGACTCTTGTCTAAACTGTGTGACCCTGGCCAAGTCACTTAACCTTTCTCAACTTTCATTTCCTCATCTGTAAAGTGAGGATAACAACAGCATCAACCTCACTGGATTGTCATTACATTATCAAATGGGATAGTTTGTAAAGTGCTTTGCAAACCTTAAAACCCTATGTAAATGTTACTCTCTTCATCCCCAGCATGTAATTAAGTTAGAATATTCCTAATGATGTCTCGAGGCTCTGAAGAAGGAGATACAGGTATGTGTGACCTGGAGTGGACTTGTTTTAGGATTAGATTCTGATAGGACACTGGTATCACACAAAAGCTAGCTATTGTACCTCCATCTGTAACTAGCTAAGTCCTGGAAGTCTTGACGAAAGCCTGAGAACTGCTAATGGAAGTTTATCATTTTGTTGAGTAATTAAAAATGAAGTTACTGTGTAGAAAAATGCTCAACTTGTGGCTTTTATTAATTGCCTTTATATGCATGTACACGAATGCCTCATTGATCAAGCATCTTTAGGGACTAAGTTGTTTCACATAAGTGAATTCTCCAGATTACTGAAGCTTGCTCCTCTAAGCATCATAACTTGGTTAATTTTAGCTACTTTTTGATTGAAATTTTTCTAAAATAGATTACACACTTGTCTTCTTAAACGGAGGACACCGGATATAATTGAGCTTTTCTTTGAAGACTCCTGACCAAGGTCACAGACATCCTTTTCTGTACTCTTCTGTAATTCAGTGAGGCCAACTGAGGCTAATGGAGTCCACAGGCATGTTTGCCCCTACACTAAATGGCCTCAGGCGGTTCAACATTTTTTTGTAAAATGTAATGTCTTGTTTTCACTGCTTTGTCTCCTCTCTTAATGTCCTGCTGTCGCTTCTTGCATTTTACTTCTCCTCTTTAACTCTGCTGGGATATATTAGTACTATGTCTAAAATTAAAGTAAGCTGGTTCTGAATAAGGACCTGGGAGTTCTCTTCTTTGAATTAAGTGCATGGATTTCATAGAATGTATTTTTACTTTTTTAGGGACCCTTTGAAATCCTGGCATTTAGGTCCTTGGTTGTGTTCATCATAGTTGAATTTACTTATGCATTGACCGCCTGCTAAGTGAGGTGTCACTATGTATTTTGCTTATCATTTTAAATGGGTGAGTTTGGTTGGGTGGTGTGCAAGCTCTGTGGGAATCCCACAGAACCATTACAAATGCAAAGCCCCAAATTCATGCAATTCCAAACTTCCAAACATATTTCATGTGTTGTTTGATTGAAATACAGAATACATTTTGTCATAGGAAAAAAAGTGTTATAAATGGTGGTTAGACTCCAACTTCAGCCCTCAAAAGCTCATTTAACCCACAATGGAGCTTAACAATACTGCAATAGATTACAAAATCTAACCACCTTTTATCATAATGCTTATATAGGAAAATGCATTCAAAGTTCAAACTTTCCTAGGAGCCATACATAATTTGCCTTTGTTAGCAAAAGCTGTTCTCTCTGAAAATTCTTGCTATAATAGCCATAGTTCTTAATAAAAAAAAAAATACTCAAGGAAATGAGGGACTTCTGAAAAGCTTATAGGAATTTAAGGGTAAAGAAATAGTAAAAGACTTGTCAGAACCATCCTCATTTCCTCTAATAAAGAGTGTTTTTAAATCACTATGATATGATTTTTAAAATGGATTTGGACTTTGAGTCTTTGTTACTTATTAGCTTCAGAATCTTGAGCAAGTGCTTTGGAGTCTCAGTTTGCTCATTTGTAGAATGGGGGAGTCTACTATGTGATTTCTAAGGCCCCTTCATCTCTAAAATTCTATGATATTTTGAAATCCTGACCTTCCATGGTCTGTGGACTTCCTTTGCTTATTGAAAGAAAGGCAAGGGAAACTTTGACTAAGCAATTTGCCAAGACTCCTGCATTCAAACCCTGTAACCATCTTCTCATGAGCCACCTAGCTACCCAGACCAGAAACCCTGGCCCCAAGGATTTAAGACTGCAGCTCATGGAACTCCAACTATGTGTGTCCTCATTGGGGGATGTCTCAATCACCCAGTGCATCTAGTCATAGCCCTAGCCATGTTTCGCTTCACTCCTAAGCCATCTTCTCACTAACTTTCCAGTGTGGGATCCATAATCAAACCAGTTTGAACATTTCTTCTGGAAACAGTGTGGGGTCTACTCCCATAGTGCTTCACTCCCCTCCATGGAACTCTCCATACCAAAATATCCCTCTCTGCTCTCTCTGTATGTGCTACAATCCATTATTAGAATGGAAGCTATCTGAGGAAAGGAACTGTCTTTCCTTTGGTATTTACAACTCCAACAGTTAGCATAGTGTCTTGGCACATAGTAAAGAGCTTAACAGATGTTCTAGTTTTTTTTTTTCATTCGTTTGTTCATTCATTCCTTAGGATTTGACCTGGAAATGTTAGTTATGCTGAATTTCCTTTTGTCCTCTGATCCTGGACTCTGGTTGACCCTGATTCTGATATATCTCTTCTTGTAAGGCATGTGATCTTAGATTTGTTCTTTGACTTACAGAGTCAATGACTGAGTATTTTTTTCATTCAGGAACCTTAGGTTCCTGTTTTAGGGTAGACGGAATTAGAGGTACAACATTCTAGTATATTTTGAGGAATAAAGTTTGTTATTATAAAAAGTGGTTCCGAATCACAGCTCTAGACTCATAGGAACAAGCCGATTCCATTTGGGAAATCTCACACATTTCTTTGACGAAGATTGCCCCCACTCAGTTTTTCTCCTAGGAACACTAGAATTTTGTTTGTGTCTCAAAGGACTCCTAGTTCCCATGCAAAACACTCAGGTTAACAAAACATCAAATATAGAATAAGTTTGGTGAATCTGAAAACAGAGACAAAAATCTTGTACCTATACCCATTAGTAGGCAGAACAAGTCTCCCCCATAATAGACTTTTCCTCCTCCAGAAAAGTTCTTAAAGTTAACTACTTCCCCAAGTATTATTTCTACTACTGCCAGAGAAAAAAAATCAGAGTTTCTATGGAATTAGGCAATAATCTTACTCAGTAAACATGCTTCTCCACCAGCAACCTACATAATCCTTCAGTCTAATAGCATAACTCTAGGTACAGTAACGTGTTGGAAGAGGTCCCACTGGGGGACAAGGTATTGGGGGCTCCTTCATACCATCCATCTTTCCCACACTAATCTTTTTTCCCTGTTTTGTCTCTGTTTCATAATGGCTCCTTTTCTTCTACATCTCCCCTTAGTGAGGGATCCTTTCTCCCTGTTTTCATATCTTTAACTTTTCATTAGTTTATCTCTTCATCTATCACCAGTTCTATGTCTCCTGGGGAGCCCTATGAGTCCCTGGAGTGAGATTTTCCTCTTGGGAATAATTTCCATATTTATGTGCAATCCTTCATTGAATTTTTCTATCCAACAATAGCATCTCTTTTAAAGACCAAAGCCAATGGTATGTATAGTTTGGGTTAGTGTATTAGTGCTAAATTTGCGTTAATGTCACAACAGAGGCCTGATCAATGGGTCAATGAAGACTTAAGGACAAGGAAAACTTATACCTTGTCTGGGTAATTCATACCTTTTCAAAGGGATAGTGGAGAAAGAAGGCTTACCTGAGGTATTCCTGGGCCTGCCCACTACATTATTGATTTCTTCCACTTCATGTCTTTGATCTTCCCTCTAGATGCTAGTTACTCCCCTCCCCCAACTTACCCTATCATTGCCTTGTATATATTTATATGTGTATCTATTGTTTTCCTCAATGGATTATAATCTCCTTGGGGAAATGAATGGTTAATTTTTTTTCTTAATATTCCCAGCAGTTATCACTGATAATGGCACATAGCAGGCAATTTACAAATCTTTATTGACTGAAAGAACACAGATGTGAATATCTGGGTTCATGATCAAAATCAACCAAAATTTATCAAGCTCTTGCTGAATACAAACAATTCTGCTAAGTTATTAGGGGACATATAAAATTTAGATAAAAGGGCCCCTGCCATCCCCGAGGAGTTTGATAGAGGTTCTGAGAACTATGTGGTATTGATCTGACTCAGCTAGATCCAGGAAGCCTCTGGATTCATCTTGGGAGATGGTGATTTCTTTTTTCTACACCCTAGATGGAAAACTTCCCTGGGGCTCATAATCTTCCAAGTGTCTACTGTCTAATTAGTTTTCTAAAGTAAGGACTCCTTCAGTGGGGTGTTCTCCCAGGAACCTTATAGAAAACACTTATGGGATACCCTCTTTGGGAACATAAAGGCTCTAAGGGGAATTGTATCTATTGATCAGTGCATAGGACTACAAATGGGCATTTCCTTTTTCTTTTTCCCAGCACCTAACTGTCCCTTAGCCTACTAATGCTCTGAGATGGATGTTAAGAGTCCAGATGCATCCAAGACATCAAGCAATGTTTGACCATCTTTCCCTAAGGACACAGAAATAAAGAGCAAAGTGTTTTGTAAGCCAAAAGTGTTTTAGCCTGGTTCCCAGAAAAGAGATGAGCTTCAATGGAACAGAGCTGTTGCTGTACTAAGCTGCTAAACAGATGAGAAATGAAGCAATATTTTAATGCATATGAATATATACATCATATCTCTGAAGGATCTAACAGACTTACAAACATTCTTGTAAGAAAGCTGGACATTATATTACTTTAGTAATTGAATGATAAAACACCCAGTGTCTGACACAATGCACACAGTAGGTGCTTAACAAAAGATTGCTGACTTAAATCAAGGGAATCACAGAACCAGAAGGCACTTTAGAGATTATCAAGTCCAGCCTCCTCATTAAAACTGAAGACTAGAGAGAAATACCTTCCCAAGATCCCACATCCCAATAAAAGGCAGAACAATGATATTTTCCCAAGATTTCTGACTTCCAACACTCTTTAGATTAGGTAAATGATTTCCAAATAGGACCACAGCTGGATGATGCCAATTTAGGGTATCCTAATTATCCATGTCACTCTGACTTTTTTCCCAGAAACCTCCCTGCCTCATTGCTTCTATTGCCCAGTAGATCCTTATACCTAGTAGGCCCTTAAATGTGTGCAAGATCAAATCAGTTTACTTCCCAGGCCAAAAGTAAGCCAATGCAAAGTACCATGCCATACAATAGCTACATGTCTCGTACTGTGCTGCATAATTATTGCCACATTACTTTTCTCTTAAGGAACTGCAGGTGGTTTGGCTAGCATGTGCCACAGAAGGAAGCATTGAGAGAATATGGGTCAGCACCACAAGCCAACTTCCTCCTACAGTTATGAGTTAATCTCATCAGCTTCATTTGCCCCCCTTTTCTGATTTTTCCTTTGTCCTCCTCATCACTCCTGCCTTTGTTTCTTCTATCCCATAGGTCTTTCCCAGCCTCTGTTCCTGATTTTCCTACTCTTACTTATGTTTCTATTCTGGACTTCTTTCAGGGAAGGATGAGGAAACGTCCACTTGTAGCCCTATGAAGCCATCAGTAGGTATGTTCTCAGGGATGATGTCCCATAGATGTTTTCTATTAGGTTTTCAAGAAAACATTCCACTAAAGGAGCCCTCAGATCTACTTATTTGTAGACTGCTGGTTTCATACACTAACGATCTTTCCCCTGTCCTGATTTTATTTTAATAACCAACTGTCCCAGGAACCCAGAATTAGAGTTATAAACTCATATCTTAATATATTTTTTGGTGGTTATAGCCTATAATACTGTCTACAAGGGGAAGGTAAGGCTGGTGAATCACTTGAGTTCAGGAATTCTGAGCTGTGATAAAGGGTAACTTTGATTAGATGTTCACACTAAGCCCAGGAGAAATATGGTGAGCCCTGGGGAGGGAGCAGAGGGTTCCCAGGCTACTTAAAGAGGGGCAGACTGGCTAGGTCAGAAAATCTAAGCAGGTTAAAACTGATGAGCGGATCAGTACTGGAACTGGAGAAGATGCTGTTGTTCAGTTGTTTCAGTTATATCTGACTCTCTGTGACCTTATTTGGGGCTTTTGGGGGCAAAAATACTGAAGTAGCCTGACTTTTACTTCTACAGCTCATTTTATAGGTGAGGAAGTGAGACAAGGTTAAGTGAGTCACACAGCTAGTAAGCGTCCAAGGCCAGATTTGAAGTTATAAAGATGAGTCTTCCTGATGACAAACTCAGTTCTCTATCTACTGTGCCACCTAGATACCCATAAGATAGGGAAAGGGCAACAAATCTCAAAACACCCAAGCAAATAAACAACATCTTTCACATCAGCAAACATGCTAGACAGTAGAGCTGATGTGGCTACCAACAGAAATGAGTCATTCCAACCGGGCATCCTCCTTATGTCTAATCTTCTATACTTTAGTGTCTGGCACATAGTAGGTGCTTAATAAATGTTTATTGGTTGATATGAACCATGTAAATGAATAGAAAACCATCATTAGCCAATTGCAATGTTCAAAGTATTGTTTAAATTCTGAAGATGGAATCACAAAAATAGAGGCCGTCTTTGCTATCAAGGAGCTCACCTCCCCATGGGAGAAACAAAACAACATAGAGGAAGTTCCAGTCTCAAGTCAGATGCCAAAGTATTGTGGCAAAGCACATGATCATAGTCCGTATTCTCTAATGTAATTTCCACTGATAAAACTATATTCCTTTCTTTCTCTCCTTCCTTCCTCCTTCCTTTTCCTTTTTTCTTTCCTCCTTCCTTCCTTTTCTTCCTTGCTTCTTTTTTCCTTGCAAAGGGGTTAAGTGACTTGTCCAGTCACACAGCTAGTAAGTATCTGAAGTCAGATTTGAACCCCTGAAGTAGATATAATCTGAAGAGTCCCTTAGAAATCTGAAATTCTATCATTCCATTTAGTTCTTAAGACTATTATCATTCTCAGGTTCACTTTACAACATTTGAGGGCAGAGTATTGGTTCTTCTTCTCGACTGTCTTATATTTCTGTCATTGTTTCCCCGACCTGATTTCTGTTAGCTGCAGGATCCACAGGCTGCCGGGTATCATCTATTGTGATACCCTGTTAGCTTTCACTTCTGCTGTTTTCTATTCAACCTTTGTCTGGGTTCTTAGATTTCAGATCTGACTTCTAAGTGCCCTGGATGCCTTTCTTGCTTTCCCAGGTCCAGCATCAATCTGTGTGGTACTACTTCCTTTACTATCTCAATGAGATCATATGTCCAGAGAACTGGCAACTGGCATGCCAGCAACTGCTAAAACCAAGTTGGGATAGTGCATGGAGAGGCATTTCTTGGCTTCAGAATGGAGCTAGAGGGATCCTGACAGGACTCCCCACTTTTGTTATCACATGAGAATTATGAGAAGCTTTAAGGAGTCCACAGAAGTATCAGGACCATACATTCCCATCTATTTATCCCTAAAGACTCCACTATACTCCTGGGAGTAGGAGGTGCCTATTGTTATTTCCTTAGTTTCACCCCAGATTTAGGGCTCTACAACCTTACTCTGCCCAAACACATTATTTGGAGGCCTTCAAACAAGTCAGTCAAATATAGAATATGGACCCTTTAGGTATATGTAGTTTACCTAACAGCTCCTTCTGTTTTACCTGTTTACCCCTGCTCCTTCAGGGGGAGAGGTAGAACAGATATATTTTCATTTTCTTTGGTTTGCTGATGAGTTACCTGCAAGTTAAATTCATGTCCTCACAGATTCCATTCTTTTATTTTTCTGTCTAAATATAAACATGCACTTTATGATAAGGTTCAATGGAAAGTCTTTCTGGTTATCTGCAAGAATTCATTGTTCTATTTTGAAGAAAGCAAAAGTTAGAGGGGAAAAAAGGAAAGTTAACTCTTTTTCCTTTGAAAATAAGCTAGTCTCTGTTGTCTAGGGGTTACTAGTAGGCAGTCGTGTAGCATATGTCGATTTGTAAGTGCCCTGAACATCAGTCCCTGGTCCCAGAGCATCATTTTCCTTCACTACTCTGATTTTCTGGAGACATTTGCATTCATTCGATGTTATCTACATCAAATGAGAAATAGCATTATAAACAACCTGAAGATGATGAAGGTAAGGGGAGGTGAGTAAAAAGAAGGCTACAAAAGGAGAAAAGTGAAGAGAGAAAATGAGAAAAGGGTGTTCATTGATTTTGCTTCGTGCAAAATAATGGGAAATCAAAAGAGGCACAGGAAAAAGCAAAGGTGAGTGAAAGAAAAATCAAAGGCAATGAGGATGCTATTTTCTTATATTAAAATATACTTAATATTCCTTAACTCCTTAAAGAGAAAGGAGAGGATTGTAGGAGAAAGGAGCACAAAAGAAATGGGGAAGGAGGAAAATTAGTTTAAGAATAGGTTGAGAATAAGAGACCAAGAGTAAAATCCAGGAGACAATGTGGACAAAGTTATGACCCATGAAACCAAAGCCAAATAGGCAGCCACTCGTGTCATATGATTTCAGGTCATTCCTAACTCTGAATTTCTCCCTCATCAACTTGAAAGACTCACCTTTCTCTAAGAAGAGAAAGGAAAATATCCTGTAGCAATCCATTTGGTTCATAGGTGGAAAGCAGTATGTTCAAAGAGAACACGTTGGAATGAAACAATACGTTACAAGGCACATTAATTAATAAACTCATCCATTCATTCAATGAACATATATTGAATACCTGGTATAGTCAAGATCCTGTCCTAGGCACTATGAGATATAAAGAAAAAATGCAAAGAAAAAGGGATGTTAAAAATACGACAGGGTTCCTGTTATCAAGATATTTATAGTTCATTAGGAGATAAAATAGGCATAAGACAAAGTTTCTGGTTGTTTACTCATTTCAGTCCTCTCCAACTCTGTTACTTCTCTGAGGGTTTTCTTGGCAAAAATACTGGAGTAGTTTGACATTTACTTCTCTGTCTTATTTTACAAGTGAGGAAACTGAGGCAAACAGGATTCAGTTACTTGTCCAGGGTCACACAGCTAGTAAGTGTCTGAGATCATATTTGAACTCAGAAAGAATAAGATGAGTCTTCCTGACTACAGGTCCAGCACTCTATCCATTGTGTCATCTAGTTACCATTGCTGTTGTGTTCCTCCTTTGTTTTTGAAGAAGACCATATCAGAGAAATGATGACATAATTTGTTCTTAACTTTGTTTTGAGGGAGGGAGGGCTGTGCAAGGTCACCCACCTCACTTTTTCCTCCTGAGCCATCTGGATCCCATGACCAGATATTCATCAGGATGACTGGAGATGGGCCAGGATGCAATGGGAGACCTTGGCCTTTTTTGGCTAAGGCCTATTCAGGGACTCACTTAGAGTGAAGCAACACCCAATCAGTGAATGGGCCTCTTCAAGAAGTAGCCAGGGAATGGCTCCTTTAGTGAGCAAAAGAAAAAAAAATATAGCTAAATGAAGCAGGGAGGGAAAGAGCTACAGTTACTATTGATAATCTCTCTTAAGCCAGAAGGGGTCCAGAAAATAGCCATTAAATGGAGTTTGGGAAGGGATCTATTGTTGTCCAACCTATGGGCTTCAGAGTGCACTTGGTTTAAAGTTTTGGGAAAGACAGAAAGAAAGACAGAGAGAGAGAGAGAGAGAGAGAGAGAGACAGACTGAGAGACATAGAGTCACAGAGAGAGACACGGAGACAGGGAGAGAAGGAAGAAGGAAGGAAAGAAAGGAGAAAGAGAAGAGAGGAAGAAAGAGAGAAAGAGAAAGAAAGAAAGAGAGAGAGAAAGAGAGAGAGAGACAGAGACAGAGAGTGAGAGACAGAGAGAGAGATAGAGAGAGAAAGACTGAGAGACATAGAGTCACAGAGAGAGACATGGAGACAGGGAGAGAAGGAAGAAGGAAGGAAAGAAAGGAGAAAGAGAGAAGGAGAGAAAGAAAGAGAAGAGAGGAAGAAAGAGAGAGAGAGAAAGAAAGAGAGAAAGAGAGAGAAAGAGAGAGAGAGACAGAGAGAGATAGAGAAAGACTGAGAGACATAGAGTCACAGAGAGAGACACGGAGACAGGGAGAGAAGGAAGAAGGAAGGAAAGAAAGGAGAAAGAGAGAAGGAGAGAAAGAAAGAGAAGAGAGGAAGAAAGAGAGAAAGAGAGAAAGAAAGAGAGAGAGAGAGAGAGAGAAAGACTGAGAGACATAGAGTCCCAGAGAGAGACACGGAGACAGGGAGAGAAGGAAGAAGGAAGGAAAGAAAGGAGAAAGAGAGAAGGAGAGAAAGAAAGAGAAGAGAGGAAGAAAGAGAGAAAGAGAGAAAGAAAGAGAAAGAGAGAAAGAGAGAGAGAGAGAGAGAGAGAGAGAGAGAGAGAGAAGATGAGCTAAGTTACCTAGGTAGCTGGGTCCCCATTCAGGCAGTTACCATAATGCAAAGTAGAATATGATATATTTGTAAAAGAGGTACCAAGGTCTTTAAGAGTTAAAAGAGATCATTTCTAGTTATGGAGAGTATTATGGATGAGGGGAAGCTTAATGGAAGAGCTAGAAAATGAGTTTTAAAACAGGTAGAGAGTATCATGTAAGAAATGAGAGGGCAGAGGGCATTCCGGGTAGAAGCACATTGTGGGTAAAGGCATAGAAGAAGCAAAAGCACATTTAACTTTAACTGGAGAATTGTGGGTAAGAAGAAATCATGAGAACCTTTAGTAAGAGAAAGGTGAGACCACTAAAAGATAGAGAAATATAAGGGACAGTTTTAGGGAGGAAAATGTTGAATGTGGTCTTAGACATGGATAGTTGGAGATCCAGTTAGACACTGGGAAATAAAGGAGAGTCTAAAGCTTCAGAGGAAATTTAAGGTTATATCTATCTAGCTAGCTATTAACAGATAAATAGATAGTGAAATGGTTGTCTTTTTGGAATTCACCTTCTCTATAGTATCAAGAACTTTGAGATTAGATGAACTTAGATGAGAAAGAGAGATGGAAATCCATGAATCAATAATAAATATAAAAGAGCACTTAATCTTGTGCGCTCTTCTGTTTGTGCAGAGGCAATAACAGATTGCCAGAAAAGGAGAGCAGACCTTGTTAAGGTTAAATAGGGTTTTGTATAACTATAAACATTAACTTAACTCTTGGTATTCTAAATCTGAGATCCTGGTCCAGTGACTAATGAATGGACATACCCCTGGAAAAGTGAATCATATCGATCTTGACTTTCTCCTTATGAAATACAGGGGACAAAGGGATACTGTAGCTCAGTGGACACATAGGCCACAAGTTTTCTTTGGAAATGAAAGCTTGGTGAAACTGGTTTTACCATGTGACCAAAAGCAAAAGAAACATCATTTCATGGTACTTTGGGTAATCTTTGACTTCAGTGTTCATGATAAGGACTTGTAAAAAGACCACCATGAAGATAATTAAAGCTTACGTGTTAACATCTGTTGCAAAGCATAAAGAGGTAAAGACATTCTGCAAAGAACCCAGTGAGATTCTCCAAATTAAATAAACATATATTTTAATATTGAGTGACTTCAAAGCAAAAATTTTTGCCTTTTTATAAGGAAAAATATATTGGAAAACACAGGTTGGTATAAGAAAAAGAGAAATGTCAGGAGGCTTTGGATATGGTGAGTACAAAATAAACCACACATACACACACACACACACACACACACACGCACCCACACACAAAATTGCACCAATTCATTTATTTGACTCTCCAAGGAAAGCCTGTGAGCAGTCCCTCTCTTTTTGTCCTTTGACCAATGAATTAATTTAATCATATTAACTTTATTGTGTCTTTTGGTTTCATTTATTAGGAAATTGTCAAGATGGATATTGTTAAATTTATTAATTGGTCACAAGACAAAGCACTCACATTTATAGTGACAATTTAATCTTCGTAGATGGTCTAAAACACTACGATTTTTAGTCTCTTCTATTTCCTTTTCTGCTATTTTACCAGCACCTAAGTGGAAGCAGGGAAAGACTGCATGGGACCAAGGACCACTTCATATTTCTCATCATTTGATGTGTTAACATGGCTGAAAAATTCAATATATGTCAGTCAGCCATTTAGTCAGTATGCATTTGTGAGGTGCCCACTATGTTTCAAGCATCATACTAGGTGCTGGAGAACACACAAAAAAAAGCCAAAACGTAGAGATTCCAACATGAAATAACCCAATGCACCATTCTGGTCATGGTCACCTCATCAATTAGCAAAGACCTCTAGCTTCATTCTCTAACTTCTAGTTTGTAAATGAAACATCCCAAAAGATAATGGTTCATCTTGTATATCTCTAAGAGTTCAGCTTTATGTTAAGAAAGAATATGTATTGATCTCATGTGGCCTTTCAACATCCTAAACCAATTCTAATTTATGAGAGGTTAAGTGACTTATCCAGAGTCATACACTTAATAAGTGTTTTATAAGCATTTGATCTTAGATCTTCCTGACTCCGAGTCTAGCATTTTCTCCATTATTCCTCTAGTGTTGATTTGATTATTATTCCAAGAATTAGAAGTAGAGAAGAGGGAGGAGAATATGGTCAAGGATAGAACTCAGGCTTCAGTATGGCATGGAAAGGAAAGCAAGGAGCATCATGGGTCTGAGCTGGGCTAGTTATGAAGAACTTTGACCAATCAGGAGCAAGAAGAGTCCTAGGGTCCTAATTTTCTTGCTTGTTTGTTCAATCCTTGTTGATATACTTTCTGATAGTTGGACTTCTTGGACTTAGTTACTAGTCACTACAACAGTAGTTCATCACCAAAGACTTAATAATATTTGAGCTCCCACATCATCCCTGGCAGAAGAGGAGATAAAAATTCAGCTTGCCTTGAATAGCGATGCTCTTTCATCTGTGTCTCCTACTGGAATCCACTAGAGCCAAAGCAGAGAAAATTGGCAGTGCTGAGGATGCAATTTATAGCTATGATTGAAGATTTCACTTCATTCCTCCATGCAGGAAACAGCTACCATGTTTACCCGAGCTTTGAACAGTGGACCTTATTCAGTTGCTTTGGAAGCTACTCCAACTAACTTACATTGGGCTCTCCCCTCCTTAATGTATTTACAGATATTTCATGCATAGTTATGAATTTCTCAGCCAAATTCCTGAGCATTATCATTAAATTTTTGCTTCGTTATTTTCAGAATTTCTTTTACAATTATATTTTATTTTTAAAAATTGGGAGCATTTATTCTCTTTCTCCTTGGGCAGGTAGGTGGCACCATGAATAGAGCACTGGGCTTGGACTCCTCTTCTTGAGGTCAAATCTGGCATCAGATATTTAGTAACTGTGTGCCCCTGGGCAAGTTATTTAACCCTGTTTGCTTCAGTTCATCATCTGTCAAATGAGAAGGAAAAGACAAAACGCTCCAATTTCTTTACCAAGAAGACCCCAAATGGATTCATGAAGAGTTGGCCATGACTGAATGACAACAAAACCTCTTTTCCTGAAGAAACAAAATTTGACAAATATACAACCAAGAAAAATAAATTTCCACCTGGTCCATGTCCAAAACATCAATGTCTCATTTTCAATATTTATTTAATTTCCTTTTTGTCAAGTGGCTACATTCTTCATCAAAGGACCTCTGGAATGGTAATCAGTCATTCCATCGATCCAAGTTCTACAAAGCTGTTTGTTTTTAATTTTTTTTATTCTTTTAATTATTCTTCAGTATTATTACTCTTTATCAGTCCATACAAGTCTTCCCAGATTTCTCTGAAACTGTCTTTTGTCTTTTTTTATGGCAAGATGGTTTTGTTGCCGTTCAGTTGTTTTCAGTCATGCCTGACTCTTAGTCTTCCCATCTGGGGTTTTCTTTGCAAAAATACTGGGGCGGTTTGTCATTTCCTTCTCCAGCTCATTTAACAGATGAGGAGACTGAGGCAAACAGAGTTAAGTGACGTGACAATTATTAAGTGTCTGAGATCAGATTTGAACTCATGAGTAAGAGTCTTTCCAGACTAGTGCTGTATCCAATGTATCACCTAGCTGCCCCCTGATAGTGTGCCTTCACATTAATATAACAGAATTTGATTAGTTATTTCTAATTGATGGATACCCATTTAGTTTTCACTTACACCTCTTTTAAATAATTATATAAATGCTTCTTTTTGATGAGTGATTTACTCTGGGAGATGTGTAGGTAGACATTCAGCAGTAGCCTCCTGGTATCAGGGTACATGCCAGGCCTGAACTCATGCCATAAGACCTTTATTTCCCCATGTCTTCTGCCTTACAACCTAAGTCTCTCCAAAGCTTAGCTTGGTGATTGGTTAATTAATCTCTGATCAAGTTATTGATCCTAAGTTATTGATGGCTGGCACAGAATTGATGTATTATTCAGCCTTTGTCTTTTTCTATAGAAAGTGAGTTCCTTGAGGTCAGGGACTGTATTTTTTTTGCCTTTCTTTGCACCCTCAGGGCTTAGTAGAGAGTCTGGCACATAATGGTACATAGCACATCAATCCAATTGATTAATGGAAAAATTTAAATGTTAATAAAGGAAACCCCAAAATTGTAAGGTTTTAATAAAAAAGAATAAATTTGTAATGGTAGAGAGTTTAAGCACTGAGACAGAGTTATTTTTTAAAGGGTGGTAGTAATGGTAAAGGGAGCATTTCCCTGTTCCTTCCTTTCTTACTTTAAGAAGTACTTATATTTCTCAAGTAACTATCCTAGACCCTAGAGGTTATAAAGATAAAACAAACAATAGTCTGCCCTCCAAAAGATTATGCTCTACAGAATACATCTGAATGTGCTTTTGCACTCCTATCTTGTAGCTGACTGCCTACCTCAGGTATACACAAGGTCATCCCTTGCTCTGCACTTGAGTAAAAGGACATACTCCCTCATCTCTAAACTACTGGGATTCTTTCTCTCTTGATGAGTTAAGTCCTCTTACCTTAGATATCTAATTACCTAGAGTAGTGGTGACAGACGCCAGGATATTTTAGCCAAATTGGTGTATCATGTATAACTTAAAATGCAGATTTTGATGACAGCTTCTCTTCTGCACCCTTTAAACATATCAGGTTGTCATTCTAGTTGTAATCAGACTGGCTTGTGTTGAAGGACAAGGGCCCAGGAGCATGTTATACCTTCCCTGGTCTTCTTTATGGCCAGTTCTGGCTGTGCCTTGCTTTCTGTTAATTAAAAGGTCAAGGCAGGCCTGAGGTAGATCTAGTTCCCTGTGTCAGCACCTCTAGTGATAGGTGCCCTGGAGGTGGGCTTCAGGCAGGTCAACTCTGACTCCCAGTGGAGTATATGGGAACAGTGGCCTGTCCAGTAACCTCAGGGCAGGTGCTAGAAGAGCCTGCACCTAGGTCCCATGACTGAGTATCAGCTCCACAGATCTTGCTGCCTCAGCTTGTTGAATTTACCTAGTTATTGACCCTGTGTCCAGCCTGTGCTTGTGCAGAGTGTGATTGTCCCCCAGGACCATAGGAACCAAAGGGCAGGGCCCCTGCATTAATATGTAACCTTCCTTCAGTTCTGCCTCACGATAGAGTTTTCATCAGTATAACCTAGAAGATTCAAAATGATTGTGGGGCCATATTGACCTATAGATATCTTCTATTTCTGTGACTGAAAGGGTATCCATTTAAGAGTAGGACAACCAGCAAGTTGGCAGCTTAGCATGTACTTTTTTTTGGCTAACACACTTGTGCAAAATTGAATAATTGAAACTCCACCCTCACCTGGGAATATTGAGAAATAGAAGTGGAAAATCAATCCACCACAACGATAACTAGAACTTCAGAAGAAATTCAAGGTGTCCAGATTTCCTCATGTGAACTAGGTGAGGCAACTAAATCCAACTATGATTTTCTCTATTTTACACATAACAAGTGTCAGAGGTAAACTGAAACCAGTTTCCTCCCTCTAAATCTAGGCTTCTTTGTACTCTACTGGTATACTCTAGATCAGAGATTTCAAATATGTTGTTTGCAGCCACAACACTCCCAAATGTGATCAGAATCAGATTAAAATATAATTAGGAAATATTGAACAAAATAAAAATACAATAAAACACAGATGATGTTAATATGTGGATTTCTCACACAATATGTCACACATAGGGATCCTTATGTTCAGTTTAGCAGCCCTCCCATTCTCTTTGAGTTTGATACTACTAGTCTATATCTGAATTTCTTGAATGAAAAGGGGTCTTGGATTATAACATCACTGACTAGTGCCACAAGAATGGGAGGCTTACACTTGTACCCTTTTCTTGTGCTAAGAAGGTTAGAGACTCTCTCTGGGGGGCTACTCTCTTCTTAGAGATATGGTGTGTAATAAGGGATCAAGAAGGACAAAGGAAGATAAAGAAACTGGAGAACACCAAAGGATCTCTTTTTTACTATAACTTCTAGTTTTAAGGCAGGACATTAAAAAGCTGCATCCTGGGCACCCAGAAGAGGGCACCTGGGATGAGGAGACTGGAGGCCACGTCCTATGAGCATCAACTGAAAGAACTGGCTCTGTTTAACCTGAAGAGAAGACAAAGGAAGAGAAAGGAGCAGTAGTTGCCCAAATATTTGAAGAGTTGATTGTTAGACGCACAGGGAATTAGAATTTTTTGCCTGGCACCAGAAGGCCTAACTTGAAAGAATGGTTGTAAAGGCAGCTTTGAGGTGAAGGGAATCTCCCTAAGCAAAGGGGGTATCCAAAGGTGGACAGGCTTCCTTTAGAGGAAGTAGATTTTCCAGGACTTCAAGAAAAAGCTGGATAGCCACTTAGTGAGGATATGATCAAAGGATTCATTTACATAAAGGGTTTGTATATATTTTCTCTGATATCCCTAGTAGGTCAGAATTGGGGATCCTCTGATTCCTCCCTCAGAAATGTAAGAGTAAGAGACAGAGAAGGGGATGGAGAGGCAGATGGAGGAAGGAAGGGAGGGAGAGAAAGAGAGACAGAGTCAGAGAGAGAAGAATAAATGTTTACTAAACACATACTACATGGCAGGTACTATGCTAAGTCCTGGAGATACAAAAGACAGGAGTGGGGGTGCATGAAACAGTCCTTGCCTTAAGGAGTTTGTAATCTAATGGAGAAAACAATATGCAATAAATATACACAGAGTAAGCTATGTACAGCACAGACAAATTATTAATAGAGGGAAGGCACTAGAATTGAGAGGGGTTATCTCTGTAAAAGATAGGATTTTAGTTGGGACTTAAAATCCAGAAATGTCAATATTTGAATTTGAAGAAGGAAAGCATTCCAGGTTTGGGGGAAAATCAGAGAAAATGTGTGAAAGCATATGCATGAGAGACAGATACAGAGATATGGCGACAGAGAGGCATGTCTAATTGTCTTGAGCGGTATTGAAGAAGCAAAAATTTGTGCCACAATGATGACTAATATTAAAGGACCCAAATGAGGAACGGTAAAATGATGAGTAGGGATCAAGCCTCAGAGGCCTCCACTATCCTAATACTTCTCTCCAGGGCTCTCTTCATTCTCAGTTTAAGATTGTTTAGAAGGGACAAAAGCAATGCTGAAGTGGGAGCCTAACTTTACCAGAACAATTTTTCACCTTAGTTTCGAACTGTTCAGCTAGACTTGCTTGCCAATAGCCTTAGGAAAATATAAGATGAATGTCCATCTGTTAGAAAATCTACAGAATCATCTGTTTTAGTGGTGTTAGGAATCTTCTGTCAGCCTGTCATCCTGCTTGATAAAACTGAAGCGCTTCATCTTCTTCCAGCTGTTTTGGGCAGTATTTCAATTGGTGAACCCCAAAGCCCATTTATGGTTTAGATATGCCTTTTTGCCACGTGTATTCTTCATCGATTTGGAAAGCCAGCAAATTTCACTGAAATGCTGCCTGCCATCTTTGCTCTGTTCTACCAGAGAGAAAATAATAGAGACTCCAAAGAAAGACAGATGCAAGGCTCAGTTAAGCTAATGTGATTCGGAGATTCCAAATCTACTGCCAAAGTTATTAAAGTTTCTGTTTTGTATATAAATTTGTTTAGGTCAACAGTACAATAGTGCCTTCTAAACCAGTACTTTTCAATAGTATAACTAGCATCAGAAAAAAAAGGAAAATTTAGGGATAGAATATATCCAGTTTACATCATACTATTTAAACAGCTAGAGATAGGAAGACATGTTTTTTCCCAGTATTGGCTACATCATGAGGAAAGCATTGGTCCAGGCTAGAGCCATTAGTGTTTATGAATTGTGACTGTTGTCCTTTGCTCTCGAAGAGGACCATGACATCACTATGTTGGAGTCAAGGTACAATGTGTCCAGCTGTGGCTGATCAAACCAATACAAGTTTGAAGGACTCTACTGCAGGTCAGGCACAAATAGTCTGTATTTGGAATGGAGATGTCTCTAAATTTGTGCATGCATCTTATTTCTTTTGAGCCACTGCCATTCTATTTCACTCATAGAACACAGTGTCTTCTTTGATGAAGGCACGCCATGTTGGGCAATCCTTTGCCAATGTCTCCCATGTCAAACGATCGATTTCGAAGTTTTTTGGAGAGACAATTGTACCTCGTAGTTGAGCATGTTTTAGATAGTGAACTACAAGGAGAGAGGACTACTTAATCTGGTCATCCTCTTTTTATTACTCTGTGGTTTTCAGGTTCTCCCTATCTACTGGTTCATTTCCTGCTGTCTACAAATATACCCAAGTCTGCCCCACACTTTAAAAATATATTTGTTGATCCTACTATTATTTCAAACTATGATCCTATATTGCTCTTCCCTTTCACATTCAAAATCATAGAAAAAAGTTATATATACTTGATACCTCCACTTCCCTTCTGCCCATTCTTCAACCACTTCTAATGTTGCTTCTTACATCATCACTCAACTGAAACTGCTCTCTCCATTGATATTTTAGTTGCCAAATCCAATAGCCTCTTATTAATTCTCATCTTTATTGACATTTTGGCAGTATTCACCATGATATTCTCCTGGATATGTCTTCCTTAGTTTTTGTGACTCTGATGTTTCCTCATTTTCCTTTCCATCTGGCATTCAAACTCAATTGAGTCAGGAAATAATCTTAGGTTCAATAAGTCAAAGAACAAAACTAGGATCATACATGTTGCCAGAAGAGATGTATGCTCCACATGCATCTCAAACTCAATATATACAAAACAGAAAGCATAAACTTTCCTGCTAAACCTACTCCTCCTAACTTCTATATTTCCATAAAGAACACCATCCTTCTAATTTATCATGTTTACAACCCACACATGATCTTCAAGTTTTCCCTTTCCCCTATATCTCACATCCACATATATGTGTGTATACTTACCATCGCATGCATATATGTAGATATGATATATGCATATAGCAGCCAAATGCTAGGAATTAAGTCACTTGTTGATTTCAATTCCACACTTCTTATATCTATATCCTCTCTATTCATATATCTACCTCTACCATAGACTCTTACCAGTTCTTGCTTGGTTACCTCATAAAAGACTCTTAATCTGTCTTACCACCTCCATTCTCTCTTCTCCCCAACCAGTCTTCTGCATGATTGCCAAAACGTGCTGTATATCTGCTTTTGATAGCAAACAGACTTTCCAGTGAAGAAACTCCTTCTATCAGAGCTAATAAGCAATCATTCTACAATTTATAATCTTAGAGAGTTGCCTGAAGTAGAGAAGTTAAGGGACTTGCTCAGGGTCACACAGTAAGTGGATATCCAAGGATAGACTTGAATCCAGGTCTTTCTGCCTCCAAAGACATTTCTTTATTCACCATGCCATGCTGCTGAATGTATATCTTAAAAAAAAAAAAAAACAGTTCTGACAACATCAGTCCTCTTCCCAAGAAACTCCAGTGTCTCCTAATTACTTCTAAAATAAAATGCAGACTCCTTTGTTTGGTATTTAAAGTGCTTTACAATTTGCCTCCAGTCTATGCTTCTAAACTTATTACATATTACTCTCAATGCACTCTATGTTTTCAACCAAACTGAATGACTTAATGTTCCTAGTATGTGACTCTCTTCTCTGCCTAAGGCTTTGCCCAGGTTATCCTCAATGTTTAGAATACACTCCCTCCGCAGCTCTGCATATTGTAACCCCTAGTTCCCCTCTACTTTGAGGGCAAGTGCCATCTACTCTTCCATGGGGACTATTCTGAGTCCCCTAGTATGTTAGCACACTTGCTGAAATTATTTCTTATATATTTTGTATTTCCTTATCTGCATTCATGATATTTTCACCCAGTAGAATATAAGTTCCTCGAAGGCAGGACTGTTTTTGCGTGTGTATCCCCAGAACCCAAGATTGTGACATCATACCATTGTTCTTTGAAGACAAAGGATGAGCGACAAATATTTAGTAAACACTTGTTAAAGGGATGGGTAAGTTCAGAAGAATTAAGCATTTATAATATGATGTGTGTCCACAGCACCCTGAGACTACCAGTAGGCACGTAATAGAATTCATGGAACCCCAAGTCTGATCTTCAATTACTATTCTTGTATTTATCTTGATAGAGGAGTTTGCAGTGATTGGAAGCGCTTTACTAAATGGTTCCCGTGTGATTTTTCACCAAGACCTTTGTTAAACTTTGTTCCTAAAGAAGAAGGTGGCACCAAAGAGAATCTTTTAAAACATATCTAGGAACCATAATTATGAGTAACTGAGGACCCTGCAACTCTTTGCTTTCCACAAATAAATATTTGACAACAGTTGAGAGATGAAAATGCACACAACATGCTGTAGCGGCAAGTTAATGCAGCAACTTTGCAGGGTGAATTTTATGTGTTGTAAACATTTTTGTCTAATAACAGTCAATGGACCTATTCATCTCCTCCCTAAGACAATAGATAGTCCAGACCTGTAGGTGGTATGGGATCTATCAATGTCAAGCTCTCAATGGGATGCCCATGTGAAGGGATGCCCATGTAAACTCTGTTGTCTGGACAAAGGTAATGCCATTCACATGGGATCTATACTATTCCTTGAAAATCCTGGCCTTTTCCTGGTATATAATTTCAGTGCAAGATAAAAGTATTCCCTCAGATGATTTCAACCTCCCTCTTCTCCAGGACACTCTTTGTTTGGTTTAAGAAATAAGTATCTTTACTGGCAAGAAAGAGGAGGCCATGAAATCCAGGCTTTCCTAATAACCAAGGTTACTCATCCCAACCCACCAAAAATTCTGAGACTTCTGCAAGATCCTCATTAATGCCAAGATTTAGCATTCTCTTTTGACAGAAAACAGCAGCAATAAACGTAACATTTGACATTGACACAGTGCTATTAAGTTTTCAAAGTGCTTTACATTGGTTATCTCCTTTGATATTCACAATGATCCTAAGAGGAAAGTGCTTTTATTACCCTCTTTTTACAGATGAGGAAACAGGTTGGGAAGGGTTAAGTGACGGGCACCGTCAACCTGCTAATTAAAGTCTCAGACAGAATTTAGAATCAGGTCTTCCTGACTCCACATCTGGTCTTTTATCTATTGAACTACTTATTTGACCCACCAAAGAGCTGGATCTCTTTAAAACTAGAGTAGCTGACCAGGGGAGAGTCCTGAGATGCCAAAGTATAAAAGTCAGCAGATTCTATTAAATAACTAAGTAGTTATTCTTGAATATTGATTTTGTTGCTGTTATTTCAGTCGCATCCAACTCTTTGCAATCCCATTTTGTTCATTTTGTTTCATTTTGGGTTTTTTGTTTTTATTGATTTCCAAAGACACTGGAGTAGTTTGCATTCCATTCCCCGTCTCATTTTGCAGATGAGGCAAGTGAGGCAAATAGAGTTAAATGGCTTGCTCAGAGTCATAAACCTAGTACTTGAGGCCAGATTTAAAGTCAGGAGGATAAGTCTTCCTGACTCCAGGTCTGGATAGCAATTATCTTTAAAAAAGCTTTGATCCCCACCCCACCATGTACTCTGTGATTTAGCGACATTGGTTTCATTGCTGTTCCTTGAACAAGACATTCCATCTCCCAACTTCGGATATTTTCATTTTCAGAGATGGCCCCCATGCCTAGAATGAGCTTCCTCCTCATCCAAGCCTCCCTGATTCCCTGGCTTCCTTCAGATCTCAGCTAAAAGGCTACATTCTATAAGGAAGCCTTTTCCAATCCCGCTTCTTTCTAGCGCCCTCTCTCTGTTGATTGTTTCCATTTTATTCTGTACATAGCTTGTTTATGCGTTGTTGTCATGGCCCCCTTCCCCCAGACTGTGAGCATCTTGAGAACAGGGACCATCTTTTGCCTTTCTTTTTATACCCAGCACTCAGCACAGTGCCCATCAGTGTGCACTAAATAAATATTTATTTGCTAACTGATTAAGCTTTTATACTCTTTCCCAGTTTTGACTTCCCAACACCCAAGACTATATGAGTTTCTTTCTTAATGCCTTTGCTCTGCTACTGAGTTTCCCAATAATGCTCAGTCATTTATAACTGAAAACTGTTGCTTCAGATTGTCCCCTAATAGTGTTACTCAGGAGCCTGTGATGTATTCAATTATTCAGCCAGAAAGCATTTATTTAGAATTTCTTATATACCAGATTCTGTTAGGCACTGGGAACCCAATGTTAAAAACAAAATGACTCCTACCCTCAAGAAGCTGATATTTTCCTGGAATATCTATTAAAAAATATAAGTTTATACTGACTAAACAGGACAACCAAAGTCAAAACTTTAGGCCATTCAAGAAGAGTTTCTTCCTCTTAGTTAAAACAAATCAGCATAATAAGACTGTGGGACTTCTAAAAGTTTTTTTTTTTCACTTGAGGAAGTCCAGTTGCCCAATTGTCACAAATTCACGTATCTTTACAACACCCCAGAGACAGAGGGACAGAAGATTGTTGTCCCTATTTTTCTAGTCTGGAAAGTTAAATCATAAGGAGATCAAATGGTTGCTAAGCCAGTCAGTCAGAGAACACAGGAACATTTGATCTTTCCTACTCTGCTGCCAATGTTCTAGATCCCAAACCACCTTCTCCCTCATCTTCATTGTTAATGGTATCAAGCTGCCAAAATGGCAAGTCTCTATAAATAAGAACTTTGTCTGTCCTTAGACATAGTGTATTATTGAAACAATATTGATAGCCATGATCTAATCATTTTCAAAAGTATTGATTTATATCATGAAGTTTTATAAGTGATAATTGTTTGAAAACAAATCAACATTTTGGTTTTTAAGTTAATATTTATATACATCTCAAAAATTTACAAAGGATTTTCCTTATTTTCTTTCTCATTGAAGTAGGTAGAGTGACAGATAAGAGTGCTGGACTTGAAGTCAGGAAGACAAGTTCAAATCCTACCTGACACTTACTAGTCATATGACCTTGAATAATAACCTCTCTGTCCCAGTCTTTTTATCGATAAAGCGAGAGGATTGGAGTTGATGGTCTGAGAGGTCTTTACTCTAAATTTATGAATCTGTGAATACAGTACTACAAGCATTAGGAGACTCCAAAAGATTTGTGGGACATGTTCTTTGTCACATAGCTACATCGCATCACAGAAAAGATCTTACTCCAGGTCTTCCTATCCTTAAGTCAAAATCTCCCTATCCCCAAATCTAATACTCTCTCTATTAAGCCACACCGCTCACTCCCTTTTGAAAGAAGAATATTTTATTATTAAAGAAAAACTAGAAATAATATCTAGTTGTTAAAATATGTTCATATGAAAAATAATAGTAATTGATATTCATATGACACCTTTAAGTTTGAAAAGCACTTTGCAAAACTTTACTTATGTGTCTCACAACAACCCATTGTGATAGATGCTGCAACGACCATTATTCCCTCTTTATGGATGACAAAATTGAGGCTCAGAGGTCAGGTGCCTCAACAACAGTCACACAGTTAGAAGGGTTCAGAGGTGGTATTCGAATCTAGAGTTTCCTCACCTGAAGGCTAGCTCTTTATCTAGTGCTCTAAAATATCCAGACTTTAAATGAAAACTGCAGTTCAACCCCACCCCCAGCCATATGAACAAAATGGGCATTTTTATTGTTAACTATTCTTTCATGCCTTTATGACATTTATGATTCTGAGACAGTTGTGAGAGGAAATAGGAAGTTCAAAAGCTTCTGGAAAGCTAGGAAAGGCTGAGAGGAGTAAGGAGTTATGAATCACTTTTTTATTTGCTACAACTCACACACAACCTTGATAGAACCACATAGATAAAGACAGAGCTACATGGTACATCTGCTTCTAAACACAGAAACAAATGTTTCTCATGGATGAGTGCAAATATCTGATTGCATTGAGGAGTCAATACTCTATGTGTTCTACGGTAAAAGATGGTTACAAGACTGCCAGTTATTTCTCCAAGCCAAAGGAGCAATGGATTAGAACCTGAAATCATTCTTGTCCCTTGGCACTGCTGCAAAGAAGCCTGAGCCAATAGCAGATAGACAGGAAATGATGTCATTAAAAGTTAGGTGTTTACTTGCACTCATCAAAAATAAGTCTTTTCGAGTGATATTTATAAAGAAGAGCCTGACGTCTATCTATCTTATACCTTACTTAAAAGATTCAAGTTTGGATAAAAGTAGATAAAGGTATTGAAGTGTCAAATTGATTCATTTGATACAGCACAGATGAGTTTGCAAGCTAAGAAAAGTGTGTGCAGGTTTAAATTCTCACATCAAAGTTAGAGGCAGCATAGTAATGCAGAAATACAAGAGGTCTTGGGAGAGAAGAGAAGTGGGTTCTGGCCATGGTCTTCTTCCTAATTAGCCATGTAAACTTCGAAAAGTCATACTTTTCCTTGACTTAATTTACTTATTTGTACGATGTTAGGAGGGTAAGAGGAAGTGTTCTAGATCATAGAATTAAAGAATTTGTGTGATAGAAGGGACTTTGGACACCATCTAGTCCAATTTATACACCAAAATAATCTCCATTATAACATGCCTGATAATAAACAGATTCTTTCCCATTTTTGCTGTTGGGTCATTTTACTTATCTCTGACTCTTCATGACCCCATTTGGGCTTTTCTTGGCAGAGATACTGGAGTGGTTTACCATTTCTTTCTCCAGATCATTTTAGAGATGAAAAACTGAGACAAACAGGGTTAAGTGAATCGCCCAGGGTCACGCAGCTAGTAAGTTTCTGAGGACCGATTTGAACTCAGGAAAATAAGTCTTCCTGACTCCAGGCCTAGCACTTTATCCACTGTGCCGCCTAGCTGCCCAGTTCTTCCCCATACTAATAGTTTTTATTCCTAGATGTATTTTAGATAATCTAGAAATAGATGAGAATTGAGTGTCCAGAGCATTGTACCCCTGCCAGAGAAGCTGATAAATACAGACACAGAAATAAAGTTTTAAAATACCCTGCAAATGAGTTGTTTCTGTTCCCCCATTTCCTGATCACCCTCTTTTCTTCCTTTTTATTTTAGTCTCACAATGGATTTTAAGCACCTTTGAGTTCAGGCACCAATCTAAGTTTGGTTTTTTGTTTTGTGTCTTGTGATTTTTAGTTACAATACATTGAATATAGTAGGTACTTAGTAATATTTTTTCCTGAATTTATTTGCCTACTTTCAGGATAAGGTCATTTCAATTTTTAGTCAAGGAATTGAAAATTGCACAAATAAATATAGCCATGGTTCTCTGATTGTACATTTGGGTTCCTAGGCAGTTTCTAGAAGGAATTGTCTGATTGATTTTCCAGTCTTGGCCTTCTCTGAAGTGTAGCACCTGCCAAACCTAGCCATGGTGATGCCACCCAGTCATGTATCCATTCATTTAGCTTTCATGTCCTATGCTGATGGGGTAATTACTTATTCTCATAGTTGTCCTGATGACTCATGAAACCATAGATTTATAACAGTAAGACTTCTCAAACATGTCATGTCACATGTTATCACTCACACATGAAAATAACATCTCCCATCACCATGACTTTGGATTGGCTAGCCCTCCTATCTGGAATGTTTTCCTGCCTCACTTGTCTGTTACAAACCCTGACTTCCTTTAAGATTTAGCTTATGCACAGGTAGACTTTGGGAAAACCTGGACATAGATGAACTGATGCTGAGTGAAGTGAGCAGAACCAGGAGAACATTATACACAGTAACAGCCACAGTATGCGAGGACTATTATTGGTAGACTTAGTCCTCCACAGCAAGGCAAGGACCTAAAACATTTCCAAAGGATTCATGATGCAAAATGCCATCTACTTCCAGAGAAAGAACTATGGAGTCAGAACGCAAAATGAAACTGACTTTTCTTTTTTGTTATGTTTCATTGTGTTTTGTTTTTCTCATGGTTTCTCCTGTTCATTATAATTTTTCTATACAACCTGACTGGCATGTTATTCTATTTAATAGGAATGTATGTGTAGAGCTCATATAAAATTGCCTGTCATTTTGGGGAGGAAGTCAAGAGGGAGGGGGAGAAAACTAAAAACTTAGAGGTGAATGTTGAAAACTGAAAACAAATAAATTTGAGGAAAAAAGGATTTAGTTCAAGTACCATCACAGGCAGGAGGCTGGGCTCCCCAGTGGCTAGTATCTACCCCTATAAGGCTATATATAGTTCTGTATGTATCTTGCATGTATCAATTTATAAAGTTACATTGTTGCCCCATTAAAATGTATGCTTCTTCAAGATAAGGAAACACTATTTTAACATTGTTTGTTGTGTCCCCAGTGCTTGATACAAAATAGGAGCATATGTGTCTGATTATATGGGACCTCACTACTCTGCCCATAATCCATCTCTTTTCTGGCTAAGAAGTGGGTCAAGACTTCCTTTGTCCTTTTCAGATAATACAAGATCTTGACTTGTCCCTGCATCCCCACCCTGCCTTGTATACTCTCTCTGTCTCTTGCTTAAAGTAAACCATGATTCAGAGATTTAGCGTTTCAGTAAATTCTCCGGTCTTAGGCAAGGGTTATAAATATAACTGTGATGATAGAAGGATTTTCTAAAAGAAGCTATTTCTGACTCCAGGCTCAGACCAATGGAATCTATAGCGGTTCATATTCTCTTTCTCATTTCTCATTCTCACTGTCCCCCAGAAAATAACTTGTTCTGGGGGAGAAAAGTAATCAGAAATTATGTTTCCTTATTCAAGATATACAACATAGTGTGAAAAGCAAAAACTCCATGACTCTCAGTGCCTCAGTTTCTCTATCAGCAGAATGAGAACTCTAGCAATAACCTCCTACTTCAAAGAGCTGGTTGGGAGGATTGATTAAGTAATTACAAAATCCTTTGAGCTTGTCCAATACACATTAAACAGTCAACCAAGGATTTAGTAGCCTATCTCCTGGCCTTTCAGAGTTCCAGATGAGGGACCATTTATGTCCAAAAAGCTGTATTTAGAGTAGCTATAAGGGCTTTCATTGAAACTAAACTTAGCTTTTCTTGAAAGAAATACCTTGCACATAATAGAGGATTAATAATGTTTTTGAATTGAATGTTTGGATGTATAAGCTAATGTTATAAGCTAGTCATGACAAATTTACACACAGAGATGTACATAAACACAAGTGCATTCAATGCATATACACCCCCCCAAACACACACCCTATCCTCCAAGTGCAAGATCTGAAAGAAATCAATGGAGGAGGACATTCTCCCCCAGAGGATCCTGGGATGTGATCAGAGACTGGAAAGACAGGTCTTATTCAATGCTCCTCAAAATCATGGGCTTCTCTCCAACTCAACTATATACTACACCATTTACTAATTTTCACTCAACCATCCACCCTCTCCCAACACTGATCTCCTATGGTTGTGTTTAGGCATTGACCCTTCAATATACCAAAACTAATCATTACCCAGACACTCATTAGAGTCACTCAGGCAAAATTTCTGGCCAACCTTAGCCACAGAATCTCTACACCATACCCCTCAGTTCAATTTATGAATGCAGTAGGCTCCAGGCTTTACGTTCTATATCCGGGCCTAGTAAGAGCAACACTTATGTTTTTTATTTTGGGTAGGGAACACCTCCTGAAAGTGGTGATGGACTCAATATGGAGAATAAGACAAGTTTTTTTAAACATAGTCAACATAAGGGTGAATTTTTTGAGTATTTGTTGCAGGATTTTGTTTTTCCTATCTTTTTCTCCAGTAAAGGAAGGTATAGGGAGGGGAAAACAGATGCTTGTTTAGAGAAACCAGACTTTAAAATAACTTGAAGGAGAAAGCAAAGTTTTATGTCAGTTTAGATGCCTACTCTTTCTAGTATTAACTGAAAAAACTTATAAAAAAATGTTGAAATCATTTTGTGTAGGACAAAATAAGTCAAGAAAATTAGATGAATAGGATTAAGTGAGCTGCGATATGCATCCCAGCTCTCAGTACATTATATAAATGACTACATTCTTGAGTTTCCCTATTTTTGTTAAGGGAACTAGCATCCTTCCAGTCATCCAGGTACATATTCTCTGTATCCTTTTTGATTCCATACTCTCCTTCCCTCCACAGAACCAGTCAGTTGCAAAATCTTGTCATTTCTACCTCCAAATCTCTTTAATCCACCTTCTCTCTATTCATATAGCCATCACCCTAGTTTCAGTCCTTCCTTTGTTCTCACCTGCACTACTAACAGCTTTCTAACTGGTCTCCCAGCTCAAGTCTCTCCCCTCTTCAATCTATTCTCCACACAGCTACCAAAATGGTTTTCCTAAAGCAGAAGTCTGACCACTTCACTATTCATTGAACTTTATTAATGACTAGGACCAAATATTTCATCTCATTCTTTTCATTTTCTATTTTTTGCAAGTTTCAAACTGTGTATTACTTATTAGTAGAGGAATATATATGGAGTTCATAAAGCCTCTGAGAACCCTTATCCCAATTCCACTGCCAGTGAAGAATCATTTCTCCTTCAAGTTTCCTTGTTCTTCCCCTCTACCCAGGGTTACAATTAAGTTTGGATATGTATATATATATATATATATATATATATATATATATATATATATATATCTATGTATCTATGTATCTATGTATATGTATATATATGTGTATATGTATATATGTATATACATATATGTATATATATGTGTATACTTATATATACATAAATCTATAGACATATACCTTCCCAAACAAATTCTACTCATGATGTTTGTTTTTATGCTTGTGCATATTTCTTGTTTCCTACCCTTTCTACCTCTTCTGCTTTACTTCTACCCACTATCTTGCCCTCCTATTGCTTACCGACCCACCTCTGAGGATCCCTCCCCTATACTCCCATTCCCATAAATCTAAATACCCTTCTATACCCCACTTTTATCTATTCCCTGACCATCCCCTATAAGGATCCCTCCCTTATCTTCTCCTCCCTCTCTATGCTCCTGTTTTACTTCTTCTGAATTTAAAAGACTTTTATGAATTGTTCCCTCCTAAACCCATTTCCAATGTAAGCAGATTACCAGAACTACCAGCCTTCCTCCCACATCCAATTCCTCTGTATTAATTCTTCCTCTTGTACCTTGTTTGTATAAATAATTCCTCTTTTTAGCTATTCCTAAATGGTTTTACTTTTTAAATTTGTATTTACCCCAATCTTTCTTATGAGCTCCCCAGTTATTAATAAGAATCTTAGACATCCATTTTACATATGTAAAGTAAATGGTTTGTTCTTTTTGAATCCCTTATAATGAGTCTTTGGTATGTACCTTATATTTCTCTTGACTTTTGTATGTCAAATCTTTTATTAAGTTCAGGTTGTTTTTTTTTTATTTTTAAACAAAAGTCTGACAGTTGATTAAATGTTCATTTTTTTCATTCAGGATTATGCTTAATTTTACTGGGTATGCTTGGAACCTAATTCTTTTCCTCTTCAATCTATAGTGTTCCAAGACCTGAGGTCCTTTAATGTTTCCACTACTAGGTCTTGTGTGATTCTAATTGTGGTACCATCATATTTAAATTGCCTTATTCTTGTTGTTTTTAACATTTTATCCTTGAGCTAGGGGTTTCAGAATTTAACTATGATATTCCTATGAGTTCTCCTCACAGGATCTCTTTTAAGTGGTGATCAATGGATTTTTGTTTTCTATTTCTATTCCCCACTCCCCACCCCCTTGTTCTAATGCTTCAGGACAATTTTCTTTAATTATTTCTTGTATTATTGTATCAAGATTCTTTTTTTATCATAACTTTCAGTTAGTCCACTGATTTTTATGTTTTCTCTTCTTGATCTATTCTCCACATCTGTTGTTTTTCTTATAAGATGTCTCACTTTATCTTCTATTTTTCATTATTCATTTTTAATTATTTCTTGATCTCTTAATTTTACTGGCTTCACCTTCTAATTTTCAAGGTGTCATTTTCTTCCTTAAGTTTCTGGATCTCCTTTTCTAATGGATTGACTTTCCTTTCATAATCTTCTTATTTTTCTTATGTTTTATTTTCAGTTTTTTTTTCTCCATCTCTCTCATTAGATTTTTAGTCTTTTCAAAGATTTTCTAGGAATTATTTTTTGGGCAGGTGACCATTTGACATTTCTCTTTGGGAGTTTCTTTATTTCAATAGCCTCCTCTGAAGATGATCCCCAGTCATCTCTGTTCCCATAATAGCTTTCTGTGGTTGGATCCTTTCTCCTTTGCCTCTGCATTTTTTGTGGTAATAGCTTAATTTTTGTAATCACCTGTAGCTCTGGGGTATGGGGGATGGTGCCTCTTGCCCCAGATATCAGTTCTCCCCTCCCAGCCTAGAACCAAAGCCAAATCTCCAACCTCCCATAAGTGTACACAGCTGAGGTTTTCTGGCCCACTGCTTTGCACTCACCCAGTGTGTGCTGATTCCTTTTCGTCCCTGCCCTTTGTCGCACCACAGCTGCGTCTTGTGTTCCACCTCAGCAGATGTTCCCTCAATCTTCTCAGGCTCTAACATCCCTCACCAGGAAGGTGGAGGATATAAAAGTTCCTGTGGCTGGGGCCAAGGCAGCCTCTCAAACCAACTAACCCCAGGGCTTGCCACTTATATTTAAAGGGATCCTAGCCTGGAAGAGTTTACTCTTCACAGGAAGAAAACCTCAACCTGGGATTTTTCTGCTGATCTTCTCAAATTGTCCCAGGAAGACCCCTGTTTTGTCCCTATTCTTATTTATTTTTACCCATATTTTGTTCACCTTTAAGGTGCTATTTTATCTTTTGGGACAGGGAGTAATCTTGAGAGTTTGCGATTTTCTAACCTATTGCACCATCTTCCCAGAATCCTCTCTCCAAGTTTCTAGGGGGTAATTCTCTAATGTCAATCCGGTCAAGATCCCACAAATTGGCTTCTCTGCAAGATTTTCAGTTGAAGAAAACCTTTTTTTCAGTCAGTCCTAAGTAGCTTTTTAAAAGGAATATTTACTGTTATGGTGCAATTGGCAGAAAAAGGAAAAAAAAAAGCAACATAAATGTCTGGGCCATAGTTTTCCAGCTTGTCTTCACAATCATCTGAGTGCCAATCCAGCTTCAGGGCTACCATACCGGAAAGACTCAGTGATCTGAGAATATGTCAATGCAGAGGGCAACCAGCAAAGGTCGTAATATGAAGGTTTTATGTCTTTGTTTAGGAAGAGCTAAGCACAATTGATGAAAGTTAAAAAGAGGCAAACCAGCTAAAAATGTTTCTAATTATCAGGACTCTCTAAGGCAAGAAAGCTCGTCTTTGGAAGTGAATTCCATTTTAGTGAAGGATGATTAACTTATCTAATACTAGCCTTGCAGATGATCCTTTAATTTGCTGTGAGGTTACAATCTGTATGAATGGTTAGTATTCCCACATCAAGAAAATCACATATCCTTGAAGTATTTGGGGAAAAAAGCAAGAAAAATAAGGGATAGGACTACATCTTGCTTCGGGTAGAATGATCCTAATGAATAATGATGAAAATCTGTATTACTCAACTCCTATTTTATTTTTCTTTCCTTAATCAAATAGAACAATCTTCAGAATGGGAAGAATAGGAAAAAATGCAGAAAATTGAAACTCAATATAAATAAGTCATTGATTAAAGAGCAACCTCTCACTGTTCTCAATGAATGTAAGTCACTAGGCTCCAATGAACTTTGACCCCAGGAGCAGCATGTGTTTCCATACAGATGACAGCCACTGATGTTTGAAAATTTCTGCAGCATTGAAAATAGGCAAAAAAAATTTTTTGCCAATTTTCTAAAAAAAAAAATAGATTAGTTCTTCAAATTATACACTTATCAACTTGATGACAAGCCCTGGCAAAATTCTAGAAAGCATTGTTAAATGGATAGTTTGTAATCTCTTAGAAAAAAGAGCAAGTGGTTATTGAGAGCCAGCATGTGTTTATTAAGAACCCATGATATAAAGAGTCTTGGGAAGATGCCAGAGTAAGATGTTACATAGGGCTCCATTTTCCCCTACTACTTCATATTAATGAAAAAAGATTTGTAGCCATGCAACAAAAGCAATTATTTTGAAAGAAGAGAAATCAAATAAGTCACCTTCATCTAATTCTTCCATTAAAAAATAACTAAAGAAGTCAGGCAAATTTCAAAAAGACAAAACAAAATAAAATCTAGTAACTTTCATACTTATAAAAGATAAATAAACATGAAGATAAGCAAGAGGAAAACAGAGAACTAAACAGGTTGTTGGGAAGAAATTAGATTTAAATGACTTGTCGAATGGGAATACCAAAGAATACAAACATTCCTCGGGATTCAGTACCTTTACAAAAACTGATCTTTTCCTAGGTTATAAAGATAACAAACAAAGATGAAAAGACAGAATAAAAATAATACCTTAGCACTAAAAATAATAATTAATAAATGAAATACAGATAAAAATATAGACTGAAATGAAAGTTAATGATCTTCTGAATAATGAGTCAAAGAATTTAATCACAAAACAATATATAATTAGGTTAAAGATAATTAAATAAAAAAAGGATAGGACTTTAAAAAACTTATGGGATATAGATAAAGCAGTCCTTGGAGGAAAATTTATTTCTTTGAAAACTTAGATTGATAAACAATGAAGCAACAATGAAATTTAAGATTTTTTTTAAATAAACAACCTTGACACTAAAAGGAAGAAATAAAAATAGAGAAAATAAAAATAGTATAGAACTAATTAAATTTAGAGTCTTTTGAAAAGATTAATGATATATAAACTATTCACTAACCTGATAATATTGAGAAAAATTAAATTAGCAAAATTTTAAAAATGAACAAGGTGAATTTATGTCAGGGGAGAAATAATGAGAATTATCTGAGACTACTATACATCATATTACATTCCAACAAAATTTATTCAAAGGAGATGAGTATATATGGGATTCCCATGTAAAATATTTATACTCACAAGGATGTTATAACCACAAAGACATGACTCTGGGAGGAAGATAGAGAGATCTCTGATCCACCCTTCTGCAAGGGATATCACCATTCTTGTCTTGGAGTGAACAGATAAAGAGCCATGACTCTGCTTAGTCCCTCCCTCACCTATCTCTAAACAGAATCTATCAATCCCTGGTGTGATTTTAGGTGTTCCTAACAAAAGTCACTTCCCTGGTAGCTCATAAAGAGGATAACCCCCAAGCTTATATCAGCCAACTTCTTCCCTTTATACCAAATGCCAGTTATAAAAAAGATCATCATAAATAATGCATAACAAGCAAATCCATTTATTCAAGTAAAGAGCAAACAAAAAGAAGTTATACAGATTAGAATGTACCAGAAAATACATGAGTCAATTATGTTGTCTCTCAGAGCAAGATGAGATCTCAGTTCACACTAAGGAAGAAGACTCAAACTCACCCAAAGAGTGAATTGTCCTGGGAAACAAGTTAGAAATCAACAAAAGGAGCTGGTTTTCCCTACATATCTTCAGCTTCCAAGGTATTTTTATAAGTCTCCTGAAAATGTGTAGAATCATATAGTGGCTTTCCTTGAAGCCACTGACACCAATTCTACCCCTCACATAGATCTGCAGTGCTTCATCACCATTGTCTCCATTATTTAGGAGTCATATGTTTTTCTGCAAATGCAAAAGCATGCAAAATGCCCCAGGTTTGGTTGAAAGCCTAGTTATATTTTTAAAAAATGTTAAATCCAAATCTGATAAAACAAGAAGTAAAGAGATTAGCCCAATATCAGAAAAAAAGAGACTGAGGAAGCCATAAATGAAGTGCCTGAGGACAAAAAAAGAAACCAAGTTCAAAAAAGTTCAAATTAATTCTATCAAATACAGAAAATACCTATGCTACAAAAATTCTCAAAAAAAAAAAAGACGCTATATCAAGTTAATTTTATGAGTCAAACATGGGCATGATCTCCAAACAAGTGAGACAAAAAGCAAAGAATAAGAATAGAGTTCTCTCACTGAGGCACATTAATGCAAAAATTTTAGACTAAATATTCACAAAGAGACTACAGCAAGATAAAGAGAAAATTACTCACAATATATGATTGGTTTGATATTAGGAAAACAATTAACATAATCATAAACAAATGATAAAATATAATCAATTAAATATATGCAGTTACAGCCTTTTAAAAATGCATCAGTAATTAGTGCTAAAGCTCCTGAAATGTATAGGCATGGAAGGATTTTTATTTAGTATGCTTAAAATCATATACTAAAACTGTGACAACATTATTTGAAGTTGAGAAAAACTAGAAGATTTCTGGGTACAAACAGGTATAAAGCAAGATATCCCTTCTCCAATATTGTTTATATTATACGTGTATGTGTAATATCAAAAATGCTAGCTACATGATTATGAAAGAATGAAATTAAAGATATAAACAAAATGGAAACAAAGTTCCCCCTATGTACAGGTACTCAAGGATGCAAATAAAAATGCTCCTAGAGAATATTTTTTGGGGGGAAAGCTGAGATGAAAGTTGAGATGATTAATAGCTTCAATAAAATAGCAAGATACAAAATAAATCCGCAAAAAAATAGCATTTCTATACAATACTAACAAAAAGAGGACGAAGTGTTAATGGTAGAAATTCCATTCAAAAGAACTATAAAATGTATACATTGCCTGAAACTTAACATGAGATTTCTATAAATACAAGAACAAAAGTATTTTTTCCACATATAGAAGATACATAATAGGAGAGAATTCAGTGGCCATGGTTTGGTCATACCAATATAATATGAATGATAGTGCCACATAAATTAATTTACTGCTGTTGTTGGACTTATTTTTATTGATTTTTAAAGACAGGATCATGAATTTAAATTTGGGGGGAAAAAGTCAGAAGTTATCTAATTAGACTACTGAGAAAACAAAGAAAGGCAAAAATGTTGTTCTTTGAAGAGGGATCAGACTGGTTTTATTTGACCCCAGAGGACTAAGTTAGAATTAAGAACTGAAAGAGGAGAGGAAGATTTCTTATAAAAAGGAAATGTATTTGCAACAATGATGTAGTACACACTCCAGAGTTACTTACTGTCCTGCCTCTCCCTAGAACTGTCAAATCAGGTCGAAGGTAAAGGCTATTTCCTCATTCAGGGTTCTAGAAGAATTTGAAGGGCTGGGGAGGGGGACATATGTATGTATGTATGTACATATGTATGTATGGACATATGTATGTATATGTATGCTCATGCATATAAATATATATTATGCGTATGTATATATACACATTTACATGCACACATATACATACATATACATTGTCAATTAAATTAATTTTTCTCTCTTCACTGAAAACAAAAGAAATCAAAAGCCTTGTAAGAACTACAAATAGTAAAAAATAAATTCCCACACTGACCATCCAAAAACATGCTTCATTCATTTCTTGAGGACATTGTCTCTGTCAGGAAATGGGTACTATTTTTCCTCATCAGTCGTCTGAAATTATGGTTAATCATTGTAGTAAACAGATTTTTAAAGGTTTTCAAAGAAGCTACTTTTTGATGTTGCTATATAAATTGCTCTGCTAAATTCTGAATCAGTTCATACAAATCTTCTTAGGCACTCTGAAATAATTCCTTTCATCAGTTCTTATGGCACAATGATGACGTTCCATTGCATTCATATAATATGTATTCATCCATTCCCCAGTTGATGCCCCCTCTAGCTCTTTGCCACTATAAAAGCATGTGTCATACATATTTTGGCACCTGTTCTTGCTCCCTAGTGAGGTCAGGACCCTCTGTGCCAGACCAGGGACTCCTTTATGCCCTGATACAAATAATCAGTCAATGTGTTGGAATGCTCCATGCATCTACTCTTGGCTGAGTCCATCCTTCGTGTCCCCAAAACTCTGTCTCCCTGTGCTGACCTGGGCACTGTGACGCTTTGTTCCTGAGGGGAATCTTTTAAATCCTTTAGTTCATAAGCCCACATCATTATGCTTCCTTTAGTGTTTATTAGGTGATACATATATATTAGTCATCCAGTCTTTAATAGGTTTTAAAAAGAAGCATTGACTAAACCAACAAAGTTGGTACAAAACATCCCTCAAAGTCTATGCCACACTTTCCTAGCAGTCCATAGAGTTCATGAAAATGGTGACTCAGGCTTTGAGAACATATGTGACAGAGAGGTAACTCACCACTTCTAGTTGCTGGAAGAAATGTTCTACACCTTTAATAGGGGTGCTCACAAAGTTTCCTTTGACAATTGTGTAGCTTTACGCAGAGCTCTTTGGAAAATCTTGTCACCCTTGCTTAAATGAATCTAACTTGCCCTTCCTACTCAGAATTCCAATGGAAAAACTCAAATCCTCCAAAAGTTTACCAGGTCTTCATCTGGATGAGGAAAGTGGGTGACTGAAGATCTAGCCAAGTGATTCTTCGCGGAGGGCTTAGCTGGAACTACCTTCTCCTCATTGTGATTTTTAAACTGACTTACTCTTTTGTAGAAGACCCACAAGTAATTGGTATCACGAAATCTCTTGGGCAATATCACTCCATTTCATCTAATAGCTTCTAGGCCTAATTATGCCTTTCGAATGCCCTAATTTGTTTGATGGATTGATTCAACAGGAGTGTTCTCACCTGGTTATGATAGTGACTTTGAGTGAAATATGGTAAGCATTGATTCAATGGAAGTGTTTTCACCTGATCAAAGAATCAGGGAAAGAATATTTGTTAGCTGTTTCCCATGGGATGAAGTGATTGATTGACTCAAACTCAAGTTCTACAATTAGAACTGTCAAAAATAGAATGAGTTGCATAGAAAGGCACTGCAGATCTTCAAACAGAAGCCAGGTGATCACTTTTACGGGATGATTCAAAAGGGATGGCTGTTCAAGTACGAGTTGGAATCGTTGAACTCCAAAGTCTCTTCCAAACCTGGGACTTTTTGATTGATTCACCCTACCCTATTATTTATTGAACATAAATGTAGCAGAGAAATACAAATTAATGGCCATAATGGAAAGCGATCCATAATAAAATATTTTCTCTATGCTGAACATAGCCATGTATTCTCCTTCCCATCTTTTGAATCTGCTCTTTAAAGATCTAAGCTCAGAACATTTGCCATACAGCCCCATTGGTATTACCGTATGCTCTCCCTTTTCTTCCTCATCTAGATCACCTGAGATTAAATTATTAGAATTTTACTTTTTACAGCCTGTCATCCCTTTTCAGTCACATCCCATGATATCATAGGATGGTCATGGCATCAAATACATCTTTCCTCTGCATTTTGGAATTTTTTCTTGAAATCTAAACTCCATAACTGAGGATGTTCAACTTCTTTAGCTATTCCAAACTAAAATGACATGGTCATTTTTGCCTAATTTTTCCTTTTCTACCATATCACATATTGGTTCTTTTTTCTTGGTCATAGGTTAATATAGAATTATTAAGTTACCAAGAAGGCAAGTAGGAAGTTATCAAAGGTAGGCTTTTGGTGGTATAAGACTTTCATGGGTTAGCTGGATATTTGAAAACTCTTTAGTATTGTATCTTATATTGGAACTATTTCCCATAAGAGGATGAACACAAACTTCTGTCCTCTTCTTAAGCACACATAGCTAATACACCACCAAGGCCTGTAGCTGGGGAAGGCAGAGTGTTTATAGACATCCCCCTCAGATGGGTTGTGCATTTGTCTGGGAGGAGTCAGACCATGTGGGTGGGCAGGTGGTGCACTATTTACCATGCAAGTTTATGTCTCTCCTTAGAGCTGCCTGGAGTTAAACTAGGAACATAATTGTTTAAAGGGAAGGCAATAGCAAATAAATGATAATAGTCATAAAACTACTTTCAGAATACCAAAGGCCACTGAAGGAAGGAAATTTACTATACAAAAGACATGGCAGGAGGAATGCCAAGAGACATGCTGACTGACTCATGAGAAATTTACAACATAATTGACAGGAAATTATAGCTTGAGCTGAAGTGACAAGTCATTAAATGAATATCAGAGAAAATAAACTGAAAATGATATTCCTCTGAGACAAATAACCCACTAGGATGCTACCAAGAAACTAGTAGCAAATGTGCACTGTGAAAGGATAAAGAACATTCAAGTAGCATCTGTGGTGACAAATGGTGACAAATAGTGAAGGATGACTTCAACAAGAGAAAGGGATGGTGAAAGAGTCTACTTTCTTAACATTTGGAAGCAAGGGAATATGTATGAATAAAGCCTACTTGGAAAACAAATGGGAGATGCCTGGAAGAAGGAAGAGAGAACTGGGCCAGCAGAAGGACTTCAGGATTTGATTGACTGTGGGGCAGCTAATCCATTCACCTTGAACTGACTGACTTGGCAGTTAAACACCTGCATGCTGACCCCTCACAATCTTACATCACACCATGCGGAGTGTGAAGGCCAGCTTATCTTAGGGCTCTTCTGGCATCCCCATGTGAACTTTTATTCAGACAGCGGGGGTGGCTACTGGCAAAAACCAATGACAAGGCTTCGGGTATAGAAAATTAACTAAAACTCTTATTTTGTAAATGTCTGGCAAATGACAAATATTTTGTTGTTGAGTTGTGTCTCCTTTGGGGGTTTTCTTGACAAAGATACTGGATACATTTTACAAATAAGGAAACTGAGGCAAACAGGGTTAAGTAACTTACTCCAGGGTCACATAGCTAGTAAGTGTCTGAGGTCAGATTTGAACTCAGGAACAGAATCTTCCTTACTCCAAGCCCAAGCCTCCATCCACTGTACCACCTACATGTCCCCAATGAACAAACATACACAAAAATAAATAGTTCAGTGAAACTTAGACTTTTAGCTCTAGAGTTGAAAGGGACCTTAAGAAGTCACTTATCTCAACACTTTTATTTTATGGAGTTCAAAGAAACAGGCCAGAGAAATTTAGTGATTTATCTTGTATCACACATCAAGAAAGTGGCAAAAGCAGGATTTGGGGCACAATGTTCAAGTGGTTGTTTGGAAGACCTAGAATCCAAGTCCTGCTATGATTCTCTGATGTTTATTATCTTTATGACTCTGACCTTAGACACTATGACTTAGCTAATAGGTGAGTTATACCCAATTTCCATTTGCAGTGGTGGAGTGAACTCCCACAGTGACACATCCTTGATGTATTGACAAATATTGGCTTTTTTGAGGTTTTCTTCTACCAGTGTATTTTTATTTTTCTGACTATCTTAAAATCTCACCTATCTAAAAACTCAGTTATTTGGCAATGTTAACTACCTGCAACATACCTGAGAATCAAAGCCATCAAAAAATGTTTTTGATCAACCAGAACCGATGTTGCAAGTCCTCTGTATATGCACAACTATAACTTAGAGAATTTTACAACTAGAAAGTTAGAACTCATACAGTCCCTACCAAAGCCTAGAAAGGGGAAAAATGATTAGACTGAAGTGACAGTGAAGGCTCAAACTCCTGACGAGTATGCAAGATATTCATCAACTGAACCACTATACTTCTCAAAAATAACTGAGGTTCTAATTCAGTGTCTATTTACTCTTAATTCGCACAACATAATAACAAGTTTGCTTATCTGTTTTCCAAAGTGGGAGCAAATTAGAAGCAATTCAGAAGAAGGGTAAGAAACTTTTATCTGCAGACCTAGGGACAGCAGGGACAAATGATAATTGATAGCACTGGGGGTGGGAAGAAAAAAAAGAAACTCCTTACATATCAAATTTGGCACTGAGGCTATCAGAGTACCATCATTGATGATCACCTCGAGGACGCAGACTCATTATCCAAAGTTTAAATTATATTCAGCATACTCTGTTTAAGATGCCAGGGGAGAGATTTTAAGAAGATTTCAATCCAAAAAATGCTTAGAATACAAAGTTTTGGTGCATGAAGGAATAAACTATCTGGGAAAAAACAGCCTCAACTAGCCAAAAGTATGCTTTTTAATCAACCAAGAATCATTTATAAAGTACTAACTATATGCCAGGCTCCAGGTCTATGACCTGGTGATACAAAGCAAAAAAAATTCCTAAGTAACAAAGAGTTTACATTCGACTGAGGGATATATATATATATACATACATACATATATATATATATATATATAAATATACATGTATCTGCATCAATGTAAAGAGAATGAACATGAATGAACATTAAGTAGTTAAATACAAAGTTGTTTGAAAGGGAGGGCGCTCAGATTTGAGGGACTCCTAGATGATAATTCTTGAGTTGTAGTTTGAAGGAAGAGCTTGACACATGCTAAGTACATTCTAAGCATTTGATATGGCAATGGCATTGCCCTAGGGCTGAGAGTAGTTAATGATTAGCATTTATAGGATTTGCAAAGTGCTTTACACATATTGTCTCCCCTGATCCTCATAAGGATCCTGGGAGGTAGTGCTATATTTATCCTTATTTTTCAGATAAGGAAACTGAGGCTGGGAGAGGTTAAGAGGCTTGCCTGGTGATACCCAGCTAGGGACCAGAGTTGGCTTGGCATGGAAAACACAGTGCTTTGGAGCCGCAGGCTTGGGATCAGGTTCTGGCCCTGCTGTTTCTAGCCGTTGACCTTGGCTGGATCAGTGAGCCCCTTTTTTTCAGTTTTAATGTGATGATAATAATTCTTTTCCAACCTACCTCAGAGAGTAGTCTCAAGGCTCCAGAAGTTTGTTGTGTTTTTTTCTGTGTGTGTGTGTGTGTGCGTGCGCATGTGTGTGTGTGATTTCTATAAATGCCGCTTTGCTGTTCAAATATGAGAGTTGCTACTACCTCCTAAAGCACACAGTTTTTCATAATTTCTTCACAGAGTACCACAAAGGTCCTAATATACAGAACACATGGTCTTCCCCTTGCCCCTAACTCTGATTTATGGAAAACTTGAATATCAGCATATCAACAGCAGCATTTTCAGCACCTATTCATTCTCTACATACAACCAAATCCAACTTACCAATTGTAATCTGCTTGTAGATCCATAATCTAATGGCTATCCAAGTAAAGCCATTTACCATCACAGTGCCCTCATTAGGTAAATGTGACATTGAGAAAGTGGTCTACACCCAGTGCCTCCATTTCCTTTTCTTTACTCTCTCCAAACCCTCTGCAAACGGGTTTCCAACCTCATCATTCAGCTGAAACTATTCTCTCCAAAGTTACCAATGATCTCTTAATTGCCAGATCTAATAGCTTTTTGTCAGTCCTCATTCTTCTCAATTTATCTGAGTATTTGATACAGCTGATCACCCTCTCCTCCTGGATGCTCTATCTTAGAAAAGATTTTGTAACAATGCTCTCTCTACTGGTTCTCCTTCTATCTGCCTGACCACTCCCCCATCTTCTTTGCTGGTTCTTCGTCCATGTCAGACACTCTAACCATGGGTGTCCTCCAGGGTGGGATCCTGGACCCTCTTGTCTTCTTAGTCTTTATCATTTTACTTAGCAGTTTCATTGGCTCCCATGGGTTCAGTCATCATCTCTATGTTGATTCCCAAATAGGTATATTTATCCCTAGTCTTTCTTCTGAGTTACAATTACATATCACAAACTGACTATTGGACATCTCAAACTGGATGCTTTTTTTAGGATCTCAGACTCCACATTCCAAAACATAACTCATTGTCTTCTCCCCCTCAATGCCTCCCCTATTTAATGTGCTTTTTTAATGTCAGGGACAAGTTCCTTGAGCTCTCATTGCACCCCTGGGAACCCTAAAACTATTAGTTTCAGATGAGGTTGAGATCTATAGTAGTAAAGGGAGCTTCAACAAAGGGAATTCCTCGACACTATGAAGAAATCATAGTTAGCCTTTCCCATACCCTGCCAAAAAAGAGTTCTGAGGAAATATTAGAAATCCAGAAACAAGAATAATTAGAAAGAATGCAGAACCAACACATTTTTTTAATTTATGAAATAGAAAAGTGAATCTCAAATAGCAAGACTGAAATTTGTTTCATGAGGAGTGGGGATTCAGTCTAGAGCAAATCAAGGGAGTTGTTTAAAAGTCTGAAGGTTAAAAATAAAACAAGATATTTGGCCAAAATAAGGACATTTGAATTGCTAGAATAGGTCAAACCAATAGGGCATGTAGCCTAGTATTCTGTCTCTGACACTGGCATCAAGGAGTATCTTGGCAAGTTCCTACCCCTGACATGACATTACCTTCAAAGAGCTGGGAATGGGTTCCAAGCTTCCTTTAGTGTTCCTCAGCAGCTCATTATGGATCTATCATCCATGAATTTATCTAAACTTTTCTTGAACCTATTTATATCTTCAGTTTGCATCACCCCTTAGGGTAATGAGTTCCATTAGTTTATTAACTGCTGTGTAGGCTTTCCCTTTATTTGTCCTAAAATGCCTCCTTCAAGCTTCAAGAGTTACCCTCTAATTCTAATATTCTGAGATCTAGTGAACTAACCCCTGTTAATCCTCCCCCTATAGTTCCTGTTTTCATAAGCTTCAATTATATCCTCTCCCCACCTCCAAGCTTTCATTTTTTCAGGTTTAAGTCTCACATTTTTAATCCATCCTGATAAAATGTCCTTTTATCCCTTAGTTTTTTTTGGTTATCCTTCTGTTAAGCCTTTCCAACCCCATTTTGTACCTCTTATAATATATGGATCAGCATACCGCAACGCATTCCAGGTGACTGCAACATAGCTTGATAGAAAAGACCATGTTTTCTGCTGTTTTGTTTGTTTTATGATAGGAGGCAGAGTGTTTATAGAGTTAGAGAACCTTATTTCCAATTGCAGCTCTTCTACTTCCTATATACATGACCTTGACATATCATTTCCCTCTCTGTACCTCAATTTTTTCACCTGTATAATGAAGAGTTGGCTTAAGTGGCCTTTTAGTTCCCTTTTAGCTGAAATCTATGGTACTATGATGCCCAGCAAGTTTTAGCCTTTCTTATGACAGAAGCATATTCAAATATGTTTCTGTTAAGGAATAAGCCAAAAGGATTATCCAACATCCATTCCTGGGTCATAGCTGATAAGGTCGCTTAGATTTTCCCTTCCCACTAAATGCATCACCACCCATTTGTCAGTGGCAATATACATCTGCCATTTCCTTGCTCCTTTTCCTTAGCCTGGTGAGATCTCTTCCATAGTTTATCAGCAAATTGACATTGAAGTTGAGTCAGTAAATTTTGTTCCCACTAATACTATATTCAAACTTTCCAGTGGTTTCCCCAAACTATTTGACACTTAGACACTTTATTAAAGGAGACAACATTAAGACAACAAGCTACCTAATCCAATGTCAGCAACAACAGACTGCTGAGAGTCCATATACTGGTAGAGACAATATTGCCCCATTGAAATAGTCACAGTGTACCCCCATTTGGAATGAAAAATGAAATGCAAAGTACTTGTTTCTTTCTGCCTTCTACTTTGTGGCATTTCCCTTGAAAGGAACTAGCCCCTTATTCCCTCTCCCCCAATACAGAAGATATGACACAGATAATCAAAGGATCATAGATTTAGAGGTGAGATAATAAAAACTAGCATGTATATAGCATTTTAAGGTTTGCAAAGTGCTTTACAAATATCTCATTTGGCATTCACAGCAATTATCTATGTAGGTGCTACTCTTATCCTAATTTTGCATATGAAGAAACTGACACTAGGAGATGTTATGACTTGCTCAGAATCATTCAGCTAGTGTCTGAAGTAAATTTGAACTCAGAGTCTCCTGACTCTAAGTCTAGAACTTCACTCACCGTACCTCCTGGATGCCCCTGGTGACTGCAGAGACCATCTAAGATAATCTCATCATTTTGCAATTGAGGAAATTGAATGCTAGACTTCTTCAGAGTCAGATTTTAGAGATTTTATGGAGTCTCAACAAATTCATTCAGCCCTCCAGATTCTCCTTGATGGGAAATATCATATCTCTAGGGCCCCATGACCATCTCCCCAGAGGGTGTATCATCATAATCCAACTCATACTCCACACAGGCTCATTAAAATTCAGTCAATTTTCATAGTCAAGGAATACTTTGGCAAACCATAAAACTCCTTACTTAACAGCGAAATACTGTTAGTGAAAACTTGCTCATCAAAGTAGCCACCTGCCCATAGTATCAAGTTATGCTGAATTTCTATGTCTACTATCCCTTACCTAAACTTATAACTCTGCTACCAGTATTTACTCTTTAATCTTTGTCCTGCTATATCCCTAGTTTGAAATTATATTGGAAACCTTTGTTCCATGTCCTGAAAGTATCTCTCTTCTATCTACAATCTACAATATCCATATCTATTATTAAGTCAGTAATATCTGTAAAATGACCTCTGCTTAGACATTAAAATGGAGCCATGCGTAGCAGAACGATTACAGCACTGGAATCATGAATAACTGGGTTCAAATCCTACTTTTTACTACCTGTGTGACCCAGGTCAAGTCACTTAAACTCTGCCAGGAGCTTCTTAATCTATAAAATTGGCATAATGATACCATTTATCTTGCAAGGTTCTTATGATGATATAAGGAGATGACATGTATGTGAAATATTTTATTTCTTTTATTGTTTTATTTCTTTTATTTGTATTTTGAGTGTGTGGCACATCATAGGTGCTTAAATGCTTGCAGTGATTAAATGTTAGCTCTTATCTAGGCAGAAAATCAGGATCTCAGTCTAAAACAGATAATTTTGACAGAGTTCACACAAGGTATGGAATGATGTCAAGGCCAATAACTATTAAAATTAATATTTAGATTATGGTCAGAATTGTTGGTAGACTTGTGTGCACACAAAATTGAGAGGGTAGGACAAAATAAAGACCACATCATCATTTTTCCCCCCAGGGAAGACTTCATGGGGGTAATCTGCTAGCTGAATATGTTCCACATTTGGCTTAGCAATTGTTATGAAATATCTGCTTAATAATAGTCATTGTAAAGCATCAAATCAAACCTGGCAAGTCGGAGCATATTGATGGCATTATCTAGATACTTGTACATTGCAGTGATTCTGAATTTGGGATGATAGTGGGCAAGAAAGGTGCAAGTATAGAACCCCAAACTCAGATGCACTCAGAATCCTTCAACTTGAAGAAGAAATGTGTAACTGAAATTTTGAGAATTATCTATTTCGGAAAACTAAAAGAAACTACCAAAATATAGTTCTTGTAATGAGACAGTACCTTTAAGAGTTATACAGGAAAAAAAAAGAACCTCTCATGGAAGAAGCATATCAAGAAAAGAACAGAGCAGGGAGGATTGTGATAAAATGAAGCAGGTGGCCAGGGAGATGAAGAGATAGCAACTGCTCCACCTGGACCTCTCTGTCCAAAGCAAGGCCTGAAAACAGATGAGCACATGGACACGTTTTATGTTGCCAGTGCTGATTAGATCTGCACACCCTGAGTGCGAGTGGATGGCTGGAGTCTGCGAGGAATAATGCAGACAGAAACAGAGATTTGAAGAGCTCTTCACAATACCTGAAATATGGTTGTTGGTGGAAATGTACAGCAATCTTTTTTTTAAAGGCTCAAATGTTTATCAGCGGGATGGTGCACAGTGAAGTGGCTGTAAAAAGGGAAAGGGTTTATTGTAATTGTGATTGCTCCAAATTGAATGAATGAATTCGGAGGAAAAATAAACATAAATTAAGTGACTTTTCTTTTGGAGAAAAACACCCTGGCAGAAAGTCCAATCCCTATACTTAAAATACAGGGGAAAAAAAAAAGGCAGTTTTTAATACATTGTGACCAGGGGAGAGCTATTCCAGAGGAAATCGAGGTATTTTGCCAGAGACTTGTGGTTCAACCTCCCCTGGCCCAGCTACCTTGGGAAAGCCTGTCTAGTAGCCAGGCCCCATGAGAACTGTCTTTTTAATAATGTGGAAGTTGGCAACCCAGATGGTGAGTATATATATTGACAAGCATTTATTAATCACTGAGGATACAAAGATAAAATTTAAATAGTTCTTGTTCTTGGAAAGCTTCTATCTAATCAAGAGATATGCATTCATATAGAAACACATATTATATATAATTTGCAGAAGGAAGGCACTCCCAGTTGGAGGGTATTGTTCTGATGTGGGCTTCAGACAAATCCTCTTGTAGTTTAGATTTCTTATCGGAACAAGATGAGATCTTCAGAGATCATTCAACAGCTGCAAAAGGAGCATCTCAAGCAACACCTTCTGTGTGAAGCCTTTTCTGATTCCTGCAGCACCATTGACCTCCTTGATAAACTACCTTGGAGTTAACTACTTTGCATTTATTATTCTTATTGTAACTATACCTACAGATGTTCCTGTTGTTTTCACCTTTATAACATACGTTACTTGTAAGTAGAGATGGTTCCACTCTTTGTATTTGTATCTGTATCTGCAACACTTAAAGCAGTGCCTGGAATAAAGTAGGTACTTAATGAATAGATTGATTGATCCATGTTGGTGGAAAGAGTGCTTAACGAGGATGAAATTGCAGACCTGACGCCCCTCTGCCCCCACCAAACCAACTAAAAATACATTAAAAAATTGTTCCCATAATATATTGCTAACTTTCTTTGCAAGTATTCATTGGTTTCATTCTGAACTTCTTAAATATGTTGGATGTTTTCTAATTGTAACTCAATCAATTAAGGAACATTAACTGAGTACCTACCTTGTGAAAAACACTGTGTTACAAATGATACAAAAAGCTAAAGGCAGAAGATATACTCATAAGAAGCTTTCAATTTAATCAGAGATAGAATCTCTAGCCAGTCCACTTAAAAAGTAATGAGACTGGAGCATCTAGGCCTTGGAGTCAGAAGGACTTGAGTTCAAAATCAGCCTAAGACACTTACAAGCTATGGGACCCTATCCAAGACAGTTAGTCCTAATTGTTTAAAAAATAATAATGAGAATTTTCCCAGTGTGGCTTATAGAAAAATAAATATATTACTATATAGCAATGCCATATCCAGACAATATAATATTGCAGATAGAGAGATAAATTAGAATCAAGATGACCTAGGTTCAAGCTCTGCATCTGATATTCTCATTGTACGACCCTGTCAATGCCCTTGATCTCTTACTGCCTGAAGTAACTCTAAGATTGCAGAATAAAGGAAGAAAAGCATGTATTTAGTATTTTAAAAATTGATGAATTGCTTTGCTAGAACAAGTTTCAAATACCAGTGAAATCAAAGGTTCAGAATCTATATTCCTCCCCACTCCTTAGCCCCTCCAAAAAGTCCCAATAAAAGATAACATTATAAGGCAGTGAATGAATCAGTAAGACTCGAGTGCCAAAGGAATGATATAGTATGTAGCAAGAACTTTAGGAGTTTATAATACTGGAGTTTTACGGCTAGAACAAACCTTAGAGATCACCTACTCTCATGATCTTATTTTACCAATGGGGAAACCCAAACCCCGATTTGTTAAGAGACTTTTGAGGGATAACATAATAACTGTCAAATCCAGGACTCATCCACAAGTCTTCAGACTCAAATGCTAGTGTGCTTTTCATTACATCATGGTGCCTAGAGAGATCACCATGGGCTGGGGGGAAGATGTAGAACGAAAGAAACTGAACTGGGCCTTGATTAGAGAGAGAAGGAGAAAGGGGGAGAAGCCATCTCAGGTTCAAGGAAGGATAAAAAACGTGAACAGAAGAAATAGAAATATATCAGATTTTCTTGAAGGACAATGGATATATCAGCTTGGCTGCAGAGGAGGATACATTTTAAGGTAGGAAAAGAAATAATAATGAAAAATCAGATTGAAACCAGGAGGTAGACAGCCTTGAATGCTAACCTAAGGAGTATTCACTCTTTTTGTCAATGAGGTGGTACCAAAGGTTTTAGGACATTGGGCACACAACGTAAAGTCAGTGTTCTTAAGAGTACAGATATCTTGGCTAAAGAGAGTAGAGTATGCTAGATGTGGAAGATGTCAGTCAGCAGTACTTGCTGGTCAGTAAATTAATTTGACCCACTGAGGAACTGCTTAAGAGGCAAGCTAAACGAAGGTCTCATTTAGGCAAAACACTATCAGATATTGCTGGGGAGCAAAATCTCTCTCTCTCTCTCTCCCTCTCTCCCTCTCTCTGTCTCTGTCTCTCTCTCCTCTCTCTTCTCTCTCTCTGTCTCTTTCTGTCTCTGTCTCTGTCTCTCTCTCTCTCTCTCTTTTTCTCTCTCTCTCTCCCTCCCTCTCTGCCTCCCTCCCTCTCTGTGTCATAGTCTATTCTGCTATTTTTGTGTCCTCTGTCCCACTACTAGGCAGATATTTTCTTCTTAGAGAAAAGCTAAAATAGTGATTTCAGTTTCAAATTAGCAATGCTCATTTGTATATTCAACATGCAAATGTAGTAGAGGGAGGACTTTCTTTACTCTGAATATATACATATATATATATATATGCAAGTCAGTCACAAACATACACACACAATATGGTAATTAGTTATAATGAAAATAGAAAAGGAAGGAAGTGAATAAAATATATGCTGCCTCTTCAAAACTCAAGTTAGAAATTCTTCCAGGGACATGCATATAATTCCTTCCTCAGCCTATATGGAATTCTATTCCCATGGCAACAGGAAGGAAGCATTCTATTCTAAAGAGCAGCAGGGGGAAAAATGGGAACACATTTCTCATATTACAATGGGAATCAATGGGAAAACATAATTTGCTTTACAGACATATTTGATTTACAGCTTACATTTTTTAAATGTGCTTCATTTCTAGAGTAATTTCACCTATTGGTGAATATGGGATCTTACTGCTTCACTTTGGCACTGGGCTCCTCATTAAGGCAGCTTATACCACACACAAAAAAAATCTTGCCTGGCATATGGTAAAGATACACAGCTTGACAGAGCAACCTTGAGAAACACCAGTGGTTCAAAGGCTCTCCGCTGCTGGGAGACATTGAAAGACAGGGTGCGGTAAGTCAAACCACAATATGGTGGTACCCAAGGACATAAGAAAAAAAGGTCATGCTATGAACTCTGAACAAAAAGGACTGACCTATTATGGGGAAAGCACAAAATGACTTTTCTCCTATAGGAATACATTACTATTTAACAGTAGCCTCAGTAGAACCATCTTTGACTAGAATGGAATTCTCCAACTCCTTTTCTTTAAAAACCTTTGAAAATGAAGAATGACTTCTGTGATCATAAGAAAGAAAGAACCTCTCCACACCCTCCCTCCACATGGCACTTCTTGAGATGAATAGTCTCCAGTAAACATAGAGTTAACATGGAGAATTCTCCTTGAATTCCTGGCCCCTCCTTCACCCTCTCAGAAAATAACAATGCATGGTCTTCAGGGTTCTAGAACACCTTGGCTCTCATTCATTTATGTCACAATCAAATTGCTATTTCAACTTTGCTTTTTGTGTGGGCACTTAATGCAGAAGAAATTCCAATAAGTGTAATCCAAAGGTCAATAACACTCCAAGGCCTACCATGGAATTGGCTGACCTGGAGCATTTGGAAACAAGAGTCCTGCTTAGTAACACTTGAAAAATACACTCTGTGTTAATCAGAACATCTGGGGGTAAGTCTTTAGCAGGGTGCTTTGGGATTTGGATGTACAAATCCCATTATTGGTAATGGGAGTTATAACCCAGCTGCCCACATGCTATACTAAAAATATCACAAGATCTTTATGGCATTCCAGACTCCCAAGAAGCTTTCACCTTAGACTTTAAAGTTGTTAATATAAAATACAAAGGCAAATTTCTAGTCTGATACAATTAAAACAAATTTTCTTTTGAAAAACAATACCTACTGCACCGTTAGTAGACAAATGTCTGCAAGTTAACCATCTAAAAGCAATAAACAATAAACTTAAATTATAGGAAAAAAACAATTAGTATGCCAATTAGTCTCTAGCAGGCAACTTGCATGAAAAACAAAAATTCTGTTTCGCTGCTGTACAAGGTGTCGTGGAATGAACTCAAGTCATTTAGGATTCACTAATAATTATAAAGGGGCATTTGACAAATTATGATATGCCTCTATAAAGTAGTAATGTAAAATGGCTAACCACCAAATGGTAAAAGCTTTTCTACTTCACCAGCTTTTAAAAGGGTACAACATGGTAATAGAGAATCACTTTACAGTAAGCAAATAAATCTGAGAATGCATATGCTGTGTGTCAGTTTCATGCGGTTCCTAAACAAGATTTTTAACTGGAAATGTTTTCAATGCAAGAAGATAATAAGATGGGGAAAAACACATCATTCATCAAACACATCCCGCCAAAGCATGGCCTCTGGTGTTATTCTTAAGGGTATAAACACCAAAAGGAAGAATCCATTCCAGTCCATTGAGTTCACCACCCCATTTGAAAGCACCCTGCCACAGATCAAAAGCCCTTTCAAAAAGCATATTGCAAAGAATCCACATATCACAGGTCTCACAGGCCACGCCTGGAGACATCTTCCCAAACAAGGAAGAGGAATCTCATGCTTTGGACTTAGAGCCTGGAATCACAACTCTTGCATTCTCACATAGGCTCCATTCTTGTCCAATTTCCTCCAGAGGAAAGGTAGGATGGGCTGAGGTTTACCTGCTGAGTCAGTTTGTGAAAGTAACTGGTTAAAAGCAGCAGCATTTCCTAGGAGCAAATGAAATAATACTTGTAAAAGTGCTTAGCACAGTACCTGACCCCTAGTAGGTACTAGAGAAATGCTTATTCCCTTTCTTTTGCCTTCACCATCTCTAGTCCATAACCCTTTAAAGAGAAGAAAGGATAAGGACTTGAAGCCTCCTAGATCTAGCACAGGAAAGGTCCTTATCACTTAATCTAACCCTCTCATTTTAGAGACAAGAGTACTGATAGCTGGAAAGGTAAAGGTTCAGAAATGGAAGAGATTTCAGAGGCCACCTAACCCAAACTCTGCGGAAAATGTGACCCCAAGTAGTTAAGTGACTTACCCAAGGTCACACAGATATTAACTGACAAAAGTACTACAATTCTAAATATTTTCCAAGCTGAGAGCTGCATCAATAAATAAGCATTCACACTTATACATCACTTACAGCAGAGTTTCTTAACCTTTTTTTTTTTTTGTCATGTTCCTTTTTGGCAATCTGATGAAACCTATGAACCTCTTCTCAAAATATTTTAAAATGCAAAAAAAAAAAAACAAAAACTCATAAGATTACAAAAGAAATCAATTACATTGAAAAGAGTTATCAAAAACGTTTTTTCAAAGTTCCCCAGATCCTAAGAACACCTGAGTAAGGCTAACGCTCTTTCCTCATAATAACTACTTGAGTGACCTAGTAAAAATGTTATCCCCATTTTACAGATGAGAAAACTAAGATGTAGCAAAGTTAGCAACTTGTGCATGATTATCAAAGCTGGCAATTGTGACAATGGGAATCCAAGTGTTCAAACCAAGGTTGAGATTTAGAACACATTTGACTGCATTTCATTGAATCTAGTTAAAAAAAAAAAAGACATCTGCCATGGGGCAAATCCAACCTTCAGAGAACCTTTCATGGATTTGTCTAATTGTTAATGTATGTGCCAACTGAAATTTGCCTAGTTTCAGAATCTGTGCACTTTGTAAGTAGTAGCTGCTTTAGTCGTCCCTAAGGTCTTACAGAGTGTCTGGCACATAGTAGGAGCTTAATAAATATCTGTTGATTGATTTGTGGATTTTTCCCTTACCCTTCCACTAGTATTTATTAAAGTACCAACTATATGCCAAGTACCTTGGAAGACACTGGGGATACAGTGACATCTGTAAAACAGTCATTGTTCTAAAGCTTATAATCCTAACCGTAAGAGCGCTGCCTGATCTTACAGCCTAGAAACCAAAACGCAGATTAACAGCTGGGTAGGTGTATCATTGGTCTCACCCCTGATAAAACTTTGGAGAGCCCCTGAAGCATATCTGTATAATGTGGGAGCTGGACAAGTCCTGTCCAAGTCTTAAATTCTGCCTGGTTCTTAGATATTTTAAGTCATTCTTACCCCTAGAGGAAAGGCTGGAGAAAGACTCCCCCAAATTACTAAGGCATCATTTCTCTTTTTTCCTACTCTTTTTTCAACCCTACTGCCTCTGCAGAGATAGTTAAATTTAACTTGGGTTATCATCTAGGCTTTCTTCTATTTAGAGCCAGAGTGCCCAGTGGAAAGTACACCAAGCTTGGAGTCAGAAGCTCTGGGTTTGAACCCTGACGTTGTCGTGTACTACCTGTGTAGTGCTGGTAAATTAGAAATGTCATCCCACCTCTATCACTTGTTGGCTGTGCAACCCTATATAAGTCTCTTAACTTCTCTGAGTCCCAATTTCCTTATCTAGAAAATAATAATAATAATAATGCTATGATTCTATGCAATAGCACTTTAAAATTTGCAAAATAATTTTACAAACATTTCATTTGAGCCTCTCAACCATCCTCTGAAATAGGTAGTACAGATATTATTATTATCTTCATTGTATAGGTAAGGTAACTGAGACTTGGAGAGGTTAAGAGAAGGGTCACAAGGTTCATCAGCATCAGCGAATGACTGATCATATTTATACTATCTATCGCACAGGGCAGAAGAGAAGATTAATTGAAAAAGTGCCTTGCAATGTGAGATGCCTTGCAATGTGAAAACCTATAGAAATATGAAGTATCATCCTTATTAAAAAGTCATTTAAAAGCTCTTTATTATTAAGGGATTGGTCCAAATAATAGGACCCATTCTGAGTCCTGCTATTTACCTCTAGCCATAGAGAGTAGGAATTGAACGTAAGCCTCTGAGTTATTTCTTTATTTTAATTGTTGGCCCTCTCTTAACTGTTTTCATTAAAATGAATCATATTTGATTATTCATTTCTCCTGACCTTCAGTGTGTTCAGCATCACCACAGCCTGGATATGGGTATTTACTTAGGCCTCCTTTGTTGAGTTACTAGCAAATAGGTGGAATTGCCTTTGTGCAGTTCTATTTGGATTTTGCAAGCAGGTAATTTGCTAATCTGCCTCTCAGATGTTGTCTTTGTTCTTTCCTCAGATGTGTATTGACTGAATGCTTCAAGGGCTTAGCTGCTTACAGTCAATGAGGAAATGGAATTCCCTTTGATAAACTAAATGGGTAGACCTAGTCCTTTGCAGACTTAAGAATTTGTCAATATCTAAATATATGTTGGTGGAGATGATAATACCCCCTCTTGCTGAAACATGCAAGAGCTGTCTTTGGAGATGTCTTTATAGGAGCAGATAATTTTGCTGCTAGTAGAAATGAGGATCCAGAAGTACTGTACCAACTCATTTTGGATCAGATCTGATGCATATGCATTATGAGCTGAACCTTAGGGGCACAGAATTTGGGGATACGCCTCCAAGCCTACAGATTTCTTAGACACTTCCTCCCATGAAAATCTTTCTTCTATAGTTATCTCTTAACTAAATCCTCTACAATGTTGCTTCTTTTCTACTCTCTTCCTGTTTTTCCCTTCTTTTTTGCTAGGTACAAATGAATCTATGGCAAAAAGACTACTCCCTGCAAGGTAGACTAGCTTTATTTCACCCTCTCCTCTCTCTGTGCTCCAGGCAAAGGTATATCAAGCTTTGGGACTTCCCTGAATTGACTCCCATCATCTCTTGAGCCTGCAGTGTTCTCCCTGACTCCATCTCCACTTACTGAAAACCTACTCATCCTTCAGTCCTCAGCTTAGATACTGACCCTGTGACATAAAAAGTTTGAGACATATAGTTACTGGGTAATTAATCATTTTACTAATCATACCAGCAAAAATTAACAAAAGGGGTCAGTGGCACTCAAATGCCAAAGACCCCTCATGTAACCCAGTAAACGCTTATACGCCCTTGGAAGAGTGGGTGTTCCTGAGGGTAGCAATCATCCTCTGAGTGGTTAACAGATAATGAGATAATTAATAAGATAATGAGAGGTAGGCTTATTTTAATAGGGTCTGGGGTACCACTCAGTCTTGGTTTAAGAGATTTAGCTCTTATGCAGACTACCCCCTCCTACAGCAAATCTAGAAGAAAAAAAAAAGGTTTTCCTCTGCTCAAACTTGAATGAATGGAACACATTGACCTGGAATTCAACTTAGATTAAACTCTTTGTAAAGTTTTATAGCTGGGAGGAAAAACCACTCCCACCCAGGATAGAAGAGCACATACTTTGGGGATTTGACCAATCTCATCCATCAACAATATCTTTCAGATTGCTGTCCTGCCCTAGTAGAGAATGAGGATCAAGGAAGGGAAAAAATCTTGGGTCTCCTCAATATTAACTATATATATAATATACAACTATCTAGTTATTTAATAATCATTTCTTTCAGCCCTCTCTATGAAGTGTTCATTGAGCCACACAACCCTGAAAGCAAAATAATTGCTTCTTTGAATTCTTATTGTATGGTGCTTTGTCTTAAATATATATGAAAATATATTTTTTTCCTGTTTATTTCAGAATGTGTCCCACAATCCCTATTAGATTGAAATCACAGGTCATGTCATCTTTGTTATTGTGTTCCAAGACCCCCGTAAATATAGTCACGGGAATATAGAATCACAGAGTTTAGAGTTGCCAATATGGTCTTTAGAGAGAATATAGTATGATGTTCTCATTTTACATCTGAAGAAACTGAGTCCCAGAGAAATGAGGTGACTTGTTCAAGGTTCATGGTGAAGGAGTGCTCAATTTCTAACCTTCTGTTCTAAAATTTAGTGCCCCTTTTGGCTTCACTACACTGTAGCTTCAATTCAATATTTGACTGGATTCATAGCTATTTACTAGTCCACATTCCACACATCACTTTGTACCTTTGGGTAAATCACTTAATCTCTAAAGATCTTCAAATCTCTTCAAGTCCCCAAAGGTCATTTAAAAAAAAAAGGCAACACAAGAATAATTAAAACATAATATTCCACTAATAAAACTGGATCCCACTTTCTCAACAAGTCAAACCATTTCCATGGTAGACAATGAGAACAAATTTATAAAACCATGACATGAAGGCACATGAGAAGGGGCCACATGTGAGTATGATAACTCACAACTCTATAATACTAATTTTGAAGTCTTTGTTGTCCTAAAAAAAAGAAAAGAAGAAGAAGAGTCTGTACCACAATTTACTGCATGACAAAATCTCTCCTGTCCTGGACCTTTCCACTCTACTGTGGGTTAAGATTGCTTCTCTGCTAGCTGCTACACTCATTCCACTCACTTCTGAACTTTTGGGGAAGCATTAAGTTCTCTCAGCAAAATAGAGAAAACAATCCTGAGATCTTTATGGCCTTTCCATCTTGCTTCATTGGCTAGACTCTAAGGAATTTCCTCCACTCAAGCACAGGCTGCAGTGCAAGGAAAGGGAAAAGTAGAAAGATTTCCCTTCATACAGTCTTTCTGTGCCAGTTTTCCCCCTTCTAATTTACCCTTCTAACTCTGAAGTGGCAGTTCTGACTCTGAGGTCTTCCTGTGAAGACTCTTCTATCCACTTTGAGTTCTAGTGATGACCAACTCTACTTCTCCAAACCAGTCTCTTGAATAAAAGGACTCATCTTCATATTATGGTAAGGAAACAGAATCTATATGTCTTTTAGTTAAGGAGCAGGTAATCAACAGAAAAGTTGCTCCTTAGTCATCAAAAACATATGTGTTATGATTTCCTAGCCATCAACATCCAATTCCTTGTACTAATCATAATAAAATTAGATTCTGGGAAATATGACATTTTGGCCATCTTTGTTTTAATAAATACTTTTCTTTTGAGGCACTGATTTTTCAGGGCTTCTCACACAAATGTCTTTTGACATTTGTTGAATCATTGTTGAATCATTCAATCAATAACATTGCCCCAATCAGAAAGAAGCAACATCTTATACCAAGGAATTCTGTAATATAACTAATTCAACTCTCTAGGCATTCCTATGAAGGGAACAGTAAAAGCAGTATGCAAAGATGATGGCGAATGTTGCTTCCTTTCCTTGGTGGGGAATGGAATAGGGTGGGAACTGTTGTCTGTTAGTACTCCTTGCTTGTCCCAAAGGACCATTTGGGAGGTTTATAGGCCTCCTTACATGAAATAGAGGAAAAAATAGATGCTTGATAGACACATAACCGGTCTCCTTGTCCTCTGTACTTTATCACTCTATGTACTACATTACATGTAACTACCATATTATAGCTTCCATGTTGTCATCTTATTTATCTTTTTCATATCTTTTGGGCTTACCTCCTTCACTAGACTATAAGCTTTTAAGGTCAGGAATTCTGTGGCACCTATAATTTTATTCACCACATACACTAGCGTTTGCATAATATCGCTACCTACAATAAATGCTTGATAAAAACTTAAATGAATGTATACAAAAAGCATTTTTTAAATGTTCACTATGTGCTAATCATAGTACTAAGTGTTGGGTATACAACAGCAAAAGATATTCCCCACAATTGAGTTTGCATTCTAATCAGAGAGACAATCATATAGGCCTGCAGTGACTGGTGATTAAAGAATAGACATAAAGAAAAGATCTCCTCTCTACATATAGAATATCGTGAAATTCCACCTATGGTATACATGATTCCTTACCTGCTATACATAGAATTGAGACCCTAACCACAAGAAGACATTTGAATCCATTAGTAATTCAGGGATGCCCAGTATCAGTTACTTACATTTTGACATTCTCTATAATCATTTGTGGGTTCCATTACTACAAAATTCCTAGAGCATGAATAGGTTTGTCTAGATGGCCTCTGGGGTCTCTTCTTTAAGTGTATGACTCTCTGCTTCAGCATTTAGCCATGACTCAAATGCTGAAGTAATCAGCATATTTTGTAGAGTTTCAGAATCATCACTGTTACAGAAATGCAAACTGAAGCTATATCTAAATGGCCTTATCAGAAACTATTACTATTGTTGATTAGTCATTTTCCAGTTGCGTCTGACTCTTCATGACCCCATCTGGTGTTTGGTTGGCAAGGGTACTAGAACAATTTGTCATTTCCTTCTCCAGCTCATTTTATGGATAAGGAAACTCAGGTAAATGGGGTTAAGTGACTTGCCCAGGGTCACATAGCTATTACCTTTCTGAGGCTGGATTTGAACTCAGGAAGAGGAGTTTCCTGATTCCAGGCTCAGCATTCTATCCATTGTGCCACCTAGCTACTCTACAGAAAAGTGGAATTCTCTTCTCCCTCTTTTCCAAGCATAGCCTTAACACCCAAGATGCCAGGGGGGAGAAATGGTCATAGAATGTACTGTTCTTTCCCTCCCATCAGTGAAACAAAGAAAACACAGAGACACACTATTTTAGAGAAATATGTGTATTTCCTGAAGCCACAGACACTTGCTACAGTAAGATTCTCTTCTGCAAGCAAGCTACCAAATTAAACCAAAAACAGTAAAGTTATCGACAACTCATGACCATTCTGACAAGTGATAGCCACCCGGCTAATGCTCTCATTGCCTACCATTGGAATGTCTTCCTACTCACTCTTCCCCTGTATTTTACCTCATCCTGATCCCACCATGAGACTCCCCCAAGCTGGAACACTGTTTTTGCAGTTCAGAAAGCTAAGCTTTAGTCTAACCTTATCACTCACCAGTTGTGTGACTTTGGCCAAGTCATTTTAGTTCTATGGACCTCTGATAACTTTGCTTATAAAATGAGAGGATTGCAACCCAGAATGCTAAGGCCCTTTCTATCTCCTAACTGCTATAATTCCTGTCATTGGAGTTGTGGGTAAGTAGGAGTACACACCAAAGGTTTAGCATCAATGATATCTAAGGCATTTTCATGCCCCTGGCAAGTCATGAAATCATGAATAGAAGTGAATACTTCTGGTGAAATAAAACAGTGGTTAACTGTAGGAAGATTAGGGGCAGAAATGGTTTGGGTTTGCCATCAGAAAACTTAGCAGGGGAAATTCAGAGAAAGAAAAGGGAGACCTTGAGGGAGGATACCAGGAGGTGAAACTCCATCTTAAAATTCAAAACACACTTTTGGAAAATTAGCATTCTTTTTTGAACGATAGTTATTATAACATTTAAAGCAAATAAGTGATATAAATTAGGAGTCTATTCCAATAAATGTCTTAATGGGTAGAGCTGCTGCCTTTCTTAGATGCATTTATCAAATGGATAAAAGAAACAACATAAAATAGTAATAATTATCCTTTCTATTTAAAAGTATTCTTGCCGTTTTCATAAACTTTTCCTTTTACTAGAGGTCTTCAAGCAAAGTTTAGGTAACTATATGTGTCAGGATTTTTGTAAAGAGAATTTTCATTTAGGTTAGGGCTAAACTAGAATACAGTCTCTTCTAATTCTGCAACTCACTGGTCCTGTGAACATGAATTGTTTCATTTTATCCTCACCATAGCCCTGTGAGGGAAGCAGGGGCAGTACAACAATCCCCATTTAACAGGTGGGAATGTGGAGGCAGTGTGGCATGAAGGAAGGAACTCTACTTTTGGAGCTGGTGGTTTAGTCATTTTTAGTTACTCATTGTGATCCCATTAAGGGTTTTCTTGCCAATGATACTATATTGTATCATTGGAAAATGATGCAATGACTGTATGTCATTTCCTTCTCCAGGACATTTTACAGATGAAGAAACTGACAAAAACAGGGTTATGTGATTTGCCCAGGGTCACACAGATAGAAAGTGTCTTAGGCTAGGTTTAAACTCAGGAAGGTGAGTCTTTGTAACTTCAGGCCTGGCTGTCTAGAATCAGAGGTTACAGGTTCAAATCCTGCCTCTGATACTTACTACTTATGTGACCTTGAACAAGTCAAACTCCTTGGGTCTCGGTTTGCTCAGCTGTAAAATAAGAAGTTTGTACTGAATGATCTCTGAAGCCTCTTCTCCTCTTATTCTATGGTTCTATGAACTCATAAGAAACCAGGGCTAACATGGGATCTATGACTTAGACTAGAATTCTTCTCTTTCATAGAACAAGATTCCTTTCACAAAACCATGCCACCAGAATTATATATTCACTTTTTTGTAGCTAATGGTTAAATTTGGGAATGAAATCAATGTAGAACCAACAACTTTAACTTGATGGGGTTCACCACTCCCTACAGGAATCCCCTCTACCACAATCACTAACAGTGATCTTCCTATGATAGGGAACTGCTCCCACCAAAGGCAACCCCATCATGTCAGAACATTTTCCCCTGCTTCAGATGAAATTCGCTTCTGATGGAATCATGGACTCTCAGAACTGAAAGGAACCTCAGAAATCATCCAGTCCAATTGCACCTGAACAAGAATCTTTATGGTGACGTACCAAGCAGGTGGTCAGCTAGCTTTGGCTTAAAGATCTCTTGAAGATCTTTTATTGATCCTGGTTCTACTTTCTACTTTCTACCCAAGCAGAACAAGTATCATGCATTTTCAGAACCAACCATTCAAATATTAAAAGACAGCCAACAGGTCCAACCCAAATCTTCTGTAGGCTAAAAGTAGTCAGGTTTTTCAATGATCCTCCTTTGGTGTGGTTTGCAGAACCCTACCCATCTTGATTTTCCTCCAGTGAACATGATCTGTTTTGTCAATTTCCCTCCTAAAATGTGATGTAGTGAACTAAATTTCTTACTCCAGATGTAATATTCACATTCAGACCATTCTTGATTAATGGAAGCTTGGGAAGGGGCCAGGTGCTCCACTGAAACATTGCCAGTGCCATAGCATTAGAGATGCCCTGACCTTGTCCGAGGGTCCCTGGGACTCCTGTCCTACCCCTACTTTAATCTAAGGTTTCTACCATGGTTGACCTTGACCCTGCCATAATCAATTAGTATGGAATCTATTAATGAAGAAAGATAGTTCATTTGAAAGAAAAACCTCATAAATCCCATTCTTTCAAAATCCAAACCCAGAGGCTGAAAACTGTCTTGCTTCAAAAGTGAGAGATTCAATAGCTGCTAATCTTGAACTTTCCAAAGAATTAAGAATTAGAAAACTTTGATTAGGATGGTAAGCACACACTTTCTATGTCAAAATAGCTTTATCTCAAGATGTTGTTTGTGCACAATTCTTACAAAAGTGCTACAAATACATAAAAATTGGCATATGTTAAATCAAAATAAACTTTATTTCAGAAAGTCACTTTAAGTTTGTGGTAATATAATTAAGCCTTATTAATATGTTGTTTATTTAACAGATTAAAAATGCATAAGGAGCTTGTCCCATTCATCTTAATTAGACAATATGCTTGTCACAATTATTTGCTTTATATTTTCATTTTCCATGAACATTTGGAGGGTATTCATTGATTCTATTAGAATAGACTTTCCCCTTGGTTTGTAATGACTGTGATCTCAATGCCATGACCCTCTGGAGACTCCACACAGCACTTTTGCATTGTCCCTCTGCCAACATTCCACAGCCTGAGCAACACTCAAGGGCTAATCAACCACTAAGCAGAGAGTGAATTTAAGGACTTTGCTGGCTGTCCCAAGTACTCATAGTCTCCTGAGATACAGACAAAGAAACACTGAGCACCTACATTCAAAGGCTGCTTCTATAGATTTCTGCTGACATTAGAGAATGATATAGGATAGAACACAGACTATTGAAAGGGACCCAGAGTTTACCTAGTTGAAGCAATTCTTTTTTACAGATAGGGAAATTGAGGCTCAGGAAGTGACAATAAGTTGTTTAGAGTCTCAGAACTAGTACCCAGACCCAGATTTTCTCATATCCAAGTCCATACACTATATTTTACTCTTCAATGGAGTCTAAATCAATCATGGTTTACATAACTACCTTTGCGTTTTTACCTCAGATTGCACTGGTACTTTGGGTTTGGTCTCTAGAAAAGTGGCTATTTCTTTCATATTCGATGGTACCTGTGAGTTTATACTATTAAAACATTAGCTCACAAGACTCACATGTGAGTTTCACCTTACGAGTCAGCTAATAAAGGCTACCATCTTAAAGGAATGGACTTTATTTACACAGCATAGCAAAAACAGTGGCTACAAATTATTCTCCCCATAAACAACCTACCACTCTCCCACAAACACATATAGCATCAGAGAGAAGATGAACATTAACAGAGAAGAAAGGAAATGACCACATGTGTGAGTAACACATTCATGTAGCACAGTCTGCTCTTATAGGACACAATGTTCTCCCTCTCCTTGTGGAGTCCTCATGCATTTTCCCTGGGCACACTCTCTCCATGGGCAGGGGTTGATTATCTGAAATCCTAGGGTCTATTGCTCTCTGCTACTGGTCACTCAACTGGTGGAGCTAGTTCTCTCAAGTTCATAGTCAGCTCTTTTCTTTGGAACCAAATGTCTGCTTCCTATCTCAAGTTATTCCACTTGGTTCTCTCTTGTATCTGTGTCTATCAAAAGAACAGCAGGAAAGGAGGAGAAGAAATCCCCTCTCCACTCTATCTCTTTCTTTATCTCTGTCTCTTTATCTCTATTTCTCTCTCTCTCTCTCTGTCTCTCTCTCTCTCTCTCTCTCTCTCTCTCTCACACACACACACATACACACACACAAAGTCATAAATCAAATGGAAACTTATGTCTATGTATAATTTCTTCCCCTCAGAAGCAGCTGATGAAAATATATATCAGAATCACATGGCAGAAACATAGTTGAACTCATACATGATCTGACAGGGTAAATCATGAATATTGCTGGTGAGCACCAAAACCTGCTTGGAAGAGGAAGTATTTCAAATGTTGAGTCTGTGTGATCCCAGAACCTAGGCTTCTATATCAAGAAAGGAGATTTCTAGGCAGCGTCAGCTTTGGATTTGCCTGGTGAGTGAGTTTAAGAATTCAGGGATCAAATGTCCTAGTGGGTTAAAGGTATCTCTTGATGTCGAGTGCTCATTAAAGAAAGAAGACAATCTGTATAGTGCCTGTCCCATCTACTCAAAGAGTAAATCTCTAGTTACTTGGACAATGTAGCTCTGTTAAAACAGGGTTTGTTTTTTTTAGCATATATGCTTATATGATCGGGTAGTCTAAATCATAAGTTAGTAGTATGTCTTGATGGGGATGATATAAAACTCTATGGGAAAAAGGAGCTTTGAAATGTCAAAGTAGCAACCACAAATTCAATTCCCTTCAGAGGAAAAACCAATGTGCTATCTGAATTCTTTACATATTTTCTTTTTTGTTCATAGGCACCTTTGTATCACTTGCCTCTTCAAAATTATCTTCAGGGTGAAATAAAGATTGTTTGATCCTGAATTTTCATTTTTCATCATGAATACTTCTACAAGAATCAGGAACCTGTGGAACACTTTTCAGGAAAATGTATTCTGCCATATGTTTAGGAGTAACATTTCTTGAAGTAACTCCAAGTGGAGACAATAAGAACTGACCTTTTTTGAGAGCACAGCCATCAGGATTAGACCAAGGACCTGTGAGCCCAGAATCTTGGGAAAGAGGGGGGATTCCCCAGACCACAGGTTCTAGTCATTGCATGGTGTGTTGAAATCTAAAGTCATATACCACTGCAGTAGCAGGAGATGACTCTGGATTCTTGAAGGCTATTCCCATAAGAAGCAAAGTTTCAAATACTTTAAATTGGAAGAAATACGATAGCTTACACTTATCTAGTACTTTGAGTTTTTTGAAGCATTTTCCTTGTGTAGTACAGGTTTTATGTCTACTATCATACCTCCTACAAGTACTAAGAGTTTGGATCTCCAAAGAGTCACTAGCTATTCTTCTCAGAATCATAGAGGCAACCCTGAGAGATTGGGAATTCTAAATCTTACAAGCCCCTTGCTGTTATGTTTCTGAATAAACTTAACTACTTTGTATTTTTAATTTTAATTAATCTAAACAGGCAGCTGGGTGGTACAGTGGATAGAGTGCTGGGCCTGGACTCAGGAAGACTCAAGTTCCTGGGTTCAAATCTGACCTCAGACACTTACCGTGTGACCCTGGGATAGTCATTTAACCTCAGTTTCATCATCTGTAAAAACGACTTGGAGAAGAAAACGGTAAAGCACACCATGTTTTTGGCAAGAAAACCCCAAATGGGGTCATGAATAATTGGATAAGACTAAATGACAACAACCTAAACTAGCTTTTACAAAGAGATATTTACTGAGAAGGCATATCAAGGACCTTGATTATGCCTTTGATTAAACAAAAATGTCTAAGAATTGTTCACACCTATTTTACACCTCAGATTAATTGATTCTGCAAATTAAAACCACAAGATAACAATATCAGGGTACAATACATCTTATTAGTTACATTAATTGTGGTGGGAGTGATTGATATAAGAAAAAATACCAGACTTCTGTCTTTGATTGCAGTGATGTGAACCTCCATCCATATATGTATACACATACACACACATATATTATAGCTTTACAAGAATTATCATTCCCATTTGACAGATGAGAAAACAAGTTCTAGGAGGTTAATAGACTTTGAAAAGTATTTATTAAAGACTTACTCTATACAAAGCACTATGCTAAATTCTGGAAATACCAAGGCAATATTAAAAATAGTAAATAGTTTATCATCATGCAACTAGTAAATGCCAGGGGTAGATTTGAACCCACATCTCTTTGTTCCAAGTCCAGTATTCTAGCCATCAAGCCATGCTGATCTTAACTGGTTCTGAAAGCCTTTGAGTACAGTGTCATCTAGAACAAATCTAGCTAAAATCATAAAGATTCGTTATCTGGGGGCTGGCCAACAGGTGCTGATGTTTTTTTCTGGTCTCAATAATATATTAAACTATCTCTTAAGAGATGGATGAATTTTTAGAGGGAGGTCCCATCAGTGTGAAATTATAGATTTTTGAGTTCTTAAAGTGATTACAGAGAGGGAGCATGCTCTGGTCTATGGCATATGTCTGTAAGGAGCTGTGAGACTGAGAACAAAGGCATACTAAACAAACAAAGGGATGGCTTTCTAATAGATATCCCTCCTGCCTCAAGTCTTTAATAGAATCCATTAATATCCATCGAGTGCTTCTGGAAAATGAAAATATAAAGCTATTGTGCATGTACATGTGGCAACTTAATGAGCCGGCTTTTCCCAGGGAAGCAGTAATTCACTAAATGGTCCCTGAGTGTCCTGAGCAAGTTAAAGCAGCTTCCAAAATTGTCCCAACTTCCTCCCAGGGACTCATTTACCCACCAGAGACTGCATCATAAAGTTCCTGAATGCATCCAGTGTTGTACTCATCTCTATACCACTCAAACAGACAGAATACCTGCCCTCTAGGAGTTTAGTTTTTAGTCATTTCCAACTCTTCCAGATTCCATTCAGATTCAGATACACGAGTGCTTTGCCATTTTCTTCTCCAGCTCATTTTACAGATGAGGAAACTGAGACCGAATTCAATGACTTGCCCAGGGTCACACAGCTAGTAAGTATCTGAAGCCAGATCTGAACTCAGGAAGATTAGTCTTCCAGACTCCAGGCCCAGCGCTCTGTACACTATGGCACCACCTCGTTGCCCCACTTGTTAGCATTCGAACCTACCCTAAGCCACCCTGTCTGGATGATGGGTTCCAACAAACATCAGAGAGACAACACAACCACATTATCTGTAATAGACTAACTGAAAACCTCAAAATATCCATTTCCTTTTTCTCCTTGGTGCTCCAGTTTTAGGAGAAAGAGGCAAACTCAACAAAACCAATTCAATTTATTTTTACTGAACACCTTCATTGTGCAGTGTTCCTGTCAGTCGCTAGTGTCTTTCTTCAAACATTTTTGTGTTTGCTTATTTGGACCCCTCAGGAGAATCTAAGCTCCTCGAAGGCTTGGAGGGCCTTTTCACTTCTTGCACATAGTAGGCATCTAATGTGTGCTTCTTAAATGTAATTCAGTTCCACAATTCTTTTCTAAATGTTCTGCAAATTTTAACGGGAAAAGCAAAAGCTTTGCCACTAGTTGGGATGGTAAAGTGAAAGGCTGAGCCAAGCTTTCTCACATGTTTATGTGGGTATATAAATATATGCCAATATATTTATGTATACATATATATATATATATATGTATATATATGTATGCCCACCCATTTTTTAAAGAAGGGTACCAAGTAGCTTAATGGCCACCCAAACCAAAGGAAAACAGAAGTAAGCTCCTATTATTCTGGTCAGGACTGAAGGAAGGAGAGAGATCCAGGCATGGAGGGATAGTCACTGAAAATGTTCAATTAGGACATGGACCATCTTGTACAAGGAACTGCAAAGAGGTCAGTGTTACTTGTTCATAGAATATGTGAAGGAAAGTAAGGTATAACGAGACTGGAAAGGCAAGAAGTGGAGTCCCAGGAGTTCGCTACACGAATGAAGCCAGAGGTTCAGCAAATTAAAAGAAAAATAATTTCCCTGGTGATTCTCCATGTGCTTTGTCCTAAAAATCTCAGGGCAATTTTAGGCTACAATCCCCTGAAATTACACTTAGACTCTTGGGACACCTCATACTATCAGTCATGAAATACCATGATATCAGAAGAGTCAGAACTGCAGGTGATCTAACGGGCAATGGATTATGTTTGAACTAGACTACCAGGATACAAGTAATGACTTAGATACAAAAAGTATAATAGCCATCCCAGAGAAAGAAGGTGGGCAAAGCATGTGGGTAGAGTGAAGGATTAAATATGACCAACTCCATATTTCACGTGGGGCCATAAAACTAAAAAAAAATAAATCTGGATGAAATTATCCAGTGTGGGTGCCAGATCCTCTGAAGGATCCATTTGGACACAGACAAGAATTACGTGCAGCTGGAAAACAGGGTGATGTGATTTGCGGTGGCATCTCAGTGGATGGAGTGCCCAGATCAATGAGATTATGTAGTTACAGAATTATAATTTGACAGATTATAATGGGCAAGATGGTTTGTGGGAAGCAGGGAAGGAAGGGGACATAGGGAGGATCTACAGCTAGGGAGACCAGTTAATGGACTATTTCAACAATCCAGTTGTGAGATAAGAAAAATCAAATCTAAGTTAAAGGAAAATATTTTCACATCAGGGAACTATTTATAATAAAAGCCCAATGAGTTTTGGGGTCAGTATACATTCATACCAATCTTCTACATTATATCTGCATTACACTAATCTACATAGTAGTAGCCACTAAGTGCAGCAATATCCAATCAAGGAAAGTTTGGCTTATGTTTCTGAGGCTGCAGTATATTTGCTGAGGTTAGAAAATGAGGGATTTCACAAAGAACCTCCTCAGGGCTTGAGGGGTCAAAAAAAGAAGGGTTTATATCTATAAATTAGAAAATTCAGTCCACTGCCCCAGGCCATTCCCTAAGCATGACCCCAGTCAAGGCTCTTCTATATGAGGTTGTTGGCAAAATTTCATTTGGAGATTTTACATCCCTTTGAAGTTCTTTACAAGCTTCTTGCTTTCCCTGCGTTACTATGTCAATCCACACAAAGACCTTGCTAAATTCTTGAAATGGCCTTCATTTCCTCATCTGTACAATGGGAACAAAATCACTTATAATATCTATCTCCCAGAGGTGCTGTAAAAAAGTACTTTATTGACCTTTAAGTGCTGTAGAAGTGTGATTTAGTATTATTACTAGAGTATACAGGATTCAAAGGATAATATGTCTCCTTCTAGAGGATTAGGATGGGGGACAGAAGCTTTCATGATGATCTTTCTCTTTCCCAGAAGGTCTCATACGTATTCAACTCAAAGGCCCCCTTAGCTCTGTTTCTTACTGGATGCATGCAATATGTGAGTAAATTCATACTTTTTATGCTGATCAAAGCATCCCCAAGGAAATGTTGGACGATAACATCCCAATGATATTTTAGAGAGGATTCTTGTTCAGAAATGATAGAAGTAGATGACTTCCAGGGTTCTTTACAACACAAAGATTATATTTATCTAATAAATGTATGTAACTGTGATTTTTTTTTCTTTAAAACAATAGGAGGGAGAGAGTCTAAGCAGACTGAGCTCTTTGCTAAAGTCAGGGATTCCTGAGTTACTAGTAATTCTTCCATCAATGAATGTGTTTTATGACCTTGGGGTTATCCACCCTGAAACTCTCCCTAACTCCTGCACTTGAAAGTAACTGCAGTGATACTCCATCGAATTTTGTCCTTGAGGGTACTTGGTAGATTGATTCATTAATAGTTAGAGAGCTTTGAAAATGCAAGATGATGTGCTGAATAAATGGCTGTAAAAGGCATTTATAATCTAGTGAGATTGGAGAATGTGCTCATTTTTAAGGATAATTTGATCAAAGGAGGGGTATACATAAGAAGTGACATAAAGATATCACCAGGAGATGTATGATTGGAAAAAAAATATATGTGGGCCACTCATTTAGACAGCATGAAGAATGCCAGATAGACAGACCTAGTGCTAAAAGACTTAAAGTGAAGCGTGCTGGGTGGACCCCACATAGAAGATCTGAGGACAGCCTAGACAAGAATCTGACAGGATGACAAAGGATAGATGGGCTACAATTTGGATCATTGGATCTATTAAAGTATTGATTTAAGATTTAAGTTTTGTAATATATACATATTCTTTCTACTTTGAATAAAATAAGCATCAATGCTTGACACTATGATGATTTATACTGACCTCAAAGCTATATATGTAGCCTACAGATATGATATGGTCCAGATACTAATTTGCTTTTTTAAAGAAATAGGGTTAACACAATTATGCTGAGGGTGAGTGCTCCTCCTCCTCCTCTTTCTACTTTTACCTGGCATTTATACAGCATGTTAAAGTTTTTTGAAGCACTTTACAAATATTATCTCATTTAACACTCATAACTATGGGAGGTAGGTGTTATTATTATCCACATTTTATCGATGAAGAAACTGAAGCAGACAAAAGTTAAATGATTTGCCCAAGGTCACACATCTAAACAGTTAAGGTCACATTTAAACTTATCTCTTCCTGACTTCAGATTCTTTGCTTTGTCCACTGAGTCATCTGGCTGCCTAAGAAAGAGGGAATTATGTGCTGATCTCCAGATAGAGGATGAAACAGATTAGATTAAAATTTTCCTAGTCCTCATCCTTTTCAACATTTTCATTGTTTACCACTATTGTACCACCCTCACCCTTGGATACATTCCCCTCTCTGCATCCTCATAAAACCATTCCCTCTTGAATTTCAAGGCCACTCTTTATCATTGATCTTGTCTGGATCATTTTCGGTATCATACCTCCAACTGTGAGATTACCCACAAATCTCTGTCCTACACCCTCATCTGATCTCCCTCTGCACACTTTCATTTGATAATCATCAGTTGCTCTGAGTTTAATTATTAACTCTACATAGATTATTTTCAGATGTACATATCTATATATCAAACATATCACCTAAGTCAGCTATGTGGTACAGAGAATAGAGTGCTGGGCTGGGAATCAGGAAGGACTGAGTTCAAATCCAGCCTCAGACACTTATTAGCTGAGCAAGTCACTTAACCCTGTTTACCTTAGTTCCTCATTTGTAAAATAAGCTGCAGAAGGAAATGACAAATTCCAGTATCATTGTCAAGAAAAGCCCAAATGGGGCCATGAACAGTTGGACAGACTGACACAACTGAATAACAACATATATCCAAACACATTCACTCTCCTGAGGTCCAATCACAATCATCAGTTGACTACTGAACATCTTGAATTAGACACTACATGAGCATATCAAACTCAACATGTCCAAAAGAAGAACACTTTAGCTTTCCCTCAAAGTCTATCCTTCCTCGCTTCCCTCTTTCTCTTAGGGCATTACCAACTTTTCAATCAGCATGAACTCCACTGTCATCCTTGCCTCCTCCCTCATCACTCCATATATATGATCAATTGCAAAATCCTATCATTTCTGTCACATTTGAGCTTTTCTCTCCATTCCCACAGCCCTCACCTGAATTCATAACCTCACCACCTTTTGCTTCGGCTACCGCAATTGCCTTCTAATTGGCCATCCTGCCTCATGCCACTCCCACCAGTTTGTCTTCCACACAGCTGCTAGAGAGATTTTCCTAATGCACAGATCGGACTATGTGACCCCTCCACTCAATAAATCCCCACATTCCCCTATTTCCTCCAGGATCTTCTGTTTGGCATTTAAAGACCTTTACAACCTCCCTTTCCATCTTTATTATATAATATCCTCTTTTTCATACTCCACAGTTCAGTCAATTTGGTTACTTACTGTTGTTCCTGAATGACACCTTTCCCTCTCCTCATGCTTTTACATTGTCTTCCATGGTTAGCATGTGTTCTCTCGTCATCATCATCTCTTAGAATCAGGTTTCCTTCAAGACTCAGAACAAGGACCACCTTCTACACAAAGCTTATATTGATGCCCCTACCTGCTAAGCCTCCCCCTCTAGTGCCTTTTCACTTTGTTTATACAAGCATGTACACATGTATGAACACATATGTGTGCATGCATGTGTGCCCACATACACACTTATATACATCTATATATTATACATATATGCATACATACTGATATATACACATAAACACACAGATAGCTAGTTGTCTCCCCTTATAGAATGCAAGTATCTTGGTCAGATAACTACTTCCCATCTTTCTTCGTATCTCTAGGTCTAGCACATTGTCCAGTACTGCTAAAGGAATATTTTGATTAATTGGCTTCTAAGTTGCTTTGTCAAAGTATTGTGTAAAGAATATCACCCAGGTAAGGCTGGTTAACCAAGCAAGGATAAAAAGGAATTAATTGACACGATATGTTTGCAGTGTGATTATTAAGAAATGGAGTAGAGACATTCACCATACAGGGACATACTGTGGAAGAACCAGACTCATACCTCTGCGCCCAGTTCCCCAAATATATCCAGAGGATCTGTGCCTATCTGTACCTTATGAGGCATGACTTCTGAAACTTGTTGCCTAAAGAACACACCAGCATTAAACTTGGCTTTTCTTTATTGTTCTGCTGTGCCCCATTCCCCTCAAATAACTGATATCCCTCCATAAAAACCAATTAAATACAAGAAGCATTTATTAATTTAAAATATGGCAATTAACCACCTATAATTTGTTGCACTTTTATTGATTTTAGGAATTTTAAAGCCAAATAAAATGAACTAGAGATTTGGCATACCTACAGCACATGACTATTCTCCAGTTATTTGTCCAAGGAGTACTCAGTCTCTACCATACACCACTCAATTTTATGCCATAGTCATGGAATCCAATGGTTTCTTTCCATCTCGTAATTCCTTAAAAGAAAATAGCTTTCTATAGAATAGAGAATTTGGGACAATTACCTTCTTTGGACCTTAACTTCCATACATACATATGAAGAGATTAAACTAGATGAACGGTATCATGGTTCAATGGGAAGCACACTGGATTTAGAATCAGAGGACCTGTTACTCCATGTGTGACTCTAGAAAAGTCACTAGACTTTTCTGGATCTCTTTTCTGCACCTGTAAGATGAAAAACATTTTGATTAGCTGGCCTCTTGAGTTCCTTCCATCTGCAAATTTATGAGCCTATGATCCTCTAACCTCTAAGGTCTCTACCAGGTCTAATGTCCCATGACTTTATTCTGGGCATCTACAAATTTAGAAATATGGGGAGGAAGAGAAATTGTGCAAATTAAGCAAATGATAAATAAGATACATTCAGAAGGTAGTTTAGCCTATTTTTTATAGCTGAACTTTACCACTTTACTCAAAGTGGCATCCCAACTAACCTTAAAATAACTGTGAGGATGAAGCTGAAACAAAGTGTTTTCAGCAATGATTAAACCTAAGGTTTATCTCATGCTGTTTAGAAATGAGGTGGATTAGTTCATTGCTCTCCTGAAAGTCAGGCATCTGATAGCAGTACATCGTCTGAGTTACTGCATTAAGATCTTGTAAATCTCCTTCCAACACCGACTGCAAATAATTCATCGATGAAGAACGAGAGGACCTGAGCGTAGTAAAGTGGAATAGTAACCATCATCTGAATGACTGTGGGCAGGAAGAAGTAAATCACGGGTAGACAAACAGCCAAGACAAGATCTGAATGGGTTAAGAGAGGTTAATCAAAGTGTGGTCCCACTTTGAGTAGAACGGGGAGGCATAGAATCACTGATAGGCTCCAGAGAAATGTAAAAGACAGGGAGAAAGAAAAAATAATCCTGGGGAGAGCACACTAGGAAAAAAGTAGGCAATATTTTTGTTGGCTTTCAAGGGATAGAATCACTACACCAAAAGCAAAGTAATGGAAAACAACACTGCCTTTCACATTAAATCCTTTAATTTCCCCTCCATCCTTCCATCACCTTCTTGCCTTGTCTTTCATTCAAGTGTTTCCTTATCCTTTTCCTAGACTCCAGTCACATTGGAATAACCTTGACTAAGAAGGTTGATTTGGAAACTCATCTTCAAAACAGGTCTGACTTCACTACTTAACTCAGGAGTTTAACTATTTAGTGAAATTAATATCACATATTTGAATGTGAGGTATGTGTGTTGTTCAGATCAGAGGGAGTTTTGTATTTGGAACTGATACTCAATTGTCAATTGACCTTTAAGAAAATGCAATTTCCCTTTTCCTCTGGGAGTTCAGTTATTTCAGGGTTGTTTTTTTTTTTTATACCAGTTAACATGTCTCGCTGTTAATTAAGAAGGTTTCATATGGATCCCATGTAACCCAAAACAGCAGATGCTCATACTGCAAAATAACACATGTATAAATGGCATGGGCATTCAAGCCACAAATGCTACAAACAGACCCAAGAAAAGTAATTTTGGTCAAAAAGTGGATAAATTTTAGATGCTTTTAGCAACTGAAATGGTAGAAACAGAAATATTATATCAGCATATGATAACTTAAAGGAATTATATTATATCATTCATTTCTGTTTGATGGCTCTAGCAATGCTCATCTAAACTTAGAGATATGCTTCCAAACATCATGCTATGAAATAGGATATAAATGGCAAAATCAACTCTTATTCAAGTTCTGTAATTTTGAAGAACCATACCTAATTAGCGCTGGAGAAAGAAAGCAGCCAAAGAAAATCGCTGTAAGTAATGTATGTGCAATTCACTACTCTTCAATCTGAATAAGATGATGACTGAAGAGAGACCCAATATCTCAATTAATGGTGTCATCTGTGTATCAGTAGATGAAACAGCTATTCAGTAATTAAAAATTCAGTGATATAAAAAGGGGGGGTCCCTTAGAGAAGCTACTCAACAGAATATCAGATAAAATATAGAAACCAGGTTTCCAAGTCAAAAGTTGATCTAAGTCAACTTTCTCCATATTCAAAGAGTCCTATAATCTTTTTAATCATTGCTCCAATCATGTAATCTGAAATGGAAATTTCTAGTTTCTAGGCGAGAGATAATTTCTAGGTGAGAGATATAGAAGATAGAAGGCTAGCCTTGAAGTTAACACCTGAGTTTAAGTTCTGTCTCTGACACATGTAGGCCATATAGTCATGGGCAAGGAAATGCACCTCTCAGCATCCCCATGCAACTTCTTAAGACTAGAAATTAAACTTCAGTTGCTATCAGTGAAGGGAGTTTCCACACTGGGAATTGGTTACAATGACAAAATCGGAGGGCCATACCACATGTGTAGCACTTGTCCTATTTGGGTTCACAGAGAAGAATCAAGAGCAATGGGTGGAAGTCACAACCAGAGCAAACTTAGGCTTGATGCCAAAAGGGAAAAAACAACAATTTCTTGTAGGATTGTTTTTTACATGCCTGCATATCTCTCTCTCTCTCTCTCTCTCTCTCTCTCTGTGTCTCTGTCTCTGTCTCTGTCTCTGTCTCTCTCTCTCTCTCTCTCTCATCATGTAAATGCCAGTATTCATATATACACATATATGTATATATTTATATGTCCTGCATGTATATATAATACATGAACCTACAATTTCATTGATATAGGTGAGGGAACTTCTGGATAAAGTCACATCCTCTACCAGTGAAGGTCAGAACCTTCTTCATAACTTAGAGAATACTTTGACCATTGAGAGGTATGAATATTGTACAATTATCCAGATAATATATATCAGAGGCAGGGCTTGAACACAGGTAAATGTGTGTGTATGTGCACTATTGAAAAGTTCAAGAATAGAGTTGTATTCTGAGGTTTCCTAGTGGTTGAGCTTTCTTATCTGTATATTGAGGGAAACCTTAATCTGAACAATTCCTTGGCATAGGGAAACTTAAGCCAGGTAATTTATGTTATTAAGTTTCCCTAGGTAAGTTTCCCTATGGCTTAAGTTTCCCTAGGTAATAACATACCTTTTAGAGGGAGTGCTTGGGTCCTGTCTCTTCTTAAAAAGAGAGCCCAGACTCAGCAAATCATTAGAGTTGACAAAAGTAAATAGAAAATATGCCAATAACTAGCATGCTGGACTCAAGAATTAAAGTTGCTCCAGCTGCAGATTCTAAATCTTGGCAGAATCTACCAATATATCTTAGACAGAAATATGATATCATAAAAATACAGGAATGCTAAAACCCTGTTCTGCCTCAGTCAAAATGCTGGCTTTTTAAAAATTTTAACAGTAGTTTTCTCTTCAGTATTCATGGAATAGAAAGTAATTAAACCTCACCACAATAATCAGGGTAGAGATTTCAATAATGATCTTTATTTCTCCATCTTTCATAAGTCTATCGTAATTTTTATATTCTTGAAACACATGATGTCACCAGGTACATCCTTCAAAATGGTGACAAGAAGATTGTCAAAGCTGTTGCTACAGAGGGGAACCTAACTTCCTGCCTGAATCAGATGGCCTGGTGTCATGCTGGATCCTGCAACTACGTGTTAGTGCAAGTATACCATTGTTACTGCAGACTTTACATTTCTAATTGTTCCTTCAAAAGTATGACATTAAATGAATTGCCATTATGGACTAGTCTCATGATTAAGTGTCATAACTGTACAATTGGCTATATGCAATTTCCCAGCCCTAATGTTATGTTTGGATATGAGATATTAATGAGCTGGTTTGGGAAATTTTATGTTGACTATACCTGAAAAAAATTACTGTGGTATAGGGAATATGGCATGAAACAAGTTGAAGAAATGCAGTCTTAAATCTCAAACTATACTTATTAGCTGTAAAATCACAGGAAAGTCACTTAATCCCTCAGAGTTTCAGTTGTCTCATCTGTAAAATGGGTCCAATAATTGCTGAGATTGCAGAATTAAAATTTTGGTTTGAACTAATATTGCCTTTGGAGGTTTTTGGCTAATTCCTCCTTAGTTGATTGTCCAATTGTATTTAATTGAAGTTGTTGATACTGTTTCTTGAGTACAGTATCTCCTGAGCATTTAGATTCTATTTAATCCTTAATACTTTTAAGTCAGAAGCAATATTCACAAAAAAATTACCTGTCAGATAACAGACATGTAATACGCATGAAAAGGCAGTATAACTAGTAGATCGAGTATTGGCCTTAAAAGCAAGAAGACTTGGGTTCATGTCCCATTTCCATAACTTACAAATTGTATGACTATAGACAAATAACTTCATTTTTCTAACTCAGTTTCCCCATGTGTAAAAAGAGAATAACTGTACCTGTGCTATATATCTTAAAGGTTATTTACTTTGTAAATATGCAAGTGCCAAAGAAATACCTTGTTTTTTATTTGACTGACAGAGAAACCCATTCACAGTAATTGACTTTGGTATAGGATGCCAAGGTTTGCAAAACACTTTATGCTAAGGAGGAAAGAGTTAACCAGAAAACTCAGAATGGAAGATTTGTCCAACTCAAATTTTCATTCTGCAATCTCAGCTGTTTTGCGTGAAAAAGAAACTTAATTATGACATTTCAATATTGAAAATAAAATTAGTTTGAATTTTATTCCACACTCTTGAAAGGAAATTATGTTCCATTTTTAACTAAGTAAGACAACTGTCGATTCATCTGTAGAGTGATAGCTAGTGTTATTTTTATGAACATCTAAGTATGGAGAAGGCCTCTTCAGGGCCTTCTGTTCTTGTGGGTGCAACTTGGCATTCAAAGCTCATGTTTGCTCAAGCTTATGTGGACACCTGACTGTGCCACAGCTCGAACTATGCCAACCACCATCCATGTGCTCAGACTTTTAAATGACAATAAATATAGTAAATTATAGCAGAACATCCTGACATTTTTAGTCATATTCACATATTTGTGCCTACAACTTGTGGATGGACTAAAAAATGTTTATAGAGCTTTCCTTGCCAGTTGAGCCAAAATATTTAGTGTTCTAAATATATTTAAGCTGCATTCATTACATTTTCTGAAGTATATATAAATATATATGCATTACATATTAATTTACTCTCAAATGTATTATTAGTACAGCATAAAAATCACATAATGAATTAAAATTTAAAGACTATATAACCAGCATAGTTTCACTGCTCTTTAAATGCCTCTGGCAAGGACTTAATTTAGATTTAATAAAAAAATTATTATATTATTTATTTGATTATAAATATGCTAATGTAAATGCTATGCTATAAATACTTCTACTAATTAAATACTAGCTGACTTATCATGGGTTTATCTAGGTGCAACTAGTATTTTATTAAGATGCATAAGTTGAAGTTCAACAACTATGTTCTTACTAATCTACCTATATTTAACAGGTAATAACCACATTATAGTCAAGTTTCATTGAAATGAACTTTTCTATTGAACGTTAGTTAAAAACCAATTCTTGGTAACTTATTTATGGAACCTCAACTGTTTAAGATATATTTATCTTAATAAAAATGGTTGTTATGCCCCAATAGATATTCATAACAATCCGTTGGTATTTAATTAACACATAATAACTTTCTCATTAAATCCAAATTAAACCCTTATTGGAAATACTCAATTTAAATAGTGCAACTGAAAAAAATTACTCCAGAAAACCATATTGACTTTATTGGCAAGGCTGGTGGCCTGCAATGGCCTGTCTTATGGGAATTTAAAGCTGTTCAGAATAGTCATTGACATCCATATATTGAGACAATAAAGCACCGATTTTTAAAACGTAATGGAATGACATTATTTAGTTCAAAATTCCAATGCATTTTACTTAACAATCATGACTGTCTTGGAAGCATGGGCACAATGGGGCAATTCCCTCTAAAAGAAGACATGGCTGGTTCAAAGGGAATGAACATTGGTTCAAAACATTGGGAAAGGATTTTTCTTCTTTGCTAGTGTTAGCCTTCCCAATCTAATCCTGCCCCACTCTAGACAGAGTGCTAAGCACCTCCATCAGCACAAAACAATAACACAATCATTTTTCTTTGCTTGTCTTCCTGGTGGTCCCTTATCATCTTGGCTCGGTTCTCTGGCTGAATTTCTACCAATGTGACTTTCATCATTCATTTCTCTGTTATTCTTGTCTTTTGATTCTCTCAGGCAAGAAATCAGAAAACATAAAGCATTTTTGAATATGTTCGTCTGTAGATTCGGAATGACCTGTGGGTCACAAAATGACAAATTTTAATCACTATTTTCAGCATTCTTTGTGTGTGAAAAACACAAATTATGTAGATGGGGGAACAGAGCCGAAGACTAGATAGCATGCTAAAAATATATATTGCAATTCTCTTCCTTTATTTGGAACCTTTTAGTCAATGATTTTGAAGCACTTTACAAACATTAAATGATTAGGCTTCTTAATAGCCCTGTGACACAGAGGAGTTAAAAGGAAACACTTCACTGCTAAAATGCAGACCTGTATTTATTTACTAGATTTTTAAAATTCACTTAGGAAGACTGCAGGCATTAAAAATCAATTTGAAATACAATTAAACTATTAGAGTATCCAAAAGAGATGAACAGCAACATTAAGTTGTGTCTATACATAGGGAGCTCAGGCAATCATCCAGACACTTACGACAAAATATCCTAAACTTTCATATGAGGGAACAGAGAATTCAGGCTTGAATTGTTCACATTGCTAGTTTCCGCCCAATATCACTGACTAAATAGCTTAACTACCTACTAGCACATCCATGGGGAACTATACCCTTTCCACAAGTCTGTAGTTTGAGGGAAGACATCAAGAGGCTGTAACTGGCTCATGTCTATACCACTACCACGTGCAAGAGGAAAGATTTGTACCAAGAGGTTCCTGACTATCTGATCTTCTTTCCACAACACCATAACAACTTTCTGATCTAGAAATAATTTCAAAACAACAATAACCCACTGGGCTATGAATCAGGAAGACTAGAATTCAGATCCTATCCAATATTGTGATATATTCTCTGTATGCTGTGTGAACTGGGACAAGTCACATAACCTCATTTAGTTTGTTTCCTCATCTATGAAATGAGAAAATTTGACTTAATGTTCCCTAAGGTACCTACCATCTCTAACTCTGTGATCCCATGAACTTGCAACATTAATGTCAATATGATCTGGCTTCTTAATTTAAAAAAATTAAACTATTGTTATATAACCTAAATGACCTGAATTATACTGGTTGAAGTTATTTTCAAGGTTTATCCTTACTGGGGAGTGGTGGTGGTGTCAATGTTTGAATCTGCCTCTCTTTTGAATTGATTCAAGGAGAGGAGAGGTAAGATAGATAGATAGATAGATAGATAGATAGATAGATAGATAGATAGATAGATAGATAGACAGACAGACAGACAGACAGACAGGAAGACAGACATACAGATATATACACTTGGGTACACAACAGGGAAATGGGAGGTGAAAGGGGTAAAAAAAGGGAGAGAAATGATAAAAAGGAAGGGCAGATTAAGGGAGGCAGTGGTCAGAAGCAAAAAATAAAGGTTTTTGAGAAGGGACAGGATATAAAGAGAGAGAGAAGGATTAAGAAAAGAAAATGAGAGGGAGGGAAGTACACAGTAATAATGACTGTGAATGTGAATAGAAAGAGTATACCCATCAAAATGGAATTGGATAGCAGAATGGATTAGAAACTAGAATCCAACAATATGTTGTTTACAAGAGACAGCACTTAAAACAGACACATACAGAGTTAAAATAAGAGGCATTCTGGAACAGAATCTATTATGCTTCAGCTGAAATAAAAAAAGTCAGAGTTAGTAAGCAAAAATAGACCTAATTAAAAGTGATAATTAGGGAAATTGTATTTTCTAAAAAGTATCATAGATAATAAAATAATAGAAAAATTACAGTGAGTTTTTTTTTTTTCTGATAAGGCCATCCTCTCAATTATTTAGCTAATTGAGTTGAATTTATAAAAATAATAGCCATTCCCCAATTGATAAATGATCAAGGAATATAAATAAGCAATTTTCTTTTTTCCTTTCTTCTTTTTTCTTTTCAAAATTTATTTATTCACTTTAAGTTTTCAACATTGATTTCCACAAGATTTTGAGTTCCAAGTTTTCTCCCCAGTTCTCCCCTTCCACCCCAGATGATGTGCATTCTGATTACCCCTTTCCCCAGTCTGCCCTCCTTTTTATCATCCCCCCATTTTGTCCCCTTCCCCTTTACTTTCTTGAAGGGCAAGATACATTTCTGTACCTCATTGCCTGTGTATCTTATTTTCCAGTTGCATGTGAAAACAATTTTTTAACATTTGTTTTTAAAACTTCAAATTCCAAATTTCCTCCATTCTTCCCTTCCCACTCACCTTCACTGAGAAGATAAGCAATTCAATATAGGTTATACATGTGTAGTTATGCAAAACATTTCCATAATAGTCATGCTGTAAAAGACTAACTATATTTCCCTCCATCCTATGCTACCCCCCCCAATTCTATACCTTGTCCCTTTTCAGAAGTGTTTGCTTCTGACTACCCCCTCCTACAATCTGCCCTCACTTCTACCACCCCGCTCTTAACCCCTTACCCTACTTTCCTGTAAGGTAAGATATCCAATTAAGTGTGTATATTTATTCCCTCCTTAAGACAAATTTGATGAGAATAAGGTTCACTCATTCCTTCTCACCTCTATCCCTCCTCCTCCATTGTGAAACTTTTTTCTTGCCTTTTATGTGAGATAATTTACCACTTCTATCTCTCTCTTTCTCCTCCCAATGTATTCCTCTCTCACCCCTTAATTTTATTTTCTAGATATCATCCCTTCATATACTATTCACCTGTGTCATCCATCCATCCATCTATCTATCTATCTATCTATCTATCTATCTATCTATCTATCTATCTATCTATCTATCTATCTATCTATCTACTTATTTCTTCCAACTACCCTAATACTGAGAAAGATCTCATGAGTTACAAATATCGTTTTTCCATGTACGTATGTAAACAATTCAACTTGAATTAGTCTCTTATGTTTTTTTTTTCCTGCTGACCTTTTCATGCTTCCTTTGATCCTTACATTTGAAAGTCTGATTTTCTATACAGCTCCAGTCTTTTCATCAAGAATGCTTAAAAGTCCTCTATTTCATTGAATATCTGGAAGGATTATACACAGTTTTGCTGGGTAAGTGGTCCTTGGTTTTAAAATCCTAGCTCCTCTGACCTCCGGAATATTATATTTCAAACCCTTTGATCCCTTAATGTAGAAGCTGTTAAATCTTGTGCTATCCTGACTGTATTTCCACAATACTCAACATGTCTTTTTTTTCCTGGCTGCTTGCAATACCTTCTCAATCTCAGAACTCTGGAATTTGTCTACAATATTCCTAGTTTTCCTTTTGGGATCTCTTTCAGGAGGTAATTGGTGGATTTTTTCCATTTCTATTCTATTCTATAGTTCTAGAATATCAGGGCAGTTTTCCTTGATAATTTCCTGAAAGATGATATCTAGAATCTTTTATTTATTATGTTTTTCAGGTAGTCTAATAATTATTAAATTATCTCTCATCTATTTTCCAGATCAGTAGATTTTCTAAAGAGATATTTCACATTGTCTTTTACTTTTTTCATTCTTTTGGTTCTGTTTTAAAATTTCTTGATTTCTCAAAAAGTCTCACAGTCTTATGAAGTTTCCATTTGATTCATTCTAATTTTGAAGGAATTGTTTTCTTCAGAGAGCTTTTAGACCTCCTTTTCCATTTGGCAAACTCTACTTTTTAAGGCATTCTTCTCCTCATTGGCTTTTTGTACTTTTTTTTTCATCTAATCTATTTTTTAAGGTGTTACTTTCTTCAGTATTTTTTGGGTCTTCTTCAGCAAACTTTTGACTTGGTTTTTATGATTTTCTTGCATAACTCTCATTTCTCTTCTCAGTTTTTCCTCTTCTTCTCTTACTTGATTTTCAAAATCCTTTTTGAGTTCTTCCATGGCCTGCAACCAATTAATATTTTTCTTGGAGGCTTTTGATGTAGGAGTTTTGACTATCTTGTCTTCTTCTGAGTGTGTGTTTTGATTTTCTTTGTCACCAAAGAAAGATTCTATAGCCTGAGTTCTTGTACAATGTTTACTCATCTTCCCAGACAAATATTTGACAGTCTAACTTTTTGTCAAGGTAGGAATCTGCTTCCAGTGGGTGTATGGGTGGGGCTGGGGGTACTGTTCCGCACCTCAGGAATTTTGCATCAGTAGCTTCATCCCCCATTGTGTGTGGGCACAGAGCTTTGGAAGCAGCCTCTGCTGCTGCTGTTGTCCCGCTGTTACCACCCCTGCCATGATTGGACTTGGGCCAGACCTGGCCTCATTGTGGGTCCCGCAGTTTTCCCTATGCTGAACTATGTACCACTCCCTGCCCAGTATGATAGATCTTTCCTGTTGACTTTTCAGGTTGTCTTAGGCCAGAAAACTGTTTTACTTTGTCATTTTGTGGGTCCTGTAACTCTAGAATTTCTTTAGAGTCATTTTTTATCTGTATTTGGAGGACTTTGCTGGAGGGGAAGATGAAAAATAGATACACGGGAGGAAGAGCCAAGATGACAGAGTAGAAAGATTCACATATGCTAGCTCTGAACCCACAACCCTTAAATTTCCTGTAAAAATAACTCCCTACAAATTCTGGAGCAGTAGAAACTGCACAGCAATGGAGTGGAGATTTTCTGTTCCAGAGAGCCCTGAAAAACCAGCACCAAAGGTCCATCACACACCGGACAGCAGAGCCCAACCCTGCCCTGGCCGCATGGCCCGAGAGGAGCAGATCCAAGCAAGCCTCAGGGACGGAACCTCCGGTGGCCATGAAGGTCCCTCTAGGCACAGGTGCACAGGTCACTGAGAGAGACTTCTGGGCTGGCCAAGAGGGGAATGGGGTGTCTCCATAAGTCAGGCCCCCTCAGGAGGCAGCAGCAGAGGCAGTAGCAGCCAGGGGCTCCCGGTGAAGACAGGAGCTCTGCTCCATTACTGAAGGTCTCTGCATAAACCCCCAGAGGGAACTGAGCCTGGGAGGTGGCCCTGCCCCCACCTGAGAACCTGAATTTAATCTTATCCTGAATAGCAGCCCTGCCCGCCACTGGGGCTGGGGAGCAGCATTTGAATCTCAGACCCCAATCACTAGCTGGGCAGATCTAGGCGGGAGTGGAGAGGAATCTCAGAAGTCAAGTAACTGGCTGGGAAAATGCCCAGAAAAGGGAAAAAAAATAAAACCATAGAAGGTTACTTTCTTGTTGAACAGATGTTTCCTCCTTTCCTTTCTGATGAGGAAGAACAATGCCATCAGAGAAAGACATAGAAGTCAAGACCTCTGTATCCCAAACATCCGAAATAGATATTCAAAGGGCTCAGGCCATGGAAGAGCTCAAAAAGGATTTTGAAAATCAAGTTAGACAGGTGGAGGAAAAACTAGGAAGAGAAATGAGAGAGATGAAAGAAAAGCATGAAAAACAGGTCAATACCTTGCTAAAGGAGACCCAAAAAAATGATGAAGAAAATAACACCTTGAAAAATAGGCTAACTCAATTGGCAAAAGAGGTTCAAAAAGCCAATGAGGAGAAGAATGCTTTCAAAAGCAGAATTAGCCAAATGGAAAAAGAGGTTCAAAAAGTGACTGAAGAAAATAGTTCTCTCAAAATTAGAATGGAACAGTTGGAGGCTAATGACTTTCTGGGAAACCAAGAAATCACAAAACAAAACCAAAAGAATGACAAAATGGAAGATAATGTGAAACATCTCGTTGGAAAAACAACTAACCTGGAAAATAGATCCAGGAGAGACAATTTAAAAATTATGGGACTACCTGAAAGTCATGATCAGAAAAAGAGCCTAGACATCATCTTTCATGAAATTATCAAGGAAAACTGCCCTGATATTCTAGAACCAGAGGGCAAAATAAATATTGAAGGAATCCATCGATTATCACCTGAAAGAGATCCAAAAAGAGAAATTCCTAGGAACATTGTGGCCAAATTCCAGAACTCCCAGGTCAAGGAGAAAATATTGCAAGCAGCTAGAAAGAAACAATTCCAGTATTGTGGAAATAAAATCAGGATAACTCAAGATCTAGCAGCTTCTACATTAAGGGATCAAAGGGTGTGGAATAGGATATTCCAGAAGTCAAAGGAACTAGGACTCAAACCAAGAATCACCTATCCAGCAAAACTGAGTATAATACTTCAGGGGAAAATATGGTCTTTCAAGGAAACAGAGGACTTTCAAGCATTCTTGATGAAAAGACCAGAGCTGAAAAGAAAATTTGACCTTCAAACACAAGAATGAGAAGAAGCATGAAAAAGCAAACAGCAAAGAGAAGTCATAAGGGACTTCCCAAAGGTGAACTGTTTACATTCCTACATAGAAAGACAATATTTGTAACTCTTAAAATTTTTCAGTATCTGGGTAATTGGTAGGACCACACGCACACATACACACACATGCACACACATGTACAAGTGTGTGCATGCACACACATACACACATGCACGCACATTCAGAGACAGAGAGCACAGAGTGAATTGAATAGGATGGGACCATATTTTAAAAGAAATTAAGGTAAATGGTGAGAGAAAAATGTAGTGGGAGGAGAGAGGGTGAAATGGAATGGGGTAAATTATCTCTCATTCAAGAGGCAAGCAGGAGACTCTTTAGTGGAGGGAAAAAGAGGAGAGCTGAGAAAAAAAACATGAAGTTTACTCTCATCACATTCGACTAAAGGAAGGAATAACTTGCACACTCATTTTGGTATGAAAACCTATCTTATAATACAGGAAAGTGGGGGAGAAGGAGATAAGCAGGGTGGAGGGGATGATGGAAGGGAGGGCAATGGGAAGAGGGAGCAATTTGAAGTCAACACTCTTGGGGAGGGACAGGATCAAAAGTGAGAATAGAAACAATGGGGGGCAAGATAGGATGGAGGGAAATAGAGTTAGTCTTACACAACACAACTATTATTGAAATTATTTGCAAAACTACACAGATATGGCCTATATTGAATTGCCTACCTTCCCAAAGGGAATGGGTGGGGAGGGAGGGATGGGGAAAATTTGGAACTCAAAGTTTTAGGAACAACTGTTGAGTATTGTTCTTGCTACTAGGAAATAAGAGATACAGTTGATGGGGAATAGAAAATCATCTGGCCCTACAGGACAAAAAAGAAGATGGGGACAAGAAAAGGGAGGGATGAAAGAAAAGAGGGCAGATTGGTGATAGGGGAAATTAGAATCCTTGGTGTATTGGGGTGGGGGAGGGGACAAAAGGGGAGAAAATTTGGAACCCAAAATTTTGTGAAAATGAATGTAAGACAAAAAAAAAATAAGAAATGTGTGTCATAACTCCAAACTTCACTTAAAAAAAAAGAAAAAGAAAAACAGATACACTAATGAACTGTTGGCAGGGTTATGTTCCAACTATTCTTGAGAACATTTTGGAACTATGCGCAAAGGGCTATAAAATGGTGCTCACCCTTTGACCCAGAAATATCACTACTAGTTCTGTACTTCAAAGAGATCAAAGAAAAAGAAAGGACTGAGATGAACAAAAGTATAGTGGGTTTTAGGTGTGCATGTGTGTATGTGTGTGTGTGTGTGTGTGTGTTACCAAAGAATTAGAAATAGAGGACATGTCCATCACTTGGGGAAAGACAATGAATGATTGTGATGGAGTACAATTTTGCCATAGCAAATGATGTGAGTGATGATTTCAGGAAAAAAAAAAAAACAAGGGAAGACTTATTTGAACTGATAAAAAGAGAAGGAAGCAGAACCAGGAGGTCTTCTTACATAGTCACAACAATATTGTAATGATAATCAAATTGGAAAAACTTAGCTGTTCTAATCAGTACAATGATCCCAGAGAGTTCCAATGGACTCATGAAGAAAAAACACTATACACCTCCAAAGAGAGAACTGATGAACTCTGAATGAAAACTGAAGTGATCTTTTTCTCTCTATTTTTCTTGCTTTTTATGATATGGCTAACAGGGAAATGTTTTGCACTATTTCACATGTATAGTTGATAACATATTGCTTGCCTTCTCAGTGAACAGGAAAGGAGTGGAAAGGAGGAAGAGAATTTGGAACTCAAATTTTTTAAAAGTTAAAAATAAATAATAAATTCATTTGAAAAAAAAATATTTGCCTTTGCTGCTATTTCTGAGATTCCATAAATTTAAGGGACATAGCAAAAGTATATCCTCCAATGTCAGGTGTTACTAGAAGGTATCTCATCTAGGAATTTATCACCTTAGGGCAACACTTGCCTAGTTCTTGGTTTCTAAACACCCAGTTGTATAAGGAACAGGCCTAGAAAAAGGGAGGAGAAATTATGAGTAAAAGATTGTCATATATTCTAGTCAGGGATCTTTGTGTGTGGCTGATTGTGTCTAGGGATTGCTTAAGGAGCAGACCAAAAATATGCTAATTTCTAATTGCTCACATCTGAGCAGATTAGTGGATTCTAGTTTCTGGCACAGAGCAAGAAAGGGAGTTTATAGATCATCTTAAAAGCAACCTTTCTAAGATCCTTACTGCACTCCAGACATCCCCAACAAGGTCTTAACAATATGATGAATATGGCATGTAAGCAATTTTCAGTCATGTGTTTACAAGGGCAATCACAAATAACAGTAAACTAATAAGAGAGGCTACATATTTAACTCATATTAAAATTCTTAATATTAAGTTCAGACTTCAGTAAGATAGTTGACAAAGTCTCTTATGATCCTCATAGGAAAAGATAATGGAGTACTATGGGCTAGATAATAATAATACTAGTGAATGGATTTGGAATGAGTTGAATAACCAGAACCAAAAAACTAATGATTAATGGATCAATTTTAACCTGGAAGAAGGTTTCTAGTTGAATTCCCCAATGATTTGTCATTGAACTCTTGTAGTTCAACATTTTTATCAATTATTTAGATAAAAGCACAGCTAATACATTTAATAGATTTCAGATGACACAGGGCTGAGAGGAATAGTTAACAGATTGGCTAAAAGAGTGAGAATCTGGCAGGTAAAATTAATGTACTGAATCTAATAATAAAATAGATTTTTATAGATATAAACATATTGTCCTTCAGTTGAGTCCAAGAAATCAACTTCAAACACAACCTGGGAGAATTTTGTCAGGGTAAGACTTATGAAAAAAAATCTAGGTATTTAATAGATTGCAAGACTAAAATGAGGTTACGTTGGGACAGGGAGCCAAATGATGGATAATAATTTTAAGAAGCCTTACTAAGATGTTCAAATGAATGTCTTTGGTCTTTTCATTTCAGGTGTTCCTTCCAACAATGGAATATCCTATAAAGTTTAGTATGTTTAAATAGCTTGTAAATTGATACCTCAATACCCCTACAATTTTGTTACTTCCAACATAGATATGATCCCTACATATTAAGTTTGATCTAACTAATTCTCATGCCTTCTCTTTAGCCCAATTTCTTTTTCATTTCTGGGACTGTAATGTTTAAGTCCAATGTGGAAGTTCTATCTTTGATAGTGAAAATAACAATATTAAAAGAACTCTTGACAGATTTTTTCCATTCTTCTTCCTTTGGTTGTTCTCCTTCAATTTTCATCCTAAAAAGCCTTTAGGGCAACTTTGATTAGTCGAAGTCTCTCACCAAGCTTTCTTTAAATAGGTATTACCTTTTACTGCTTCTTTATTTTATCATATGATACTACCCATAACCTCTCATTTTCCTTTCACATAGGATTTTTTAAACATATTTAATCTTTTTTTTCAACCAGTATTGCCTTTGGCTATCAACTTTGCAAGAAAATCAACAGACTGCTTACTAAGGCAGTTTTTAGACTCCTTTGATCTCCTTCTAAAACAACTGATTTACATAAATTGAACTTCTTTATGAAATTGCTATAGTCTATATCTAGGTCCTTTATTCTAACCATTACCCATTTTTTCATTATAAACATTATTTTGGAAATACAGTTGAATTGTTTCAATTACATGGTATATCTCTTAAATTTTTTATTTTATTCTAGCTTTCTGCCAGTTTTGATCTTTGCTCTAATAAGTTGGTAGTCTGAAGGCACACAGATAGCTAATTCAGGACTGACAAGCAAAACATCAGGAACAAGTAATTTCAGGTCCATTAAAATTTAATCAATTTCATTTTTGTGATGTTATTCATTGCTTTCGGTGTTCAGTGCCTGCCAATTCATTTTTCAAAGAAAGCATTCATGATGTATAAGTATGAGACATCTATGAAGTGTAACACTCTTTGACCTCTCTCATTCCTCATTACTAATCCATGTTGTCCAATATATTTCTTGCAATCCTTGCCTATTCCCACCTTTTAATTGAAGTCACTGAGTATCAAAGTAAATGTTGATTTAATTTAGGGGATCATAGAGAGTTCTTTGTAGAATTGCTCTACCTAGTTATCCTTTCCAACAGATGGTAGTGCATAAGCTGCAATTATATTCACAGTGGTCTTTTATAAAAAAAATAAATACTGATTGTTAATATGTAATACAATATGACCAAATATCCCATGAAATGAAGTTTTTTATTGCCTTTATGTATAAGATAAACCTAACTCTACCTATTCCTTCATTTCCAAGGAAAGCATGTAAATTACCCTTTTATTACATTGAATTGCTTTCTTCTGGTTTTGTTTACAATAGGAATATCAAGAATGATATGATTCACTTCCTCTAGCAATGTATGCCTCCTTTGGATAAGCAATGTGCATCTATAGCACCAATAGCTAAGTCAAAGTTTACATATAATCTAAAAATTGTATTTTTAACACTTTCTGCCACTTTTTCTGCCACTCTGCTACCAGTTACAAAAGTGGAGGGGGAAAGCATAGGATGAAGGACCAATGTATATTTTCATTTGTTTCATGAGCTCATTACCAAATGGCAATTTATTGCAGATGAGCATATGCATACTTAGTGAGGCTGGTTCTCTAAAAAGTAGATTTAATCTGTTGCAAGGAACATCCTATGATCCTTTCCAGCATGATAAGGCTTGCCAAAACTTATATTCTCTTACCACAGTTTTCCACAACATGAATTCATCTCCATTTCCCAATGAGTCATCAATATAATACTTTACATCATTATTGTTGTTTTATAGGAAAAAAAATTTCTTCCTTGATGGATATAATTCAGATAGACATGGCCATGGGAAAGGTGGCATTGTACTCTTATTCTTTCATATTTAATGTTCTTTGAACAATATAAGCAATGCAATGATGTGAGTGGATAAGTTAACTTAAAAGTTGTAGTATAAAAAGTATCAGGATATTAGCTCATGAAACCAAATAATGATCAAGCTATCCAAGTAGAAACTATAATGAGTGACTTTTCCACCCTAGAACTACAAAAACAATTGGTTAAAAAAAAAAGATCACATTTGGAAAGAGCACCATGAGCAAATCTAACACCAGTGTGGGGTAATCTTCTGTTTTGTTTAGAGGACACAAGATTGGAGGGCTCCACTGAGAAAGCCCCAAGGTGATCAGAAATGTAAGGGGTGATTGAAGATATCACTTATTGATGTTCAAAGACTCATTGGATCTAAGTTTAGGAGGTGGAGTTGAGTTTCAATAGAGAAACAAAGTAGGTTAGACTGTCCCAACCAAAACAATGGTAGAGGGTGGATCTTAGCTCTAACGCATAATTCAGGCACTAAAGCTGGACATAAGTAAATTCAAGGAAACTAGAACCAGTGTCAAAAATGATCATAGTTCTAAAGATCTACCTAAAGAAGTACAACAATTGTAAGTATAGAATCAGAGTGGAAAAATTATTTTTCAAAAGGACTACATAGATGCCTAGATGAAACAAAGTAAGCTATTAAAAAATGAAATAAAAATTCTGTATGAAACAATTGGATGTCTATTAATTGATTCAGAGAAAACAATTTTAAGATGCCAACAATTTTGCAGAAAAAAACCTGAAAAACTTTAGAACTTATCAAAAACTGATAAATCACACTTACAAAATAAAATGGAGATGAAGCATACCACTCCCTTACTGATATGGATGGGTTGAACCTAAAATGGGGATACATTTTTCAGATATGGACAATGTGATTTGACCAGATTACTAGATATTGACATCTTTATTTTTTAGGGTTTTTTAATTTTCTCAGTTATAGGAAGGTTGGTTGGAGAGATGGATGAATGAATGAATGAATGAATGAATGAATGAATGAATGAATGAATGAATGAATGAATTTTTAAGCAATGAAAAACCTAGAAAATATATTTAAATAAATAATAAATTAAAATTGTCTGAATCTATTAGAACCAGAGGCAAAGGAAGATAGAAACAATCTACTGACTACTTCTAGGAAATAACCCTAAAAGAAAGAGTCCAAGGAATGTCATGGCTAAAATTCAGAGCCCCCACATCAAACTAAAAATACTGAGCTTCAAGAAAGAAGCATTTCAAGTACTATAGAGTTATAGTCAGGAGCACACAAGACCCACCAGTTTCTTCTCTTGACAAGAGGAAGTCTTAGAATACAACATTCCAAAAGAGGAGCTTACAAATAACTTACCTCAGTGATTACAATTTTATGGGGCAAGGGTACAGAAAATTGACCTTTAGTGGATTAGAGGACTTTTAATAATTTCTTATGAAAAGACCAGAGCCAAGGAGGAATTTTAAAATGAAAAAAAAAAAAGTGACCACCTCCTGACAAGGGTGCAGAAGGGACATATTTTGAACAGGATCATTGTGTGGATTTGTCTTGACTATGCTTATTTGTTACAAAGTTTGATGAGTTTTCCCTCTTTTTTCTCTTACTTTTTATTTGGCAAAAGGGGGTGTTGAGACAATAGGCTGGGGTGGGAATGGCAAAGGTAATGGTAAACAAAGGGGGCCATTGAAACATTTTTTTTTAATGCACAGAAGTATGTTTAGAAAAAAGCATATAGTAAGAGGAGAGTTTTTAAAGTAATGTGTAGGATTTATTATATACTTTAAAAAGTGGAATGAAATGAAGATCTACTATTTTACTTAGAAATTAGTCTTTGTGTTCTGAAACATGCATACATATATATCTAAATTTGTGTGTATGTATATGTATGTATGCATATACACACGTACACAGAGTCTCTTTCAGCATTTAAATTAAAAATTTTTTTAAATTTAAAATAATGTAATCTCATGTTCTATTGACCCACTGAAAGTTTCTTGAGTACAACTCCAGTAGTGGATAGGATGATTTACAACTCATCCTATTCCCTTGGAATTTGATTTCTTCTTTTAGGCCTCTATATTTGAAAGATTCTTATTCCATATAGTTTGGAAATTATGAATATGCGGTATTTGTCGTTGGGTCATTTCAGGCATGTCTGACTCTTTGTGACCCCATTTTGGGGTTTTCTTGGCAAAGATACTGCTTTGTGTGGTTTGCTATTTCCTTTTCTATATTTGGCATAATTATACCTTTTAAAGTGTTCTTAAGTTTTTATAATCTGAGGGATTGTCAGTCAGTCAATAGTCATTTATTAAACACTTATGAGGTACCAGGCACTGTGATCAGTGCTAAGGATAGAAAGAAAATGAACATGCTCTCTGCCCTAAAGGAGCTCACATTCTAAGGGAGGAGCCAATATTCAAAAATTGTAAATATAAGCCATACACAGTATACAATATAATCTGAGATGGACAACATGAACAGTGGGAGCAGGAGTGGGAAAGAGGGAAGAATCAGCAAGAGCTTCTTGACCTTAAAGGGGATGTATAGAGAGGGAGGGAATCCAGGAAACAAGGAGGGGAAGAGCATTCCAAGCATGAGAGGGACAATGAAAAGGTAAGGAATCAAAAATCAAAGTATTTATTTGATTTTGTTCCCAAAGCAAAGTACCCCTTGGTTGGAAAATGGCTGCACAATTTCACAAATCATGGCAAAGAGATGCAGTAGAATGTTACTGTATTGGAAGGAATGCCAAATCAGAATTCAGAGGCTCATGAGAAGACTCCTATGAACTGATACAGAGCGCAGTGAGCAGAACCAGAAAAAACAATACATACCATCACTACAATGATATCAATGGGAAAAATAACAACGATAACAAAAGGAAAAAAATATATGAAATCATTCCTTCCAAATTATGACTTTTCCCATCAAAGTTTTGATACTTTATGGTTTGGTAGAAGAAATCAAAAGGGAGTTTTGCAGATGCCTCAGATAAGATGTGAAGGCCAATAGATGATGCAGAAAAAAGTTTAGAAACTCAAAAATGCATTACATATATATATTACATATATTATATATATAGTATTGTACAATATCAACACATTTTATCTTGGGTTGGTGCATGTTGATGCATGATTTTCTGCTTGCAGATGATTGTGTTTTCAATGCAGCCTCTGAAGCTGATACGCAACAAAGTATGAATCAATTCTATCCTGCTTATGCTAATTTAGACCTAATAATCAACACCAAGCAACATAGGTGCTCCATCAACCACCATCATACCATTAACATATGGAACCATCAGTTACAACAAATAGAGAAGTTTTGAACGCTGCAGATGAGTTCACTTACCTTGGTAGTGCACTTTCCAGGGATGTACACATTGACAATGAGGTTGATTCATGCATTGCCAGAACTAGCTCAGTGTTTGGGAGGCTCCAAAGAAAAGTTTGGGAGAAAAAAGGTATTAGACTGATTACCAAACTGAAGGTCTACAGAGCCTTTGTGATAAACTCATTGTTTTATACCTATGAAACATGGACAGTCTACCAGCGCCATGCCAGGAAACTGAATCGTTTCCATTCGAACTGTCTTAGGAAGATTCTGAGGATCACCTGGCAGGATAAGGTACAAGACACTGAAGTCCTTGTTTGAGCTGAACTGCCGGGCCTTTAAACTATGCTTCAGAGAGTGCAACTCCGATGGGCTGGTCACATTGTTCAAATATAAAATGTACACTTGCCCAAAAAAACTATTTTATGGAGAACTCATATGGGGCAGACAGACATGGTGGTCAGATTGTGCAACATGGGAGACACTGGCACAGGACCGCTCCAAATATTCACACAGACTATCTGTGCCAAATCTGTGGTAGAGCATTCTGAGCTCATATTGGTCTGATCAGTCACAGTTGGACACAATGAAACTTCATTTTATTTGTCATTTTGGTCCTCTTAGAGAATGAAGGACAACAGCCATTTTATCTTCTATTACCATAATAATTCAGACTTCTTTTCTGGTACAAAGGAAGGGTCAATTATTTTTACATGGATTTTCCAGATCAAGGGGGTACCATGCCTCTAACTCTATGATGTGGAAGGGATAACCGTAACTGTATCTAGCTTAGACCTGGGGAAAAGTTGAGGAAATGTATTTTCTGCCCTTCTTTGAAGAGATAGTAGATTATGAGTACAGAATAGTATATATATGTACACACAGAAATATATACATATACATGCATATATGTGCATGTTTATGTGTACATGTATATATGTGTATGTACACATATTTTCAAACAAGGTTAATATTTTGACTGGTTCAGCTGAACTCAGTTTTTTCCCTTCTTTTTTATTCTTTGTTATGAAGGATAGCTCACTGAATATAGAAGAGGATATAAATATGTTCAGAAATAGAAATTACAGGACAACAAAGGCTACCAAGAAAATAAGTTTTTTTTTAATCAAAATTTTTGTCTTATTAGATTCAGACCGATCTTTTATTTGCTGAGGTCTTTCTGTATCATGACTTTGTCAGCCAGATTTGTGTCATCTGCAAGTTTGAGAAACACATAACCTATGGTTATCTCTCTTGTCCAGAAAGATATCTTGAGAAGCTTTAAGTGCTTTGCTGAAGTCTAGATAAATTATGAAACTATATCATCTCCTTTATGTACCAATCTAGCTACCTTCTTGAAACAATAAATGAATTTAGTCTAGAATGCCTTTTTTTTTTCTCAGTGAAGCCAGACTGGCCATCTTAATTATCATTTTTCAGTCATGCATATTCACTAACCATCCCTTTAATACTGCTTTCCAGAATTTTATTACTCCTCCTACACACTTTACTATTTTTCTTTTGAATAAGGTATATCTTTGCAGAATCACATTCCTCTCATGAGTCCTAGTTCCTCCAAGTTCTAGTGGTATCTATAAATTCAAATGTCTCCTTTAGTTTTCCTTATTGGTTACAAATACTTCTTGCATTGCATATGTGTGTGTGTGTCTCTGTGAACACACATGGTTTTAACTGCTGATGCTTATTTCATTTTTTTGTCTCCTATGACTTTCTGGGCATTTCTACTGGTACTTCCCCCTTACTTTATAGTTATTCTATTAAGTATTTTGTTTGTTAGATATATTGGCAGTTTAGCTCTCTTCTCTCTCTCTTTTTAGTTTGAAGACTTTTGGATTATATTAATAAGAATACATGTAAATACATTTGTATTAGCTCTTTTAATTGAAATTTTCTGTTACTTACATCAAAACAGTTATTCCAAGGATCCTTCCCTTTTTCCCTCCCAGAGATCCATCCCATGTGACAAATAGTATGATTAAGAGAAGAAAGAGGGGACAAAACTTTGCATAATGTTATATTGAAAAAGAATGAACACGTTACAATATGTAGCACCTGTTACACATCCCCACCTCCATGAAGGGAAAGGTTGGGGATATCCTCTCATATCTCTTCATTTGCGTCATATACATTCTATCTAATTTTGTTTGATTTGATTTTTTGATACCACTGTTCTTTCCATTTACATTGTTGTAGTTGTGATGTATATTGCTTTCTTGGCTCTGCTGCATCAGCTCATAAGGATATTTCATTGCTTCTATGAATTCATCATACACATAATTTTTATAGCACAATAATTTTTCATTCCACTCATATACCACCATTTGTTTGAGTATTCCCCAGTTGATGATGAGCATCTATTTTGACTCCAAAATTTAGCTATCACAAAAATTGCTAGTATAAATAACGTGTGGGGCTGTTTTTCTTATCACTGGCTTCCTTGGGGGTACAAGTTCAGTAATAGAGTCTCTGATTCAAAAGGTAACATTTTAGTCATTTCATTTGCATAGCTCCCAAATTGCTTTCCAAAGTGGTCACAATTCACAGCTCCACTAACAATGTATTGCTGTGCCCATCTTTCCACAGCCCCTCTAACATTGACTCTTGCCACATTTTTCTCATTTTTACCAAGTTCCATACTGAAAGAGGAAACTTCAAGTTTGTTTTGCATTTCTCTTATTATTAGTGATTTGGAGTCTATTAGCCCTTATCAGGCGTACTCATTCCCTGGCCAACCGTCCACCACTCCTGTATTTCACACATTCTATTGTCAGACATCATCTTCTTAGCCAACTGTTCATTCATATCCCAGTTTTGTTATTCTCCTCTGAAACCTTTGTCTCCTATCGGTATTTTAATGAAATTGAAACTGGGTGATGGTTTTAATGAGATGGAACAGAGAAGATTCCTGTTCAAGTTGGATGAGTAGATTTCTGAGATTCCTTTGAATGCTGAGATGTTGTGATATACGTTCAAACTACCCTTCAAGTTCTAGACATATGGAAAGAAGTGAGGGAACTTTTTCAGTGGCTTGCAAGGTTCTTAGCATTTATTTTTCTATCTACCACCCCCTAACGCCATCTATCTATATGTTATATTTAGATGTAAGATGAAAAGAAGGTGAAAAAAATATAAGAAATAACCCCTTGGTTCTGTGGCTTATTAGAGACGTAAAGAGTTTCTGAGGGAGAACAACAAGAAAAATTATCCCTAAAGGACAGGCAGGGAACAGCACTGAATGTCAAGAAGACGGAAATCCTCAGGCAAATTGATGCTCATGATGGGAGTCATGTGGTGAAAAGTATCTGCATGAGAAGGTAGCAGAAACAGAAGCGATGTAATTGTGGGAGGATGCTACAGACTGCTTGGCCTGGTGAAGATACTGCTTGATAATTTCTTGACACAGATAACACAACTTACAGCTAGGTGGGTTGTAATTATGGGAGGAAATTTCAACTATATAGACATCAATTGAAGTTATCTCTGTTAAAATAAAGACCATTGGATGCATTATTGGCTTTCCATTGAATACTTTCATTTTTGAGAAAGGCAATATAGGGATAAAACCTGTATTTTCATTGCTATAGGGAATTCCCAGGTGAGGATATTTCATCTACCAAGGCAGGTAAGCACCTTCTGTGCTAATTTTACAGAGCTGCCTAGAGCAGTGGTATCAAACTCAAATAGAAACAAGGCCACTAAACTGTACATAAGGATCCCTCTGGCTACATAGTCATTTAGTTTTAAAATGTAATATCACTTATGTTTTATTGTATTTTAAATTTTATTTTATTATGTATTTCCCAGTTACATTTAAATCTGATTCAGTCTACATTTGAGAGTGTTTGTAGGCCTATGCCTGGTGTTTGGCACCTCTAACCTGGAGCTCTAAGAAACTGAATGATTGATATATCCAGGGTCATGTGGCCACTATATATCACAATTAGGATTTGAACCCAAGTTTTACTGACTTCCATGGATACCTCGTGTTACCTCTCTTTTGCAAAGAGAAAATGGATAAATAGGGCTTGGGGCCTGATGCAACACAATAAGGGAGATCCAGTGGGTGAAATAGAAATGATAGAAATCTTGTAAGAAAATTACTCTGTCATTTTAGAGGTTTAGTAGCTAGGGAAGAAAAGACTGGTCATAATCCCTAGACTGATATTTACCCCTAGACAGAAAAGAGAAGAGAAATTTCCAAAAGTTCAAAGAACTTGGGTCGTTATTGATTACTCTAATTGCAGATACATGTGCGATTTCAAGAAAGTACAATTTATGCATGAATTGGAGAATTTGCTAGCATGGGTCCAATGAGAGGCAGAAGCCCCCACCTCATGCCATATTAAACTGCCCTAAATCCACTCCTGTATTGGCCTAACCTCTCAAAAAGACCTAGACAAATGGGTTCCCAAAGGGACACACAAAACACCAGCACATCTAGAGCCAACCAGGCAACTGCCACGCAGAAAGATAGAAAGCAAACAAAGCAGGATTAGGCTTCCCCAAAGTGAGGCTCCACTGAGAGCTCATTTGCCACATCAGTACTCAGAATAGCACTCTGAGAAACTCTCCCAGAAAGCTAAGAGAACTGCCAGTCCAAAGTAATCACACCCTGAGATTTTCAAAGGAACTAAGTTCAAGAGGCAGCAAAGCTCACATGAATGAGATCTGATAAGGCAATAGGTAATGATCCTGATGAGAGAGAACAGTAGCTTATGTTAAAGAGACCAAAATGACTATTGGGCCACAGGGCATAGGGTTCAGGTGCTACGGTTTTAAAAGGCCAGGTATGAAAGATAGGAAGATGCACACATATAACTAAAGATGAATACAACAGGGAGATGGAACTCAAAAAGAATGGTGTCAGGAAGACTGAAATCTAGAATGACCTGAGACTTGAGGAAAATGCTAAAGATAATTTTAAAAAAATATTTTATTCTCTAAGCTCAGTGCATAGAGAACAAAGGAGAATAGGCCTGCTGTTTGAGGAATATTAAACAATGTTAACAGATGATAGGGGGAGGCAGAACTGCTTAGTTCCTGCTTTCATTCTCTCTTTCTTTTCCTTTCAAAGAGAATGATCTTCAAACTAAAGAGGCTAGATAGAAAAAGAGGGAGGTTAAGCCTGGGATAAGTGGGAAGGCTGCGCCAGGTGCTTTAAATGAAGATTCCTGGGAAAGGCATAATAGTATGTGCGAAGAAATCACAGCTTTGGTTGCCTAAATATCATTGCTAATGTTTGAGCAATCTAATAAGAAAGGGAGAGGTGCCTGAAGACTGGCAATGGGGAATATCCTACATTTGAGGATTTTTTTAAGGATTCCAGAAACCGTGAATCAGTGAGCTTCACATCAATTTCCATCAAAATTCCAGAAAGGATTATTACATAGTGCATGAGCATTTAAAAAGAAAATTAGTGCTTACTGGAGCCAGCATGGATTCACTAAGAACGAGTTCATTCTCATGCACAGAATAGCTAATTAATAGGGAAACAAATTCAGAATTTAAACAGGTCTCAAAAGCATGAAGTGGAGTTAAATAAACTAAGGTAAGGTTTCATATGGGTAAATATAAAGAACTGCATTTAAGCTTTAAAAAATGCTTGCATAAGTACACCATGAAGACTTCGATTAAAAGCAGTTCATGTGAAAAAAAAAGATTTGGCATATTTAATGAACTTCACACTATTCAATATTGAGCTGCTCTTAGTAAGATCATATTCCAAGGGTAACTTGGATGTTGAAAATGAACAGCATTGAAATAACTAACAAAGAACATATGTTGTTAAGCAATGGCAAGAGAAGGCAAAAGAGGCTGGACTGGGTTAAGATCCAATAGGAAGTTCCTACCACCTACTTGGGTGAGAAAGAGTGATGGAGAGGACTGGTCACCAGATGCCAAAGCAGCCCAGAGACCAAAGCATGGTACCACAGTACCATAGTCCCTTCCTTTTAGGGTTTAGGAGTTCTTGGAAGAGGGAGAGAAATTGCACAAAGCAAGAATGAGCCTGAATTGACAAGATCAAGGAGGGAAGTCCAAATTCCTGAATGACGTCTGAGCCCCAGATTGAGTTTCAGTGATAAATTCAAGATGTGGTGTAGTCAACACCAATTTGAATGGTCATTGAAATTTTCAACACAAGAAACTTTTGACAAGCTAATGGAGCCCTCCTGACACTGACCTTGCTGATGGTGAAAGGAGAACCACCTGCCTCATACCTCTTGCATAACAAGGAATGTCATAATTCCTTCTAGTCATGCTACACATAATGTTGAGCGAAGTTCTGGGTATAACATTTCAGTAGAATATTAACAAACGGAAACCAGACCAGGGAAGAGTAAGCAGGATATTGATGAGAAATCCCCCTCCCCCAATCATAGTTAACATTTACAAAGCATTTTAAGGTTTGCAAATCTCCTTATGTATCTTATTTGTTCCTCCCAACAACCCTGTGAGTGGATGCTATTATTAACACTATTTTACAGATCAGAAAATTAAGCCTGAAAAATCTTACCTGGCTTGCCCAAGCTTACACAGCTGATAAGTATCCAAATCAGTATTTGAATTTGGATCTTCATGGTTCCAAGTAAATTGTTCCAACCTAGCTATCTGTGTTAAATTCCCACCCTAATAAGAGCTTATTGAGGTCAGGGACTCTTTCATGCCTTTCTTTGTATACCTTAATGCTTAAAACAGTGTCTAGCATATGCTATGTGCTTAATCATTGCTTATTGATTTGACATAAAGAGTTAAAAAGATGTTTAGCCTAGAAAAGACAAGACACATGCATGCACAGGGGTGGGGGAGGAACAACTTAATAGCTGTCTTCAAATTTTGAAAAGCTGTCATATTGTGTTAAATTGATTCTATGTGGCTTTGGTATAAAGAACTAGCAACAATGAACCGAATCCACATGGAAAGAGATTTAAGGCTCAACCTAAGGAGGAACATTCTCTTAATTAGAGCTATCCAAAAGCGGAATAGGCTGCCTTCTGAGACCAATCAACATACTTAAGCTGAGGCAAGATAAGCGCCTGTAGAGGAGATTCTCTTCCTTGGATAGAAGGTTGGACCAGATTAGTTCTGAGTTTTCTTCCAGCTCTGGGGTCTGGAGATATCCTCTTCCCTGATATATGTAGTCTCTTAAGATCAATGACTCTCGTCTCTCTGCACCACATAAATACTCTTGTTCCATTTTAAGCATTTTATGGTAAACTGAAACGATTATTACCAAATAAATTACTTAGGGTCATAGCTCTACTTGTGTTGTCAAGTGTAATTTGTTTAAATGAAAGTCCTTAGTTTATTATCATCATTACAATCTTTATAAGAAATTATATGCTTCAATTTAGGAAGTAAAGGAGAAATATGGGTTTTGTATCACTTCGAAAGCATCCACCTCAGCCAAGGTTTTCTCACTGTGACAGCTGTCATTAAGTTGAGGTCTTTTTTTTTTAGTTGACAAATGATCACACTTCCTACAAAGGAAATATAAAGGGGATTTTAATTAATGGATTGGTTAATAGCTCTTCCCTGATTTGAAAACATTAGCCTAAATTCAATCTTTAGTTATAACCATAAAGAAAATTTAGATATTCAGTAATTAGGTATATATCCTTGTCTGTGTGTGCTTTTGCACGTAATCCTGGACTGATGAAGTTGGGAAGGCTTGAGTTCAAATCTAGCCTCTGATACTTACTAGCTGTGTTTACCTGGGCAAGTTATTTAACTGCTGTCTGCCTTAGGTTCTTCATCTGTAAAATGTAGTAATCATAGCATCTACTTTCCAGGGTTGTTATAAGGATTAATTATGTATAAAGGTCTCTGCAAGCCTTAAAGTAATACACTTTCCTTGCATTTTGTTGTGGCCCTCCAAGGGTTCTGTGAACCCATCTGGCAGAGTGCATGGCTCCTTAACTGAGTCTCTTGGATTGTCATACCTTACTAACCCTCCTCTGCTACAGAATAAATCCCACCAAACAACCCTGGTTTGAATTAGGTAAAATGTCCTGAACCTGCTCCCTCCATGGAATTTCTCATTCTAGCTTTTGTTCCCACATTATCCTAAGGGGCAACTTTCTGACTTAAATGGAAACTCGGATTTGGAAAAGTCTACTAGTCTACCAGTTCCCTCGTCCATGGCAGCACTGAGCTGGGACATGAGGAGAGAACTGGAACATGTACAGTGCTCAGCATGGCACCATGTTCTGGGAGATCCACATTCAATGTATGGCAATAAAGTGAATTGGGAGCTATAGGAAAGTGCAGATTATGCAGCACTGGGGTCAGGCATCTCCCTAAGGATTTATAGCCAGGAGGAAGTGTACTTCTCAGTACAGTACTCCCAATGTATACTATAGGCTGTGTACCAGTCTAACCTGGAGGTTACAAAAGCAGAGGGAATGATGGAGAAGTCTTCATCTGAGGGAAGTCGTCACCATTTCCATGGTAACTCTCTCCCCTTCTAGGGAGATAGCAGCAGCTGTTCAACAGCACACACCCTGGAATAATGCAAATCAGTAGTCGGTGAAACACTCTGAATCCATTTCAAACTGTTATATGCATGAGATTTGGGGTAAGAGGAATTAAATTAACCAAGCAGAGATTTGGCAAATAGGCCCATGTTTGCATCCATAGTCCTTTGCAAAGTTCCAAGGTGGAAAAAGTCCAAGCTGGTTAGGAATTAGCTCTGAATATGTCATTATACTGCCTTGATAGGGTAATAGAGTGAAGATTTACTAAACAGGATTGTGAGAAATATGTCATTTTAGAGAAAGGACCAAGGGGATAATACTTGGTGAAAAAAAAGAAAGAGGGCAAGAAAGGAAATTGAAGCATAATAGATACTATAATAAATGAATAAGGGGACCTTTGTAAGGAGAAGATAAATAGACCATGGGAGAATGAAAAGTCATGATCCCAGGGTCTAACTCAGGCCTTCAGTCAGTTTGCATGAATTTTACACTATTTAAACCTCTTTTCCCCTTTATCTATTTTAAAAAATCAGGTTTTCTGCTGTCTCCCCTATTTAATTTTCTCCTTTCTTTGCCCATTACATCTTAAGAACACAAAATTTGCCTTTAGCATCTTAGTGATAGTTAATAATATGATAACAATAATTACCATTTACAGAATGCTTTAGGGTTCTCAAAACACTTTATAAATATTGTATCATTTTATCTTCATTTTAGTTCTGGGAGATACATATTATTATCATTCACAATTTGCAGATTAGAAAGTAAGGCAAATAGAGGTCCAGTGACTTTCTCATACATAGACAGCTAGGAAGCACATGAGACAAGATTTGAAAGCACGTCTTCCTCACTCCATATCCACCCCTTTATCCGTTGCCTCACCCAGCATTTCACGACAGCACCAAGGACAGGTATGTCTCACTTTGTCCAATAATTACATTTCTGGAAGACATAGCTATATGCCAGGCATCCAAATTTTGGAATGTATATCTCAATTGACATTAACAACTTGGAGCACTATTCCTAGAGAAAAGATTTGGGTCTTGTTATGAAGAACATCATATGTTAGCCTGGAATAAACCTTTTTAAGTGGCATATTTAAGAGAAAAATATATTAATAACATTAATAACTGATAATAATAATAAATAACATTGACAATGTTATACAAAAGAAGCTACTAAGTTGAAATGAAAAGCAACTATGGTTATTTTTAAGTTTAGTGCACTAGATTAAAGGCCTAAAGGAAAAAGAGTAGGATGAGCACAAATGAAAGATAGGCCTTGGATTCAGATGTTGTTCAACTTTTCTTCAGTCTACTTTTCCAGCCCCCTTGCACTTTGTGGAAGCTACTAGGAGACCAGAGGCCACAGTTCAAAATGGATTCAGAATATGAATATATTCTTAATAAACTAAAACATTGTACTAATTGTAAATGAAATAAGAGGGAATCCATTTGCTCCAATGACTTTTTTAAGAACATTTGATTGTGGCTCACATTAAATAAAGAAATGCTAAGGGGCAGAATACAAGACTTGTCGATGAAGGAAGAATGTGGGTTATACACCAGTAACACAAACAGTGCCCCACTGGTAAATGCGATAACAGATCTGTCATCTCCTTGAACTCTCTTCCTAGATCTATCCTCTCTTCCGCAGCCAAACTCCTAGAGAAAGGTTGTATATGCTTTTTTCCTCTTCTTTCTTTCCTCCTACTCACTTTTTAACCTCCGAAATATGGCTTCCGTCCTCAGTACTTGACTGTAGGGGTTCTTTCCTAGGTCACCAATAATCTCTTCACTGCCAAATCCAATGGCCATTTCTCAGTGCTCATGCTTCTTGACTTTTCTGAAGCATTTGAGGTGACCTGAATATCTCTGTTTTTTCAGGGAAATCTCTCCTCTCACTTTTCACGTTGCTACTCTTTCATAAATTTCTTCCTATCTGTCTAACTGATCTTTCTCAGTCTTATTTGCAGTCTCACTGCCGAATTCTAGCTTCCTTTGTGTGACTGTACTTCAGAGACCCTCTTCTCTATACATGCTGCCTCTTGATGATATTACCAGACTCCTACAGATTCAGCTATCATTTCTTTGTAAATGACTCCTAGATCCTCAAGTCCAACTCTCACCTTTCCCTTAAACTCTGCCCTTTCCTCTCCAGCTCTCCACTGGACATCTCCACCTGGATTTTTCCTAGTTATCTCAAGCTGACCATGTCCAAAAGAACTCTATCTTTCTCTCAAACCCCACTTTCTCCTAACTTCCCTATTTTTGGTGAGGACACCCCCATTTCTCTACTCATTTAAATTCACAACCTAAGAGTTATCTTTCCTTCTTTACTTTCACTCACCCCTTCTAATCAGTTTCCTTTTTTTTTTCTTATTTCACCAGCTCAACATACCTTCTTGCATCATTGTCTTTCATCTGACATCACTGCAGCCTGCTCCAGGCCCTCTTCACTTCTCAGGTAGCCTATTGCAATAGCTTCATATTTGGTCTGCCTATATCAAGTCTCTCCTCTCCCCATAGCTATCCCTGAAGTGCACTTCTGACCACATCATTCCCTTGCTTAAGAAGCTTCAGTGGCTGGCTCATCATTGTCTTCAAGATAAAACACAACCTCCTTCGGTGCTTTTAAAGCCCTGTGTAATCTGACTCCAGCTTATTCCCAGGCTGTTTACATAGTAGGATAATAGACACACAGGTGGAAAGAAATTTAGAAGCCATCTTGTCTCACCCCCTGATTTTACAGATGATGAACTAAAGCCCTCAGATAATGCATGAGTTCCCCAAAGTCATATAGGTAATAAGTAGGAGGGCAAACATTTGAAATTTTGGGTCAAGTGACTCCAAATGCAGCACTAGATCCATGCACATTCCAGACTAACCCATAGTAGGTACTTTATCAATGCTTATACATTGATTGGTCAGCCAGGAATCAAGTGAACAACAAATATCCATCAGTAAGAGTCAAAGGCTAACCAGAAGAGTTTAGCAACAGGTCAGTGAATCAAACAATGGAACTCTGTGTAGAGGGAAAATGAGAGCGGCATCTGGGACAGAAATAACCAGTTGACCAAGGAAATCAGCTGTGATTGGAAAATGTGTTTGGAAGCACTTTTACCCCTTCTACTTAATGGAAGTAGTCTTGTAGCAACAAGCACTTGGGATGTAATTTTTTATTCCTATGTTTAGACTACTATACACATACTCAGATTAATGTCTTTGTGGGCAGGAACAAAGATTTAGGTAGTAGTTGTCTGAAAATATTTGTGACACATTTAAAACAAGCATGCAATTTAAATTTGAGCCCATTGTCCCAGAGGAACTGAAAAATCAATGAAATTATCTTCTGCTTGTGTGTAGTTCAGTTAATCTCCTGGTTTATCGATTTTATATTATCTGGCTATTCTGCATAACAAGAAAGTTATATAGAACTATTGCAAGAATATAATAAAAGTTGGCATGTTTTACCATTATTTATATAATTCATGAATCACCATGAATTATACCAATGGAATATATCCAAAGGTATTCACCAGGGTCATGGAGAATTTCCTACCCAAAGCCCAAGAGATTATCCCTACTGATGGTGAGATTCTCCAAATACTCTGACCTCACCATTGCGCTGATTTCATTTAGCCCTAGAATAGTAAAGGACTTTGTAACAGCAAGGACCCCGGCATACAAAAGAGGCCTGATGTACAGGTTCTTAGATCTTCTTTTCTAAAAGGCAGCAACTTTTGAGGAGTCAACAAACTACTTTAATCAAGCACATATATCATTCATTTAGTTTAGGGGGAAAAGTCAGCACCCTGAACTTAAGAGAAATTACAAACAGAAAGACCAACAGATAAGGTTTCCAACTGGCTGACCGTAGATAATACATATATCATTACCAGAGATAGAAGCACCAAAATCTGAATTTTCAAAGCTGGGGGGGATTCTTAGCAACTACCCAGAGTCTCATCTGGCACACAAACCTTCTTCCAAAAAATACACCCCAAAGTAAAATCTCACATCAGAGTATATGTATACTCTTTTCAGAGCTGGAGGGCACAACCCTTGTGACCCAATACTTCATTACAAATTAACAAAAGATGTCTGAGGCTTATTAATAGGTGGGGAAGATCTTTAACTCCCACCCACCATTACCCTTACATTAACATTGCAGGTTTCTCTAATGAAGCCTATTATCAAACATTGATTAGCGTCCACATTGAAAAAAAAATGGATGAAGAACATGCTTTGGCAGGATGATAATATGTGTTTAATTCATCCCTATGTCTTTGTCAGAGAATATAGACAGTAATGAGTTGGGTCTAGAATTGAGTCAGTGGAGAAACAATATTGTATATGTGAAACTACATTACAATGATTTCACTCTGTACCCCATCACAAAATTCCATCTGTCTAAGACCAATATACCTAGCAGTGTAAATGACTGAGTCACAACACTCTGTGATCTCAGAAGAATACAAATGTCAAATTCACAAGAGAACCATGCAAAGTATAGGTGGTATGCTTAAGCTAGCTGTAGCATTATTACCAATGAAAATTTAAAGGACCCCATCAAAGACATACCAATCAGAAAAAGAAGTGCATTAGTTACATGGTGAGAAAGAGGGATGAGAGATGGACATCACTGAAATTCAGAGTATGTAGATGACCAGAGGGTCATCTATATCACATTGAATAAACCTCTATAGAGGGTTTATTGAAAGCCTTGGGGAAAAAATGATAAGGGATGAGAGTCATATGGGTTGTAACCTGCACTGATAGAAAGCTATCCATACTGATGAAATCAAAGAACCTTTGAAGCCATGAATTATATTTATGTAATTCATCTAAACATCTTCCTCCAGAACCACTGTTGCATGAATAAATCATAATACTACCCAGGGAAAGGTCACTAGTGTCACTTTAGGGGGAGGGGAAATGGTTTGCCCTCCTAAAAGAAGTAATTTTTGTACCCATACCAGGCAGGAGATTGAGCAGCTGTGGACCAGGATCCATACTTCCCAAGGACACTAAGTCTAATTTTAAGAAATGGAAGATGTGCCCATCACATTTTCAAAAAGATAAGAGAGAGAACAGAAAGTCTGAGGGCAATAAGATTGAGGAAACAGGGTTGTGGAGCTGATCTGGAAGCCTGTAACACATTTGTTAACTCCAATAACAGGATCTATAATGTGAGAAAATGAGTGTTTGCACCATTCTATACATTTTAGGTATGGAGATATGGGAAGTGATTCTTTCCTTGTCTATCTTTTCAGTCGCAGCTCTACCACTAACTGGCTGAATGACCTTCCCCAAGTCACTTACTTCTTTGCCTCAGTTTTCTTGTTTATAAAATGAAAAAAAAAGTGACACCTGCCCCCTCACAGGGTTGTTATCATTTAAAAAAACAGCTAAAGAAGTAGATCCCAAAAGTTCAAAAGCATTCTATAAATATAAGGCACCATGATTATTGTCTTCTTTTCTGTATCTGCTTTGCCTAATAATTTCTGATACTAGGATGTTAGGGAGTATGCACTGTGAAAACTCTTCAATCATGTTAAAGAGTTATTTACATAGCTCCCTGAGCCATCCAAAGAAAGGGACTTACAGAATTAAATTCACTAAGTAAGCCAACCAACAGACAAATAAATTCATCTCACAGAGAATAAATCAGAAGATAGGAAGGGAATGGTAGATTAAAAATACAAGTCAAACAACAATGAATATCTTTATTAACTATTACTTTTTCAAAATCACTACTTCTTATTTCTCCATGCCCAATTCAGAGGACTCTACCAAAAAATGGCAGTGAGGGGAAAACTCTCTGAAAAATAAGAGTTTATTCTTAGCAAAAACTGCATTCTTTGAAACTGGCAGGCAGACACATAGTCTTAGCATTAAATGATATTCGATGATCACCATTAGCCATCAACAGGGTAAACTGGGAGGAAATAAAAGGCATCATAATATTAAGTTTATTAACAACTCATATTTCTAAAATAATATTGAAGACATAAAAAGTGATTTGGTTTGTTACAATCCTTTAAAGGCTAAGTCATCGCCAACTCCAGGAGGTTTTCTTGAGCACAGTGCCTTGCACATGGTAGTTCCTTAAAGAAAGGCTTATTGACTGACCAACTAGCTGGCTTGATCCCCTGGTTATTGATATTTTTCTCTTGAAATTGATAACACTTTTCACTGTGCTTCTCTAATGCACTTATCCTGTAATATTTTTATATTATTTATAGTTTTCTTTTCTCTCCTAGTGGACAGTAAGATTCATAAGGCCAGATTTTTTCTAATGTAGACTTTGTGTCCCCAGAAAACAATGTTCTACATAGAGTAGTTGCTTTATGTGTGCTGAATTAAGGGAGGGGAAGGGAAGGGAAGGGAAGGGAAGGGAAGGGAAGGGAAGGGAAGGGAAGGGAAGGGAAGGGAAGGGAAGGGAAGGGAAGGGGAAGGGAAGGGGAGGGGAGGGGAGGGGAGGGGGGGAGGGGAGGGGAGGGGAGGGGAGGGAAGGGGAGGGGAAGGAAGGAGAGGGGAGGGGAGGGAGGGGAGGGGAGGGAGGGGAGGGGAGGGAAGGGGAGGGGAGGGGAGGGGAGGGGAGGGAAGAGGAGGGGAGGGGAGGGATACGGAGATAAGACAGGACAAAAGAAAGGAACAAGTATTTACTAATTGCCTGCTATGTGTCATGCACTATGCTTAATAAATATCTCACCTGCTAATGATAATAAAGGAGTACAGGAGTGTTTATTGAATGAATGAAAGAAACAAAAGCATATGTAGTTGTATATGATGGTATAGTAGGTTTTAGAAACTTCCCCTTTATTGTCATAGAAGAAATGCCAAACTGGGAGAAAAGAGATCTGGGGTCTAGTTCTGGTTCAGCCATTGACAAGCTTGGGTAGACGCCCAAGCTTTTTTGGTCTTAGGTTTCTTCAAATATAAGTAACAAGAACAACATGAATAACCACTGCCACGTGGAGAATTTTAGCACCTTATATACTCTGGATTCCTTCCAGTTCCCTCGTTCAGACCATCATCTCTAACTGCGCTAAATGTGATAGCTTCCTAACTGGTCACCTTTCTCCAAATGTCTTACCTCTTCAATCAACCCTCCACGTAGCTGCCAAAATGATTTATCTAAAATGTAGACTTGACTATATCATTCCCCAACTCCATAAATCCCCATGACTCCTTATTGCATCTAGAATAAAATATTATTAAATATTTTCGAATCTGACCCCAACTGTTCTTTCTTGGTTCTGTTTATGATGTCCTCAGATTGGTCAGCACATCTCAGGTGTGTTCTCACCCTGGAGGTTTCCTATCACCTTCTCATTTTGGAATATTCTGGAGCCAGCTGTGGTTCTCTTCTCCCATGACAGGCTTCCCCAGAACATCCATTTTGAGTAAAGACCCAGGTGAGTCAAGCTTTGTTGTCCTCTTGCCTCTGCTCCTGACTCTCCAGACTTAGGCACACTGCCCTCCTTTGGATCCCCCTCATGCATTCCCCTGTCTTTTGACTCTGTTATGTGTTTTCTTAGAATATAAGCTCCTTGAGGGCAGGGGCTAGCTTGGTTTTTGCTTGTATGTGCTTAGGACAATAACTAGCACATAGTAAGTACTTAATCAATGCTTACTGACTTAATTTTCCAAGCATATTATTAGACATTGCCCTTCTTTCCACTCTCTATGAGCCAGGAAAAGTGCCCTTCTTTCTCTCTGTTTCTCATGTGCTGTATTCTGCTTTCTATCTTCCTGCCCTTGTATTGGCTGTCCCCATGCTTGGGGGACATCCTTGAACTCTTTATTTCCTTCAAAGCTGCTGAAATGACATCAAGATTGCCTTAATTCCTCCCACCTTCCACCTCTTCTTCCTCCAAAAATCATATTTTTATTTTGTAAACAGTTTGCATTTATGTACTGGTCACCCATTATAGAAATAAACTTCTTGCAGATAAGAATGATTCATTTCTGCCTTTGAATCCCTAGCACTTTGCATAGAAATTATAACCCAAGAAAGGCTTTTGGACTGAATGATTTCAGCTCAAGAGCTAAGATTCTCTGATCCCAAGACATTCTCTGGCCTTCACAACAATAATCTTATGAGGTAGTACCATCATCCCAACTTTACAGAGGGGGAAACCAAGGCTGAGAACAATTAAATAGTTTGGCCATGGTTACACAACTAGAAAATGTCAGAGGTCAGATTTCCACCCAGGCATCTCTTGATTCCAAATCTGACATTCTTTCCATTACATGCCATACTACTCCCATAAAATGAATGGGTTGGACCAGATAACTTTTAAGTCCCTTCTACCTCTAAAGTTCAGTTCTTAGCAGGAAGATGTAGAAAGGTTGTAAAATCCAATTTTCTCCAATTCATTAAAATGTTTATATTAGTCATATGTGAAGAAGCAAAGGCATTTTGTGAATAATTACAGATACATGGAGTTTGAAAGCTTAGACAGAAAGCCTATGTATACTCTAAATCCTGATATGTTAGCATTGGCAAGTATCTAAGAGATTATTTCATTTAACACCTTCATTTCAAAGATGAGGAAACTGAGTCCCAGCAACTTGAATTGACTTGCCTGAGGTCACAGAGCTACCTATCCAGGACTAAAGTAGAGGTTTCCAGACCTCCCTCCAGGCCGCTAGAATTGTGATAGGACCAGGGGTTGTTTTTTGTTTTCTTTTGCTTTGTCTCATCATCTCTGACTTCCTCCTCCCAGGCATCTTGATTGGCCCTTCCTTCCCTAATACAGTATCTTGGCCTGAGGACATAAGTCCTGTTGGCCTTATAGTTAGTACCTCTGAGATTTGATGGTTGATTACTTAAGTGGGCATAACCTGGTGTTTGCTATATTTGTACATGGTAAACCTCCTTTGTTCAACAACTCCTGAATTTGTCCCAATGTTGAACCTGAACTGAGATGGCACTGGGGTTATAGTATCCACAACAACAGCAATGCCTTTCCGATTTGGGGACATGGGCATGAGTGGTAGGTTGGTTTCACCTCTTCTTTGAGCTTTCCCATGACCTGTCTCATTTTTCAGGAATGTGGATACTTTGCAAAACACTCATTTTGGAAATATCCGTTGTTATTTCAATGCAACTTCCTGATCATGCAAACAGGCTGCCTACCATAAATCATGTAAAGTACCTGAAAACATGATTTATGGACTAAGTTATGGCAAACAGGGTCCTTTAATATTCTTAACCCTTCAGAATGTTTTTACCTATCACTGAGACAGTCTTTTTTCTCCAAGATAAGAAAAAAAATAGGAACCTATGGCTCCTCCTCCTTTTTTAAACTTCTCCTAGGTAAAGGATTTTCAATATGCCACCAAGTATTTTAAGTACACTAAAGAAATTTGAATTCTTCTTTGAAGTGTTTTGAATTCCAATGCTCATCACCCTTGTGATGCCGCAATAGGTATCTATTTAGGCAGCACCTCACTCTGTAATTAAAGAACTGCCCTTAATGATATCTTGCTACAAATGAAAAAGAGCAAATATGGTGTAGTTTGTTGCAGAAAATTTTCCATGAAAGAACCTAGAGAACTCAAGATGAAACTAATTGAAACCATATGACTTGTTGAAAAGGGATGTGGAAAAATGCTTGTAACGGGCAGCAAATGAACCCCATGACTCATTAGGGCTTCCACTGAGGAAGATGTTACTTCCACAGTTCATAAATTGCTCCTATATGTTTTACTCCATGTCTACAAAAGTTATTCTTTCTTTGCATGGGTGTGGAGATATGTGTAGAGACACACCTATGCAACTATTTGCTATATTTACATATGCAAAGAAATCATATACTAAGAGCCCTTTTCTCCCTCCCCTTTGGCTCAATATGTTATCGCTTCATCAAACCAACAAATTAAAAACAATTTCCAATTTCTTCCACAAATACCTAGCGGCTAAACATTATTAATGCATTTGTCTGAAAGGCACAAACTCAAACATTGCTCATTTAAGGAAGAAGAATATACAGCGCTGATCGCTTGCAATCAGTTTCAGTAATCTACATTTTCTTTACAGAGGTGAAAGTTTATCTCACCATCAAACCACAGTTATCACTTTGCCACTGCCATTCATCAACTCTGATTTTTCTGAGCCTCAAATCATTGCTTTCTGGGGCTAGAAATGTAAACTGTTGACTTTGTCTTTTGACGTTCTCCCCGAAATAAAAAAGGGCTACCAACAAGACATGACTACATCATCTGTCTGCAAGAATCCCCTAATAATTTATGTTTGCTTTCAGTCATCAGAGATTCTAAGGCTTTTATAATTATAAAATAAGCCCAATAGCTCACTATTATTTTCAGAAGATTGAAAACCATTAGAGATTTTCCTCTTTTTATGGGTATGTGGTCCACTCATTTTTCAGTGGTGCTGTGTCACATTTAGACTTTGTCAGCATATTACTCGTCCAACAATAATGTTTTCAACAAATTGTGGTGGTTGAGTGGGGGTGGGGAGAGAAGGAATGGGAGGCAGGATGTTTCTTAGCTCATTCCTGCCTCAAGCTGAAGGACTTAATTTCATTTCACAATGGAAACTCTCAACAAGTCACTTTCTTTCACCCCTTCTCTTTTCGTATATAATCTTCACAGACAATCTTTTTCAGAACAATGCTTTGAAATCATTCCAGATTTGAAAGAGTACATGAAAGTCATCAAGCAGAAAGGCATCTCAAAAAGAGATTTATGTGAATTCTTCCTCAGTACAATTACTGCAATTAGATACATGCATACCTTTGTGTCTTTAATATTCTAATTTTCCTGGCTTGATGATTAGAAGCAGTTCCTCACTTGAAAAAGATCTAAAACTCAGGGTTTTGATGGCATTTTCAACTAAACAGGTTTTGCAAGTTGTAAATGAAATAGTAAGGACAGATGTCAAGGTCAACGTAATTACTAGTTTCTCATTTGGGTTACTATTTCCACAGGCCTCACATACAATACTCAGTCCTGCATTTACAGTTGTCTACAGTTTGGTTCCCAGCTCCTTCTCCAGTCTTCTTTTGTAGTACACTCCTTCATCAAATAGGATTCCATCAAACTGGCCTACTGTTCCTCACAATGGAACATTCCATCTGTCATCTCTGTGTCATTGCCCAATGATCACACTTGTCTGGAATGTATTCCTTTCTCTCCTCCAATTCCAAGGATATTTAGGTTCTTTCTAAGCACACAATCAAGTCTTAAGGTCTTTCCTGATATTTCCAGTTATTAGCGTTTCTCCTCCCCCCAAATTACTGTTTGGCCATATATATGTGTGTGTGTGTGTGTGTGTGTGTGTGTGTACATATATATGTATACTTTATGTAAACATTCTTGAGCATATGTTATGAACTAAATTTGTTTGTTGAATCAAGTTGAATACAGAGAACACCACAAAGCTCATCTCGAAGATCCTCCATGTGTAGAAATTGACTTTGGAGGTTGTTTTCATATGTGTTTTCTGTAGGTGTCCCAGTGTGAACTTCATTTGTTAAAGGAACAAAAACCTAAGCCCACATTCTTGTTGACTCTTTATCAAATCCAAAGATGCAGATGTGCACAACAAAAGAAACATTTGGCTAGGTAGCTGAAAATGTGCTTATTCCAAAAGGAAGCTCATAAAAATTATATTTATCCCTGAGAGAAGAGGCTGGCATAAAAGAGGGCGAATTCAAAGAGGAATTGTGGTGTCAGGTTATTTGCATTTCTGATAGTCCTGAAATTATTAGATAGCAATTTTCTTTGATCTTTCTCCCTATCAGTCACCAACGGCCTGTTTTTGGTGTTTCCTGAGCACTGGGAAAGGTCCTATTCTGAATGGCATTCATTTCTGTATTTTTATGCCTAAGTTTGTGGATGATCACTACGTTCTAAAGCCACACAAGGATATTCTATGAATAGTCCTTCAGAACTGCACACACACACACACACACACACACACACACACACACACACACCTTGGAGGAAATAAACTAACAGAAAAGGAGTGAGATGCTGATTAAAAGGCATGTTTCAATGGAAAATTATTTCAAAGCCAAAACTAATAGGCGCTGTCCAGCTAAACAGGTTTGGGGAGTAGTGTGGAAATTGGCAAATTATAATAAAAGACAAGGGCAGTAAAATTTTCTCTCTCTCTTTCTCATTAGATTCTTTTACAAGAGGCTATTCAATTTTAATGCATATTAACCTATTTCTTCCACACAAGTGAGCTCCTCTATTCTATCTATCCATCAATCTATAATCTATCTATCTGCTACATTGACTAGAATGAAGTTTAATAAGATACATTTATATGTATATATTTTCATGTCATTGCAGTACTCCAATATTCTATTGGAAGTACAGATGAGAACTCTCTTTTATCTGTCATTGGCTAACAGATTTCTGAAATTAAGTGGTTAAACCAGTAGGTTTGTCGGTACCTTGGTTTGGCTCGCAGATTTGTTCAGCTCACTAATCTTTGTGTCTGGGAACCTGCCTTTGTTCGAGCACCTAGGCCTTAGCTCCGCCTTTTGAAAGTTGAGCCTGGTGTTTGCTGGTTGCTGAACTGCTATTTGGAAATCCCTCCATTCTGTTAGGTCCCAAAGATTTTTTTTAAATTCCTGATAAAATGCTTCTTAAACTCAACCACAAAAGGGGGGAGGGGGGAAATCTCTTCCCTTTTTTTCCTTGGTGCTGACAGCTTGTCTCTCTCTATTTTTCATCCAAACAACTAGAGCTCTGTAAATCTTGTCCAGAAGACACAGACTGAAAGAATTAATCAAAGGGTTGTTTATGAGCTGTTCCAAGCAGATTAAATGTTGTGTTGACAACACAATTTGCAAATTATCTATCAACATCAACAGACACTCAGGGATGAGCCAAACCCATTTGGATACCTCAAGATGCAGGGGGACCACCTAATATTCAGGCGACTTTCCAAAATCAAGTCTTTTCAAAAGAGCTTTCTCTATTATAGTGCTCATTCAATTCCTTGGTACATTTCAGTCCACAATCCAATTGTTATTTCCACTATGACTAAATACAAAGTTTGCTAGCATGGTAACACTCAAATACCATGGGATCATAGAATGTTAGAACTAAAAGGCTTCCTTAGAGATCATGTGCTCCAAATTCCTCATTTCACAGTTGAGAAAATCAAGCCCCAGAGAGTGGAAGTGATTTGTCCAAGGTCACATCTTCAGTAGCAACAGGGAGGACAAAAAGAGCAATCTCCCAAAGTTGTAATCATAAAGAAGATGTATACTAGACAGTCATCCATAGGGGAAATATTCCTTTTTTTTCTTTTTCAGTGGTCAGGGTTTTTATGGTTTGGTAGTTTTGATGGAACTGTCTTGAACACAGAAACCCAAGGGATGGTAAAAAGACTATGCTCAAGGTAGAACTCACTTTCCGCAAGGCATGAGTTCTGAAAAAGTTGTGAAGAAATCAATTTGGGGCAAATTGAATCATTTTGTAAATTGCACTGGAGGACTCTACCATTTAATTCATTCTGGACCAAAGCCTTTTATAAAGCAAATATTTACCACACACCCCCATTTCTCTTGTGGGCAAAACCAGATATTTATATCTTGGACTTGTTTAAAGCAAATTGCACCCACCAACTGAAGGTCATTTCTATAAAGGCTTATCAAGGTGTTCGATCACAAACAGGTTCAAACTCTTAAGAATAATTTTAAAGACCCAACGAGTTTTCCAGCATGTTGTACTGGGGAAGGGGGGGAACAACAATACAGAGTTTTCAGTTATTAAATTCTAGCAGCTTTGAAAAAGGAACACACAATTCAGTTCTTTTCATAAGGACAATGCTAACCACTTCTTCTGTGGCCTTCATTGTGCTAGGTGCATAGGTTCAAAGAAGAAGTATATGATGAAGTCCCTGTGCTTAAGTTGTTAACTATCCTGTTGGCAAGATGGAAATAATGGTAATAATAATAACTGACATTTATATAGCACTTTAAGGTTTTCAAAAGTTTACAAATATTATCTGATTCCATTATCTCCATTTTACAGATGGGAGAACTAAGGTAGACAGGTTAAGTGACTTATCTAGGGAATGTCTGAGGTTGGACATGAACTCAGGTCTTCTTGACTCTGGGTCCAGCATTCCATCTTCTGAACCACCTGAAACAGTGGTGGTTTCAGATCATTTTGAGACAGTCTGCAATCAGGTGCTTGAGAGACAAAAATCAAGTACCAAAATCTCCTGGATTGTTGGCCTCCCTCAGTTCAGCAACTATTACAATTCTTAATCTTGGTGAGAAGCAGCTTAGTATGGTAGAAAAAATGCTGGATGGGTAGTCAGAATACTGATTTACCATGCCCAGCTCAACTACTTACTAGCTATATAATCCTGAGTAAATCTCTTGACTTCTCTGGACCTCAGTTTCTTTATCTGTAAAATGGGCTAAATGAGATCCATTCAAGTTTCAATCTATTGGCATTTGATCAACTAATTGAGTAGTTCAGAATCTCAATTTGTAGACTAATGAGACTTCTTATCTAAATAATGGCTTCTAGACTAGGTACCGTGCCATTGCCTATAAAGTATGCTTTGAATGGTGCTACAAGGACTAGGCTTATGAAACAGGAATTAAGCCTCTGTCTCCTCATGTTGGACCAAGTAGAGCTATTCATTTAGGTTAGATAAAGAAGTGACCAAGGACTGATACTATCATTAGGAGGCTACTGTTGACATGTATATAGGCTACCTGAGAAAGGTGAGAAGTTCTGTGGAATATCTTTTAGCCTTCTCAGATTATAATGAATTTCATTTATTTTTTGCATTAGTTCATAGGATAAGATTCTGGCCTTGTAAGAATAAGATCAAGAAGAGAATTGTGTTAGGCAGAGGAAAGGTGGCTAAATGGGAGAGAAAAGTCCAAGGAAGAGGAAGGAATAAAGAGCAGGAGGAAAAAATAACAGAGAAGAAATATATTTAGGTGAAACTGAGGCCTTTCACAAGCTCTTTTCTCACTCTAATTGCTTCTCAGGTTATCCTGTATTTAGATGGTTTATACATTTGTGTTTCTTCCTGTCTCCCCCATTAGATTGTGAGCTCCTTGAGGGTAGGGATTATGTTTTGTCTCTTTTTGTATCCCCAGTGTTTAGTACAGTAACTGGCAGATAGTAGGCCATTATTAAATGTTTATTCCTAGAGATATCTATAGGATTTTTTTCTTACCTTTCCTCCTTCACCAGGTGTAATTAAGTAACTCAAATCCAGCTATATGTAAGGATGGTGACAAAGAACAGAAGTATTGGAAAAAAGTCACATTGAGACATTTGATGCTTTATTATTATCAACATCAAACCCAAGATTAAATATTCCATGACCAAAATCCAGGTCTGGGATGCCTCCCCTTTTCCTAGAATTATCCATGCTATATCACCCACCATTTTTTTCTTAATTCGAGTTACCATATAGCATCTTGAATCCATTAAATGGGAAAATGTATGCAAATACTTTGAGAAAGTTTAAAACACCATAAGATTGGAAGTTATTGTTAAGAATAGCAGTATCACCTGCTCTACACAGAGACAGAGACATACTTCAAAGAAATAATGATGGAAAGGAAGTAAGAGCATCACGATACAGTGGAAACAATGCTGGCTTGGGAATTAGGAGACATAGTTTTTAGGGCAGCCTCTGCCACAAACTGCAACCATGGACACCTTGAATAACATTTTTGGGCCACAGTACACTCCTTTTCAAAATGGGGGTGTGGAAATAAATGAAGTATAAGATCCCTTCTGGGGAAGCTAGGTGGTGCAGTGGAGACAATGTTGGCCCTAGAGTCAGGAGGACCTGAGTTCAAATCTAGGTCAGTCACTGACTAGTTGTGCGACCCTGGACAAGTCATTTAAACCTGTTTGCCTCATCTGTAAAATGAACTGGAGAAGGCAATGGCAAACCATTCCCGTATCTTTGCCAAGAAAACCCCAAATGGGGTCATGAAGAGTTAAACATTACTGAACAACAATAAATAATAAGAGAGTTCCTTCTAGTTCTCCACTTCAAGAGACTGCAGAGCATATATCTGAGTGAATGTAAGAGGGGTCTAGGTCTGTGAGACCCACAAGGAAATCAATCAAATGACTGAGTTGAGCTGGGATAGAAGAGTGAACCCAAATGATGTGGGGAAGAAAAATTTAAAAACAAATTCTGTGCTCAGTCAGACAGTACATTGAGAAATAAAAGTTTCAGTTGGAGAGACGCCTAGAGAGGTTGCTGATGAAAGATGTCTAGATTCCTTATAAAGATCTAGAGATGCAAAAGTTTGGTAGGAGAATCGTAGTTTTTCATAACAATGCAATGATTTTTACCTAGTAACTTCTTAATTTCTAGTTGTTTAGAATAGGGGGCAATATTGATCATAAGATACCCCCAAATAATCTTTCTCAGAAAAGTGGGTTCCAAGGAATCATGTGAATAGATTGAGGAGGAGGTTTTATAAGCACTGCCATTGCAGTCAGAGAATCTGAATTCATTTCCTGGTTTTGACACTTATTGCCTGTGTGATCTTGGGCAGTTCATTTTGCTGATATGAAACAAAGTTTACTCATGTATAAAATAAAAAAAGTTTGAACTAGAAGTGTTCAGCTTTTTCTAACTCAAACTTTGATCCAAATTTTTTGTTAATAATTCAAGACTTTTTTGATTGAAAACTGACTTGGCCCTTGAAAAAAGGGAGAGAAAAATGCACCAGTCCTCAGATCTGAGTTGACACAGAACTTAAAATAAGAGGCTCTTACATAGTCATCAATATGCAAGATGGCAGATCTGCCATTGTGACGTGACTAGACCAAAAGTAACGGACAGGGCTTAAAGCTGATATTCCAGTGGCTTGGGTCTTTTTTTTTTCTCCCAGAAGACTGAGTAGTGGGAAGTAGTGCTAATTGGGGTGGTGGCTGGCCAAGGTAGAAAAGGCATGAGGGGAGAAGGCAAGATGACAGAGTAGAAGTGAAGACCAGGTACTGCTCTCCCCACAAGCGCCTCAAAAATCCTACAAAAATGACCCTAAACAAATTCTAGAGCAGCAGAAACCACAAAATGACAGACTGTAGCAAATTGCCAGCCCAAGACAATATGGAGAGTCAACAGAAAGGGTCTATCACACCAGGCTGGGAGCAAAGTGCAGTCGGCATGGCCCACACTGACACAGACTGAATGGGAGCAATCCTTAGAAGACTGAATTGAGGGCAGCTGCTGTGGATTCCAGACGTCTCAACCCACAAATGCTGAAGACAGCTTCAAAGGTCAGTGGGAAGTTTTCTCACCTGGCTGAGAGGGGAGCATGGTCTGGCCCCAGCCCCAGTGCCAGGGCAGCTGTAGCCATTGCTGAAGTATAGGCTGCTTCTGGAGACCTCCACTTAACAAAGCTCAAAATTCAAATAATTGACTGTGAAAATGATTGACTGGGGGAAAAGAAAAAGACTATGGATTCTTACTTTCTCAGTGAAGAGGTATTTTCTATGCCACTGGTGATAAGGAATATCAAAACATAAAGACAGAAGAAGATAACAAAGCCAAAGCTCCTGCATCCAGAGCCTCTAAGAAAAATATGAATTGGTCTCAGATCATGGAAGAGCTCAAAAAAATTTGAAAATCAAGTAAGAGAAGTAAAGGAAAGATTGGGAAGAGAAATGAGAGTGATGCAAAAAATCATGAAAAACAAGTCAACAGTTTATGAAAGGAAACCGCCCCCCTCAAAAAAAAAGCTGAAGAAAATAACACCTTTAAAATTAGACTAACCCAAATGGCAAAGGAGGTACAAAAAGCCAATGAGGAGAAGAATGCCTTAAAAAGCAGAATTGGCAAAGTGGAAAAAACGATCCAAGAACTCTGAAGAAAATAATTCTTTAAAAATTAGAATGGAACAAATGGAAACTAATGGCTTTTTGAGAAATCAAGAAATTATAAAACAAAACCAAAAGAATGAAAAATAGAAGACAATGTGAAGTATCTTATTGGAAAAACAACTGACCTGCAAAATGGATCCAGAAAAGATAAGTTAAAAATTATTGCACTACCTGAAAGCCATGATTAAAAAAAGAACCTAGACATCATCTTTCAAGAAATTATCAAGGAAAACTACCCTGATATTCCAAAACCAGAGGGTAAAATAGCAATGGAAAGAATCTACTGATTATCTGCTGAAAAAATCCCCAAAGGAAAACTCTTAAGAACATTGTAACCAAATTAGAGAGTTCCCAGGTTAAGGAAAAAAAAAATATTATAAGCATCCAGAAAGAAACAATTCAAGTACTGTGGAAACACAATCAGGATAATACAGGATTTAGCAGTTTCTACATTAAGGAATCAGAGGGCTTGGAACATGATATTCCAGATGTTAAAGAAGCTAAGATTAAAACTAAAAATCACCTACCCAAAAAAACTGAGTATAATACATCAAGAGGGGGAATGAAACTTCAATCAAATAGAGGACTCCAAAGTATTCTTGTTGAAAAGACCAGAGCTAAAATAAAATTTGAGTTTCAAATACAAGAATCAAGAGAAGCATAAAAAGGTAAACAGGAAAAAAAAACCACAAGGGAGAATTTAAAGCTGAACTGTTTACATTCCTACATGGAAAGATGACATTTGTAACTCATGAGACCTTTCTCAGGATTAGGATAGTTGGAGGGAATATATATGTATATGTGTGTGTTTATCTATCTATCTATCTATCTATCTACATGTGTGTGTGTGTGTAACAAGAAAGACAGAGGGCACAGGGTGAATTTAATATGAAGAGATGATATCTAAAAAAAATTAAGGGTTGACAGGAATGTACTAGGAGAAAAAGAAAGGGAGAGGTAGAAAATAGTCATCTTACATAAGCAAGCAAGCAAGAGCTTTGACAATGGAGGGGAAGAAGGGAAAGGTGAGAGAAAATAAGTAAGCCTTCCTTTCATTGTATTTGGTTTCAGGAGGGAATAACATACTCAATTGGATATGAAAGAAAATTTATCTTATCCTACATGAAAGCAGGTGGGAAGGAGGTAAGAGAGAGGGGATACTAGAAGGGATGGCAGATTGGGGGAAGGGGTAATTGGAAGCAAACACTTTTGCAGAGGGACTGGTCAAAGAAGAGAATTGAATAAATGGAGGGTGGGACAGGACAGAGGGAAATACAATTAGTCTTTCACAACATGACTGTTATAAGGTCTTTTGCATGACCCTACATGTATAACTTGTATCAAATTGCTTGCCTTCTCAATGTGAGTGGATAGGGAGGGGGGAAGGGAGAGAATATAGAAGTCAAAACTTTTAAAATGAATGTTAGAAGTTGTTTTTATATACAACTAAGAAATGAAATATATAGGCAATGGATATAGAAGTGCATCTTACCTTATAGGAAAACAGAAGGGAAGGGGATAAGGGTCAGGTGGGGGGGAGTTTCATAGAAGGGAGGGCAGATTGGAGGAAAGGATAATCAGAATACTCACTGTCCTGGGGTGAGGGGAAGGGAGAGATGGGGAGAAAATTTGAAATTCAAAATTTTGTGAAAGTGAATGCTGAAAACTAAAATTAAATACACTTTTTTTAAAAGGTAGAAAAAGCACGTTCCTTTGAAATCCAAAAGAATCCATTGTCAAACACTTCCAAGGTAAAGATCTCTAACAGGCTAAAGAGAAACAGTAAGGAAAAATGGATAGTATCTAAAGCTAACTCTTATATGAGATTATTCCTTGAAAGTGAACTAAAGAAGAGCCACAAACATATGAAAAATAAATATTTTTGTACCACTTGGAAATGCATGCTGGGGTAGAGAGGAAGCTGATCAAGACATTGATTCAGTGATCTATCATCCATTATTATCATTGTACAGATACCACTGTATCACGTTTATTTGTTTTAGAATTTAAGTTCCTAGAGAATAGACTGATATCTTTTAAATTAGTTTCTACAACATCCGACAAGGTTGTATTTGTATGTTATGGCCCATGTAGGAAAATTTCTTTGTATTGGTTGCTTTGTAAGCTAACTGGAATGGCATGGCCTGACCATCTCTGCTCTAAAGTCTGAGAACTACTTTCAGATGTTCAAAACTTCTAAAAATAAACGACTTTCCAAAGTGGGTATTAGTAATGCCATAGTCAAACTACTTTACAGATTAAGAGAAATAGAACAAACAAAAGACAAGCCCATTGGAGGGAGTTTGTGGGATGCTTAGACACTAACATCCAAGCTTTGATAACTTGGAAAGCAGGTTAAAGAGGAATGTTCATTATCACTTGGAGGCATGCATATTCTGTGTTTCTAATAGTCAATGATTTTGAATGGCCCTAAATGGTTTGTCATAAGACAAACCCTTAAGAAATGGGTGAATTCTACACATTGTAATATTTATATGATACTGGACCTGTTACTTCAAAGATGTGGGTTCTCCCTACTAACAGTTCAGAACCCCAGCAATGCCTCTATGGTTGTTGATGTGTGACTCTTGACTAGGTCTTTCCATAAATCTTTCATGGAAGGTTCACTCAGAAAACTAGTCTTCCACCCAATCCCTTGGCATTGTAAGTGTGCCAGTAGAGTCTGTGGGTGGTGTTTTGGTTAGGTATCATTCTTGATACATGAGTGGCCCCCTCCCCTTTTCGGTCATATGTCTCTCTGGCATCCTTTTTGAGGATGCATTCCCTTGCATTCAGCCTATATATGTCTATAAGAATAATACCTAGCATTTTAAGTTTTTGTAAAGCCCTTTCTATATCTTAACCTATGTGATCCTTACAATAGGCAAGGTAGGTGGGGTTATTATGTCCACTTTGCACATGAGGAAACTGAGGCTGAAAAATGTTTAGTGACTTGCTAAGGGTCATACCACTAATAATATCTGAATCAGAATTTGAACTCAGGTCTTCCTAATTCCAGCTACAACAACCTATTTATGTTACCACTGAGCAGTCTAATTCTCATCAATTCCATGATTCAAAGATATACAACCTTACTAAAAGTATTTTGTTGAAAAGATTGGCCTTTCATAGAGAAGCTTGATTATTAAAATCAACCAAACATTCACTAAGCACCTACTGTATGTCAAATGCTACAAGTTACAACATTGTTGCTACTTAGTTTCTTCTGCAAAATGAAGGAGTTGGATTCTATGACAGTTAAAGTCCCTTCCAGCTCCAAATCTATGATGTCATGGAATAGTACCTGCCTTTAAGGAGCTTACATTTCCCTGAGGATATATAACATGTCTTAGATGCAAGGTAATTTGGCAGAGAAAGGCACAGCTGGGAGAATCAAGAAATATTTTATGCAGAAGATGGCGCTCAGGTTGGTTTTTTTAAGAAAACAAGGAATTCTAAGAGTTGAGGTCAGGAAGGAATGCACTCCAGACAAGGGGGACAGTAAGTGAGAATGCACGGAGGGAGATTGAATGCCATGTGTGAGAAATATCAAAAAAAGTTCAGTTTGGCAGAATCTTAGCATATGGCAAAGGGAATAATGCATGATAAGGCTGGAAAGGTAGGTTGAATTTTAAATACCTCTGATGTTTACATATGATCCTAGAGATGATATGGAACCATTGGAGTTTGAGCAGAAAAGTGATGTCACATCTTCAATTTTACAGCTATGTAAGGGATGAATTAGAAAGGGGAGAGACTTGAGATGGGGTCAAGGAGGCGCTGTTAAGAAGCTATTATAAAAGTCCAGGTAGGAGGTACTGTGGTAAGAACTAGGGTGGTGAGCACGGGAGTGGAGAAAAGGGGACTTATATGAGAGACGTTTGGAAAGCAGAACTGACCTAACTTGGCAATTGATTGGATATATGGGACAAGAGAGAATGAGAGGTTGAGAATGACTCTGAGGGTGGGAACCCAGAAGAAAGAGAGGTAGTGGTTCCTTCAACAGAAATAAGGCTCTGATATATGTCACCATCATTAAGGTTGCCAAGAGCTGAGCCCCAACAGGAAAAAAATGGATTCCTTGCTACTGAGATTTTCCAGATGTGTCAGTTTATGGATGACTATGTTGATTGCACCAACTCCTAAATGAAATTTCATATGCTCCTAAATGAAATCCACAATCACTGAAAAGAATGAAGTCTCACTATCTCCATCCCAGAAAAACTAAGTGTTGTCCATGTTATAATGTGTAGAAGGATGGACAATTCTTAAATTTGGTTTCCTGATAACCTAGGTACAAAAAACCAGGAGGAGCTCCAACTGTTCCCTGAGGTTTACTTGAACTATGGATCTCCATGAGTAACTCAGAGGCAAAGAAGTTAACATAGTATCCTTGATAAACATCGAAGACATGCCATGTCCCTCATTAAATATTCTTCCCCTTTTATAGGCAAATAAATCTCCTTTTGTTGATTGTAGCAACTTCTATGAGAATTTCATTTTGTTCCAGTATTAAACTTCAGGTATAAGAGGGACCTGAGTAGGAGATGTGGTGTTTATGTCAGACAGGAGGGGTAAAGTGGTATAACTATTTGGTAAACAATTCAATCAAATGGTTATTTATGAAGTACCTACGGTGTACCTAGAATTGTTTTGCAATTATAAGAAGGAACTACAAGTCTGGGCCTACTCACAAGGAAGGCATAATCTAGTTAGAGCAACAGATAAATATATATTAATTAGAGCCAATATGGCATATATATGTATAGATATAAACATATTACATATAAATATATATGTGTATATATATGTGGGTACATGTATATGTATGTGTATTAATAATAACATATATATAACTTCATTGTATCACAATTTTATAGAATATATCTAATATATTATATATATACACATATATGTATAAATATAATTGTGTGTTTATACCCACTGTGTGATACAAACACAATTAAATTTATGAAGTTTGCTTGATGGTCACCATTCCCTGCAGTCAATTTTTTAATATGAAATGTTTGTAAAAGTTGCTGCATATAAATACTGATCCAATTTCTGTTAAAGAATGTAATTTTACCTTAAGGTCTTTTTATTTGTACAGTGAACTTTCAAAACCTCTTGTGGTTTTCTTGATAGACCATTTCTGGCTCTTATCAAGGCAGTTTGCATCTTTGGTTCACAGTGAGCAGCCAGGGGGAGTGGTTTGTCACATGACCAGAAGAAAGAAGGTCACACAGGAAGCAATCAATGACCAACAATTTTAGGCAATTCACTTAAGAAACAGAAAACAGGCTGGTGGGCTAGCCCCATGCATCCCCAAGACCCTAAGTGAATATTTGACACTGCCTTAGGAAGGAGAAGAAGAGTGTGACTTGTGTGCAACTTGAAGCAGATTTTGTTTTGTTTTAGCAAAGATGATGTTTTCCTCAAGAGGTTGAAGCATGAACTCTTGTCATTTACAAATTGGCTACAGAAAATATAAAAAGACAGGAAGAAAAGGTGATGTGCAGTACAAAACAAAGAAATGTCAGAGGGCAAGTTAGTAGTATTTTAGTTTTTCATTTGTTTTTCTCAACATAAAACAAAACATGTTGAAGCTCTGAGCAATTCGCAATGTAAGTCTTGGGGAAGGGGCAAGGAGAGAAGCAGAAAGGGATGGAGAGGAGAAGGAGGAGAGGAGAATGAGAATAGAAAAGGAAAAGGGAAAGGGGAAGAAAAGATGAAAGGGAAGAGGTCAAGGGGAAAGATAAAAGAGAAAGGAAAGACAATAGGTTGATGGGGGAAAGGAAAGCAAGAGAAAATAAAAGAAACAGAGAAGGGAAAGGGAGAAAGGGGATGAGGAAGAAATGGAAATCTCTACTGTTTAATAGACTCTTCAAGTTCTCTAGGAAACTGAAAATTATGGAGGGGGGACTCACAAACTCCCTTCCTGTGATTTTGGTGACTGGGTTATATACCTCAGTGAAAATACCTAAGTTACTAGATCAGATTTGATTAAAATTAACAGCTGTCGTTGCCCGGCATGTGAATAGAGCTTTTTCATGGGATGAGTTAGTAAGAATACAGCAGCCTTTCCATTCTTATCATTTACAACCATATGAGAGCAATAAGAAAAGAGCTTCCTCAGTCCCACAGCTGGAAAACCCAGCTTTCTAGATAAGAGAGGTTGTGTTCATCATGACAAAAAGTGCAGTATTGTGAAAGAATTTCGAGAAATAATAGGATCCACTTGGAAATGCGGAGGACAATTTAACAAATTTGTTCAGGCATTTGCTTATGTTTTAAGCTCCTCTTAGACACTAGTCGTCAAATTCCTGACTGCTATCTCACTGATTTGGGCCTTTCAGCTTTGGATAATCATATGTAACTATTCTCTTTCACTAGGAGAAATGGCATATAATGATCAAAGCTCTCTGAAAGGGACTGACTGGGTTTCTGAACCTAGAACAAGTTTCTGGAATATTGGGAGTTAATCCAAACCATGCAAAGCAGATGACCAGAAAGGACCAATGGACTTTTCCTCTCCATCCAGTTTCAGCGGCTCCCTGTTGCTTCCAAGACCAAATACAAACATCTCTGATTGGTATTTAAAGCCCTTCACAGTCTAGCCTCCACAAAGCTTCCCTGATTCCACGTGCATTCCATGTTACTTCCTGATTCTAAGCTGATTCAACATGGTTTTATCTATGTTCCAGACAAAATACATAAAATTCATCCCCCAACTCAATGCCTCTTCACAAGTTGTTTCTCCTGCCTATCATAACTTTCCCTGCTCACTTCTACCCCTTGAAATTTCCATTTCCCTTCAAAATTCTTCTCCATTGCTATATTCTTATTATTGGCTTTTCCTGTTTTTACTGGTCATTATGGCTTCCCTCCCCTGAAATGACTTTGTATCGACTTTGAATATATTTGTAGTTACTTTCTCAGGTACAAGATTCCCTCCTCCTCCCACCCAAATAAAATATATACTCACCAAGGGAAAGAACTAATTTTCGTCTTCCTATCCCTGCTGCCTAACACATAGGAGATGCTTAATAAATGTGTATTCAATTGTATCATGCATTGAATCCTCCTGTAAAATGAACAATAAATTCTTAATTTCTCTGTTAGGCAAATCTAGATTTTCAGGACTGAGCAAAGCAAAGTACACCTGTAAAGAGCTTTACTTTTGCTGGGTTCCAGTTGGGAGAGATGGATAAAGAAAATGGAGCTAAAAGACAGAGCTAGAGGAACGAAATATTTTGCTTATCCTTTCTTTCTGTTTCTTTGAGGAAAACAGCTCTCAATAAATGAATGTCTAACAAATTCCACTCATCTATGCTCCTGATATAAATTGGCATAGCTGTGAGATTCAGTTCCAACTGCCTAACCTTGCTTTGTGGGAGTATCATATGTAAACTAGGAATTGATAGTGAGTAGCTCTGATCTGCGGACCCTCCCATCAAGGTGCAGACAAAAAAGATTATCTTATTTTGCATATAAGAGACACATAATGTGGATAGTGAAATTGATTTTTTTGTATTATTTGTATAGAGGTAGTAGTTCAAGTCAAGCAAGCAATTAGATTTCCAAAGGAGAGAGAAGAGAGAAAGCCCGGAACTTTAGGGAATACTCTGACTTCAAGGGGACAGGAAGATATTAAATGAGACAGCGAAGCAGAGACAAGATGTCAGAGAAGTAGCAGGAGAATCCCAAGGTTTTAAATATGGCAGCAGGATGAATTATAGTGCTACTCTTGTAGATAGTAAAGGTAGGTGGGATGGCCAAGTTTAAGGGAAAAGGTAATAAAATTACCGGTAAACATATTGAGTTTGAAGTGTCAATAGGACCACCAGATCAAGTGTCAATAGGACCACCAGGTCTATACTTAATTCTATACAAGACTGGAGCTTGAAAGATAGACCAAAGACTGCAGCTAGAGATTTGGGAGTCATTTCAGCAACTATGGGAGTGACCAAGTTTACCAAGGCAGAGAATGGAGAGAACAAAAAGGACCAAGGACAGAGTCTTAGAGAATCAAGTGTCCTCCAGTGGAATAAGTAACCTTGGGAAACAGTGAGTTCTTCTCCACCAAGGGTCTTTGAGCAGACACTGAGTAATCATTTTTTAGGGATTGTAGATGGAATATATTTTTCAGGTATATGCCTTTGACTAGAGGATCATGGAGGTCTGTTTCAACTCTGATATGCTGTGATTTGGGGATTTTATAATCTCAATAGTTGACTGTTCTCAGGATTATAGTTTCAGAGATCTGGTTAGTCAGCCAACCAATCCATCAATCAATTAGCATGTGTGAAGTGCTTACTAAATGCAAGGCACTATTCTAGAGATATAAAGAAAGGCAGAACAGCCTTTGCTCTCAATGACCTCACATTCTGATGAGGGAGACAACATGTAAATAAATAAATACATATAAAACATATAGAGAGTAGATGGAATGTGATCTCAGAGGGAAAGGCTCAGGATCTAGTGGGACTAGAAAAGTCCCCCAGCAGAAGATGGACTTTGAGATGAATCTTGAAGGAAGCCAGAATGACCAAGAAGAAGAGATGAAGAGAAAGAGTATTCCAGGATTGAAGGGATAGTCATTGCAAAGACTCAAAGATGGGAGATAGAGTGCTACGTGCAAGGATCAACACATATGTGAGTAGGTATCTATTATGTGAATCCTGGATTGAAGAACTTGTGGAGAGGAGTGAAGGATGGTAAGACTTTTAGATAGGAAATGTAGAAAGGAGTCATGTTGTGATGAGCTTTAAGTTTCAAACAGTGAAAATCATATCTGATCTTGGAAGTAATAGATAAACACTAGATTTTACTAAGAAAGGGTTGGGGCTCAACATGATTCAACCTATACTTTAGGGAAATAGCCTTGGCAGCTTAGTAGGGGATAGATCGGACTGAGGAAAGACTTAAGGTGATCAGTTAGATCAATTAAAAGGCTATCACAATAATCCAGGAAAAACTGATAAGTGCCTGAGCTAGGGTGGTGATGGTACAAGTTGAGAGTAGGGTATATATTGGCGAATTGTTAAGGTAGCGAGGACAAGATTTGTTAATGGATTGGATGCGTGTGGTAAATGAGAATGAAGAGATGAAGATGGTGCCAAGGTTGTGAGTCTGGGAGACTGGGAGGATGGTGGTGTCTTCAACAGAAATAGAAAAGTTGAGGAGAGGGGAAGGGATTTAGGGAGTGAGAGGAAGATAAAAAGTTCTATTTTAGACATGCTGAGTTTGAGATGCCTACAGGGCATTTACTTTGAAATTTGCAAAAGGCCTTTGACTGGAGTCAAGCTAGAGTGGAGTTTGAGACATAGACTGAAATAGCCCTCAGAGGCCTCTTCACACTCTCCTTCATTTTTACAGGTGAGAATCTGAAGATCTAAAACTGGCAATGTTTTCCAGAATAAGAATCCACTCCCATGCTTTACTATTTTAAAATCAGTGTGTCAATTTCTTCCATTGATGCAGCGGTAGCCACCATGCTACCACTTAAGAGATGGTCTGTAAGATTTGATATGACCAAAGAGTCTGTCCCCCTGTAGGCATCTTATTCTTAAGTCTCTCCAAATTTAGTGGGGCTCGGTTTAGGGCAATAGGCACTATTAAACTTGAAATCTTTCTACTTGGTACTACACTGGCATAACCTCTGAGAGCCCAGGATCACTGTTATACCACATGAAGCATTTACTATGCCTTTAGGATAATATTGCCAATGATCATAACAGCTGGAATTCCTTATTTTGGAAATTTTTATACTTTTTCCAGGGTTTCACATTCATTACTTGACTTGAGTCTCATGCATACCTTATAGGTATATAAGACAGATACTAATTTTTCAGTTGGTGAAACAGTGGGTCATAGAGATGAAGTAATTAATGAGTAATAATAACATTTATATAGTACTTTAAGTATTGTGGACAACAGCGTCTAGAGCTCTGAATACTTACTAGCTGTGTGGCCCTGGGCAAATCACTTAACCCTATTTGCCTCAGTTTCCTCATGTATATAATGACCTGGAAAAGCAAATGGCAAACCACTTCAGTATCTTTGCCAAGAAAACCGTAAATGGGGTCAGGAAGAGTCAGACATGCTGAAAAACAACTGAACAACTTTAAGATTTGTAATGAGCTTTGCAAATATTCTCTCATTTTATCTTCACAAGATCTGTAGGAGGTAGGTGTTATTATCTGTATTTTAGAGATGAGGAAATTGAATTAGGCAGAACTTAAGTGGTTTGCTCAGAATCACATCACTAGTGAGTATCCAAGGCTGGATTTGAACTCAGAGCTTCCTGACTTCAGGTAGAGCTAGCTGCCTCTTTTGAGGGTCATGATTGCCTTGTGAGTTAGGTAAGACATATTCATTCTAGAGGTAAGGAAATTGAAGGTTGTATGTCATTTGATTTCCCCAGAATAACCTTGTTGATTTTTGGCAGAGCAAGGACCAGAAGCCACTTCTCTTGTCTCTCTGTCTTTCCATTATTCCACAGTAACTCCCCATTCCACGTATGGGTTCCTCCTGACTTATCAAGGGGATGCTTAAAGGAGTCTAAACTCTTCAGAGCAAGAAAGATAGCATACAAATTATATTCATGAGCATTCAGTTTGCAAGCAAAGAGAGAGAAGTGGTAGCTACAGGCCCCAGGGACTATCAAATGTTGACAATGTACTTCTTGGCAGTGACTCTCTAGAGCTGCATTCCTAAGTAGGGGTACAGGAGTCAACTCTCAGGTGGAACAATCCATCTAGTTAACCTACCCATCTACTGGCACAGTGATCTGGTCTCTACAGTGACCCTCTTTTTTTATATCCTGGAGTTAAGTAACCCCCATATAAGGTCACAAACAGACTTTGAAATGCCTGACAACACTTCTCCCCCTCTAGATAATTCTAGAACAAACAGCTGTATTATAATACATTTGACAAATATAGGCCATTCCAGAACAAGGAGAGGTATACCATCATTAAGAGGGAAGGGCTGTCTTGACTGTGCTTTTGCCTTAATATAATGCTTGACTTTGTCAGTGGGAACACAGATGTAATACACCATCTCCTTGTGACCTATTGATCTTTGGGGCAAGCGTGACTCTGTGATTCTGGGGTACCTACAAAAATAATTGAACATTCACTTGGTGGTCTGGCACTCAGCCTTAAGCAAACAACTTCTATGTTACTAGACCTCTCGGGCTCTTGGATCAAAACCAACCTTCTTGTCTTCTTGCAACCTAAAATGTATGTTTGCTGACAGAAATGCCCAGTCGAGCCACTGTGGGCTTAAGGGTTGATTAAGTCCTTACTCTTGGAAAAGAAACACTTTGCCTGAAAACATTTTGGGGGTAGGGGGAAAGGAGACACGATCAGTGCTGTCATGTTTCGTTTGTTTCTCAATTAAAGCAGTCGGCTCTGGTGCATGAGTGTGTGAATTATCATTTTCCTAACATTAAACACTTGATTTAAAGGATATTCCCTTTGAAGAAAGGTATAATTTGGGAATCATTTGAAGTCTCTAAGTGGTTGGAAACTGGGTTTAGCCAGATTTCTAGCTGTAAGCAAAAGTCAGCCTCTGACAAGAAGCTGTTGTACTTTATTGATGCAAAGAAGGTAAGTACCCTCTTGTGGGTTGCTCAGTTCAAGTGCATCCTGGTTGTTATTTCCTAACTGCAGAGTGCAATTCAGAATGTTTTTTTGGATACATTTCCCCATGTAATCTAGCTCTTTTAGTAAAAAAAAAATCTTTCTAATAACTGGGAGAGCCAGGGGGCTATTAAAGATAGGTTGGTTGCGACCTAGCTTTCAGGAGACAAGGATAGCTTCTCATTATTTATTCATATATAATAATGTGGTAAAATAAAGAGTAAAACAAAAGCAGACAAAATTTCCAAGCACAGAAACATATGAGAGGAAGTATGGCATAAGGGAGAGGGAAAGCTGGCCTTGGGGTTAGATAGATCTGGGTTCGAGGCCCTCCTCAAATAGACTAACTGCATGCCTACAGGCAAGTTATTTAGTATCTTAGAGTCCCAGATGCAATGGTCAGACTTGACTTGGACTCAATAGTGAAATGAAATTCAATACTTGTAGGTTGTTCAACGGTTAACAAAAAGAGATACGCTTAGCCATATGACAGAAATGATATTCAACAGGAATACTCCAGCATTTAACTTGGGTGAATGTACCCTTATGCTCCCCACCATCATATGGAAATAATCTGATCAGCAGGACAGGGTAGGGCATTTCCCATGGTCTTAGGATATCTGCCAAGTCTTGATGGCCCTGACTCCAAAGGGTGAGACTTTTTAATGCTCTTAGGTGACCAGGAAGCCATGTAAATGTGTCCAGAAGATACCAGGAAGCTACATCATAGGAGGTACAGCTTGAGCCTTAGCCATACGGGCCAATCAAGTTCAAAGGGGAAAAAAAATTTCCCTCATGGAAAAAAACTAGCCTAGATTATAGAATTACATTACACCAGGTAAATTTCTAAGAATGAAAATTAAAGATGAGTTGCTTATCTACATCGAAGAATGAAGTTTCTACTCTGGTAGCTTCCTACAGAAACAAAAGCATAGACTGAGAGATCTCATTCCTCATTCTTGCCCCAAAGTTGATTTCACATATAGACTAACAACTTAAGTCATTGAACTATTTAGAGGAATATTTGGGGGTGGGGGTGCTCTACTGAAACTTTACCAAAAAAATGACCTCCTAATGCACAAACTCTCCCTACACCAAACTCACCATGAGTGGGTTTCTGTCACAGCAGATGCCCAACTTCTATACAATGGAAATGTTCTTTACCAAGATCCCTTTCCCTATTCTGGCTATGGTCTACCTGCTCCATTCCTCTGGTCTCATACTCTTCATTTTACTGCTTTTTCCATTCCCATTTCCCAAGCATGTCTCTTGCTGAGGGACCGTAGGAATCACCAACCCTTTTACTTTCTCCATGAAAGGGCCTGAGCTTTCACTGCCCAGCGTGTGTGAAAGTTTTATGATCATTTCCCATTCACTTAAAACATGCCCTTTGATTGGCTGTTGAGCTGAAGGTGGAAATGGATACAACAGACTTCCATGATGAGGCTATTTGGCCCTCTTTTCTATCTGTTTGTGTCTACCAAGACCAGATGCTTAAAGCTTCAGGTGGTTTAAGGGTCTCTCTCACCCAATTCTGACATGAAGCCTTGTTTACATGGCTGTGTTATTACTGAGAAGTGGTGTCATCCTTATAAGCCTACTCTCCCTTTACTCAGTAACCATGAATCCTTAGTTCATGGCCCTCCTGTGGCTTGTTTCTCTTGCATCTGTTTTTCATACCTTAGGTTAATGAGAAAGAGATATGGCCTACGCTACAACTCTTTGTAAACTTTGAAAACTCAAAAGGACCATTAGAGTCTAAGAGATGGGAGTCCATTCCAGAATGTGTGGTCTGCCAGAAGTGAATTTTGAGAGAAAAAATTCTTTATGGCAATTGCTCTAAGTGGGACTTTACCCTTCCAAGGTAGCATAGGGGAGAATGTATGATTGCATGTCGAGGAGAATGACTGTATGTTTGTTCTTGGTATGTCTTCTCAGAAAATAACTTTAAAAAAAGCTAATTGCTCATTTGTCAAACGAAACTGAACATTAGTCACTGGAGGGTATTAATGATATAAGCACTACAATATTAAGGAGAACACCTTTGAATGGGGACTTGAGAAGAGAACATTGGGAAAGAAGATATCCATTCTGGGGTATTTCTAAGATGCTGAGATAGCCTTCCTTGCTCTGAAGAGTAAGTCCAAAATCTCTTTAAACTGGTAAAATAAGTTTCAGTTGTAAATTCACAGCTATGAGCTTCAAAACTATAAATTGTATGAAGCTCAAACATACAAGTAATATTTTGTAACAATAATTTATAGATAAAAACAGATGATAATTTACAATTTCACAAAGCATTGTAAACATTTTGCAAAATTGTCCATCTCTCTTTTAGACAAAGTGGTTCTTTGATGATAAATAGATTTACAACTAGAGCAATCTATATCTTGACAATACAAAAAAAGTTGGATTTTTCCTTTTTATAAACATCTTTTCTTCAGGAAGAATCAATAAACATATACATATAATACATATGACATGTGTGTGTATACATATCTATTACAAGATAGCATTTACTGATCCCTCTGATGATTTTTCTATGATTCCCTTGATGAAAATTTGCTTGAAACATCAAACCATTATGTCCCTTCTCTCGCCTTTGTTGGATGAGTTTTGTGTCCATCAGATAGTGGGATAGCTTGTTGGGGCGCAGCTCCAGGGAGAGTCCCAGTGACTACTGTGGTTAGGCTTGCTCTCCACTCTAACCAGTCTGGCCTCCACCCTCCTCTTTCTTATTGTCTTTCTTTAAATGCAAGTCTGGCCCTCCATGGTGGTGAAGCATTGGTGAAAAGGGAGTATTAAGGCTTTCTATCTTTTCTGCTTCCATGTTACATTTTCCCTTGTTTTTTTATTTACTTAAAATAATTACCTGAGGGAATGGTTACCAATTGCCTTCCTATTTTTTGATATATTAGGAGGGATAAGTTAGTATCATTGGAAAAATATGAGATCACATCTTAGATGGAACTTATACAGGGAAATTTGCTAACTTTAATCTTAACTTTAATAAATCAATAAGGGCACTACCTATTACATGTGCATTAAGTGACTAACATATACATATTCTACTCCAAATGTTTCCGTGGACTATTTGTGCCTGACCTGTGGTACAGTATTCTGAGCTCTTATTGATCTGATCAGCCACAGTCAGACCCATCTAATTTGACTCTAACATAGTTATGTCATTTTGGTCCTCTTTGAGAATGGACAACAACCAATCAACATATACATTATATACATATGCATACATACCTATACATATATATGCCACACAAGTACATGCACATATATACACTTGTACACACATGTATAGGCATACATACACACATATATACACATACACATGTACATGTATGCCTATACTTATTCAGATATACATGTATTTATATGCATATATGTATCTATATATCTCTTTATATATGTATATGCTCCCACTTTCTGATTGGGGGATTTGTTCCTACATCTCTGATGAGAGAGAAGCACTCTGATGAGGGTGCTGAAAGCCTTTTCCCTTGAGTCTCTTCTCTCCCTTTCTCTCAATCCTTCTACTGGCTATTATCCTCTGTGCTATATAATGGACCCCCATGGAACAAGAGTTAAAGATAGAAGGACTTCAAGTGTCAAGGTTTCTATCTGCCATGGCATTGTGGATCCCTTGGCAAAGGATGAACTCTGGAGTTTGCCTGAAATTGCTACACTTTGTGTGGTAAAGTTTCCCTGAACTGGCACATAGGGTTTGGAGATATAGTGGAGGACAAGGGTAGGAACATTACGAGAACATCAGGAGCCACAGGTTGGAGAGTTGGAATTTATTTATTCATTGATTCATTTTTGTAATCTTTTCTATTTTATCTTTCTGTCATTACTAACTTTTCTATATTTATGTTTTTGTTGTTTTGAAGTGGTGGTCAGGAGATATAAATAGGTTATTTAGGTTATTTCTTACTTTCTCTTCCGTAGATTCTCCAGGAGCTAATTCTTGCATTATTTAGCAACTGTGACAAAAAGAAGATATTTCTTAACCAAGATAAGGTATATATACACTCAAGTTTCTGTTAGGTACTAATCTATTTCCCATAAAGATATTTTGGTTGCTGAAAGGTATAGAAAAATTACATTTGTGTGATGAAAACAGGTAAAGTTAGCTAGAGAAGACAATCTCTCAGCTAAATGTTGAGGAAAGTCACAGACTATTCTGAAAATCTGAAATTAAACTGGCTCTTGATAAACGAGAGGACAATGCTTCAGCAAGTGATGACTACAAAGTATTGTGGCTAATCAGCCCATTTTTAGAGTCTTAACATTTATATCAAACCAAATAACCATCTAGAAATTATGGGAAAATTATGCAAGGACAGCAGAATGCCATGCCTTAGATAGAGGCCAATCTTTTAAGTTTCACATAAAGTTAGAAATAATTCACTGCTTCCAAGAAGTTTCTGATTTGAAGCATTAGAAAATAAATGCAGAACTGAAAAGAGTAGGAGGAAACTAAGTGCAGGAGGAGCCAGGAAGGAAAGAAGGAAGCAAGAAGAAAAGTTTCTTACAGAAGAAAGAAAATGATCTGACAGAAAAGCTTTGCAACTGTTTGGCTAAGAGTTGTGTTGATTGGAGGAGAGTCATTGCTTTGCTGAGAGTTGATTGGTTTGTGAGAAATGAATTCTGCTGTTGTGACCGATTGGGTTTTTTGCTCTCTGGTAGTATCTACATTCTGAGAAAGGGAAAACCTCTCAGAGTTGATGGTTGCTGCTTTCTCTACTTCTCTTGGGTTTGAGAGGGAGAAACAAGAGGTAGGAAAGACAGACTTTGGTATCTGCTGTGGGAAGAGGCTTGGTTTTGCTAAAAACTGGATATATTCTGCTATTTGAAGAGCTTGCTGAGAGAAGCTTACATATGATCCTGGCACTATTTATAACTTGAGAAGGAGAAACTTCTCAGAGTCCCATAACAGACTTGAGGAGTTTAACAGTTCTTTGGCTTTAAGGGAACTACTTGTCACTGAAAGTGTATAACATTTTCTCAGCATACTGCTAAGGGAGGCTTTGTGTTAAAAGAGTCTGGCACTACTTCAGGGGTCCCAGAGTAGGGGAGAACTGGTTTCGTACAGCTGAAGACCTATGAGGACTAGTATAGAAATGGAAATCAAAGAAACACCTTGGGCTAAGCCAGTGATGCATGGAGAAGATTGCTATCTACAGAGAACCAGGACATCAAGGCATGCCATCCAGGGTCAAGACTTGCCCCAGGCAAATGATTTTCCCTACTAATTCACCTCGCTGCAAAAGTTCAGTAACTGTGTGCCCATTCTCCCTCATATATATCAGACATACTGGTGGGAGATTAATGACAAATTAATAACCCAGATTAATGGGTAGATTGGGAGATTAATGGGAAATTAATAACCTTAATGGATGGATTGCTCAATATCTTCTTGTCATTCTTCCTCTTGAAATCTGCCAAATGGATGCCATTACTATTAGTTTTGCCTATTATTGAATAAATGTTATGAGTATTCTTGCCCTTGCCTTAAATAAATATTTCAAGTTTTAGAATTACTTGTATCATTGTGATTGGTTTTGTATAAATGGAAGCACAAGAGACCCCACCCCTCCGCTTCTACCCATATAGAAGAACTATTATTAAGAACTACAGTGATAAGTAGTAAGAATGGACAAGGGTTATGCCTAGGGCCATGAGAGTTTGAGTGACCTTGGCCAGTCCCCCACTCTGGGAAAACCTCAAGATATGATTTATGAGACTGAATGATCTTGCAGAGAGAGGGAGGGAGAAAGGGATGGAGAGAGAGAGAGGGAGAAAGGGAGAGAGAGAGAGAAAGAGAAAGAGAGAGTGAGAGAGAGAAAGAGATAGAGGATGAGAGAGAGGCTAAAATTCCCATATGGAGAGGTCTATGGTTATATCAGGGCTATACTAACAGACTTGTCCAGGATTTGTCATGGCATCTTTTTCACTGATTGGATTCCAAATATTCTCTATCTGGGATTTATTGAATTATTTAGTCTCAAATAAATCTAATAGAGAAAAAAATTAATCAAACAGCCTTCTGATGTGTCTTTTCTTGGCAAGTCAGATCAGTTTCAGTGATGTAATTTTGATAATTTGAATATTACATTGTTATGAGTAATAATGATGTATGGCGTCTAGAGCATTGTTTTTCTTAAAAAAAAACAATGCAGATAGAGCTACATGGAGAACTCTGAAAAGTGAATATTATTCAACTTAAGAAAAAAAGATATTTTAGAAGATGCTATTGAAAATGTAAGGGAATGTGAAGTGCTAATTAAGAGCTATGAGGAGAAAAATAAAACCTTATCCATTTTCCATAAATTATCTGAGGATGTAAACCCTTCTCAAGTTCCTAGTAAGATAGGGGCTTCAGAAAGTAATTGGAGTCTGATTATCAAACCTCTCACAGAGGAGGAGAGGATACTACCTAGAGTTAAAATGATGTTAATTAATGAAGGAGTATCTGGAGATAAATTATTAGAATTAACTTCAAAGAAAAAGTCATTTGAAATGCCAGATACAGCTGTAGATGTTAATAGACTTTCTCATACCATAGAATATAATATTCTATCACAATGGGCCTACAGACCTAGGTTAAAACTTCCTTTCCCAGGGAAGGACCCAGGTCCCCATAAGAAAGAGACATGAGATATTTGTGTTAAAAATGTAATGGGAGTCTTCCAACAGTGGCAGATACCCAACATGGAGAAGAGAGGTAAATTGCTACAAAGTCCTGAAGGCACACATTTTGAAATTGTGCAGTGTATAAAAGCTGCATAACCTGAAATCACCTGGCAAGAGTTTTTGCAGAGACAAGAAATGCAATTTGGTGTTGGTGGGATGCCTCAGCATGCATATGCCAATTTCATTCAATATATTATTCTGCCAAGGAGAGAAATACCCTTTGGGTTTGTAACTTGATTGGATGGTTGACTACAAAGACTCTCTTATAGTGAAAGTACCAGTAAATCTGAGGGAGTAGATACAATCAGACTGGATCAAGTATGCTGCCACAGAGCATAACCTCTGAGGGCTGAAGGCATATCGAGTTGGGCTTGCTTGTGAACAAAAACTGCCAAATTCTCATGAGTTGTTAAAGAGAGCAAACTATTTTGAACATTATTTCCCCACCACAATGAATGAACTAACACATAAAAATTCAACTCAGTCTAGCTTCAAAACATCAAACCATGTATAAATGATAGAAATCAAGGAAGAGAACATTATTATTATAGAATGGATCCTTCTAGAGTTCCTTCTGAGAAGCGTCCTCAAATTTCCAAATGGAAATGCTTTCTCCCACTTAGTGACTCTTAGAAAGGGGTAGGTAGAGATCTTTGATAACAACTTTTTCAAATCATTATCCAAGATGGCAAGAGACTGCATCAAACATTCTCTCAGGGTATTATCCTAAATCATGAAACATGGGGCATAAAAATGGAAAAAGAATGAAAAATTCGCTATTAGCTTTTTACTATTCCTTTCCTGAGAGGCTGGGTGGCAGTGGCTTTGGAAGGGATAGGATTATTTTGAGAGATCTAATAACCTGTAACTGGAAGAAAAAGGGATTAACTAAGAAACTTTTTTTTAATTCATCACCTCAGAGTATGTCTTTGTGACCTTAAATGCAAATCTCAACCTCTCTCCAGAGTTGAGAATTTAGAGCCATATAAAACAAATTATCCAGGGCTTATTTAAATGTTTTATATATCAAGAGAATTCTTGCATCTATGAGACAGATCAGCAGACAAGTTAAAAAGGCTGGGAAAAGGCCAGCTAACACATTAACTTCTCAAACTCACCTTTCTCTTCCAAAACCCCAACCTTCTAGTGTAAGAAAGGATGAAAATAGCCCCTGTGTCCCCAACTCTCTCATTTTCTTGCCTAGAAATTCAGTCATTAGAGATACATTGCAGGTTTTTCCTAGCACTATCATTCATTGTCACATGAATCACAGGAAGCAGTCCTAGTCGGCTATCCTACACACCTCAGAAATGCGCTCCAAGAAGATCACACAGTCCCTGATTTGACAAGTTCTAGTTTTACATACACGCAGTTCTGTACCATTCAGGAGGGAGTTACCAGTTACCCATTAAAGTGTATCCCTTCTTCATGGCATGAGGAGCAAGATTTATGTTATCCAGTGATGCCTGGGACTCCTACTCCAACATCATTTTTTAGAAACACTTCAAATTCAAAAGTTATGGGAAAAGTCTCATGTTTTTATACAATTGATGTGGTTTAGACTATCGTCTTTCCTATCTCTATTGTGTCACTTTCTACCCACCAATTAATTGACAATGGTTTTGACTTTTCTTTTACTATTAAGATTTTTTTTTCCTCTGGCTTCCTTCATAGGTGATTTCTCCCTCTATCAATCTTAAAGCAAAACCAAACAAACAAAACCCAAATCCTTGTTTTTTTTTTTTCTCTCAAGGCATCTCTATTTTTGTGTATTTACCTTTTTACCTCCTTCTTAATTCTCAATCCATTGCCATCTGGCTCACATCCTCACTCATTACAAGGACATCAATAATTTCTATTTCATTAACCATAGGCTCACACATTTAAAGCTGAAGTAGACTTCAGAGGTCATTTACTCCAACCCCCTTATTTTACAAATGAAACAGAGACCTAAAGAAATTAAATGACTTGCCTAAGGTCACAAAGGTAGCAAAGTGACAGGCTAGAATTTCATCCTGGACTCTAAATCTGGTTCTCAGGTCTCATCCTTCTGAGCTCTCTGGTATTTGACATGTTGAAGACATTCTCCTCCTGGATACTTTCTCCTCCTAGGTTTCTTTAACATTGCTTTCTCCTGGTTTTCCTAATAGCTCCCATTTACAGACCACTTTAAGGTTTACATGTCTCTTTGCATACTTTATTTATTTTAAATTTTGCAACTCTCTTATGCAGGTGATATATCACCAGTTTATAAATGAGGGAAAGCGTTCCCAAAGATTAAGGGACTTTCTCAGGGACCTGTACCTACTAATTGTTTGAAATGGGAGCTTCCTGACACCAAGTCCAGACTTCCATATTGCTTTCTACCTGCTTTATCTCTCTTTAGGCTCCCTTGTTAGATTATAATCCATGTCCTTCCTTCTATATGTGGGCTTCCACAGTACTATATCTTAGGATCTCTCCCTCTACTTCTGCACCCTCTCTCTCTCAGAGGTTTCATGAACACCCATGGGTTCAATTATCATCTTCTCATAGATGACTTCCAAATCTATGTAAATAGTCATAATCAATCTCCAGAGTTCTATTCTCACATTACCAACTGCCTGCAAGATAGCTCTACTTAGATATTTCATAGGCATCTCAAACTCAACATGTTGAAATCAGAATGCATTGTCTTTTTCTCAAAATCCTCCACTTCCTTTAATGTCTACATATCTGTCAAGAGTCATGGTAGGGCCTAGTTTGACCCATCAACACAATGTGGCTCATCCATGTTGGGAGGGGAACATCTAGGTGGGAACATCTGCTGCTTTATCATAAGATAAGGAACTAAAAAATTAATAGCTTGCACAGTTTTCCAGACTTTGGCACAGTAGCATACTGATATCATGTCCAAAGCCCACTCATACCTTAAGGTTCCAGCTGCTCTTCACCCATCTCCTGATCCCCCGAAGTATACAAATTTTTCTGGTCTGGCTATCATGTTGGACAGTCGCTGAACCTAAGTACCCTACCTGGAATCTCTTACATTGTTAATTTCTAATACAAAAATTCCAGTTATCAAAGATTAGCTAGGTCTACGTGAGTGAACCACCATCCCAACTAAAAGGACATTTAAGTATCAAGGATTAAATTCAGGCCTCCACTCCTAGCTTTTTCAACTTCTTCATCTAAGTCCACCTAAAAGAAACAGATAAGCATTAAATAAATATAATGGAAATTATCCGCAAAACTAAATAATTTTAAATTTTGTCTTGGTAAATTAAATAGGGAATTGTTCGGCTCAAATCAAATGGTCACACTTATTACTTTAACTAGAAATCTGAGCAGAGCCTACCTCTGGAGGCACAATGGCACCACTTCTCCCTCATTCCTAATATTTAATCAGTTGCCAAAGTCTTGTTAACTCTGTCTCTATAACATCTCACACGGGTTCTCTTCACTTCATTCACACAATCACCCTATTTCATACCTCTTCACTTCTTACCCTAACTACATTGCTTTATTGTGGTCGAGGTGTTTTTGCAGTCATGGACAACTCTTCACAACCTTTTTGGGTTTTGTTTTTGGGGGAGTTTTTTTGGCAAAGTTATTGGAGTGGTTTGCCATTTCCTTCTCCAGCTCATTTTACAGATGAGGAAACTGAGGCAGACAGGCTTAAGTGATTTGCCCAGGATCATACAGTTAGTAAGTATCGAAGGCTAGACTTGCATTCATGAAAATGAGTCTTCCCAACTTCAAGCCTGGCACTCTGCTCACTTATGACAGCGCTTGGCCTCCTAACTCCTACTCCCTATCTTTCTCCTTTGCCATCCATCCTCCACAGAATTAGGAAATGATATTCCTAGACCACAAATTTGACCACATAGCTCCTCTTCAAAAAGTTTCAGTGGTTCCCTACTGCCACTAGGATTAAAAACAATCCAATGAACAAAAACCCTTAAGAGTTTTCTTTTTGTTTGTTTGGCACTTAAAGTTCTTTGCAAACTGGTTCTAATCCATTTCCCCAAAAAGACAATCATATTACTTCTGGTCAGGCACCATATGTGCCAGCAGAAATGACCTACGTGCTGTATCCCGTATGACATCCCATCTCTACCTACATATTTTTGTCCAGGATGACCTCCACTGCTGGAATTTTCTCTCTCATCACTTTGACTCCTTAAAAGCCCTAACTCCCTTTGAAGTTCATTGTGACTTACCTGTATAACTTTTCTTGGCCCCACAGTGGGTGGCACTCTCTCCTCCCAAAATAAGCAAATGTCTGTATTGACTTTGTAGATATTTTATACTTAATTATTGCATTTTTTCATTGTTATATACATCATTTCTCCCAATAAAATAGCTCTTTGAGAACAGGGATAATTTTGATTTTTTTTCTTTATGTCTCCAGTACTTAGTACAGTACTTGGCACATAATTAGGTCTTAATAAATATTTATTGAATTGAATTGACTCAATCTTACCCCGCCTAGAAGCCTTCATCCTCTTTCAGCCAGAGTGATCGTTTATATTTAATATGCATTGCATTTATGCTTCCAGAAAGCAGGCAAGCATAGCACAAACCTTGTGGACCCCTGGTATCACTTCTTGGCTTTCAATAATTCCTTTGTGATTCCCCAGACAATAGTCTATTATAGTTTCAAAAATCTGCCTTTCAGATTTTTTTTTAAATTGGGATGAGGTTTGCCATCTCCAGTATTCTGGCACATTTCCTCCCTTCTAAGTTTTTTTTTTTTTCCCCAAAATTATCAACAATGGTTTCATGATTAAATCTGCAAGTAATTTCTCTGCCCTGGAGACTTGAACTCATTTAAGGCAGCTAGGTGATCTTTTACTATCTTTTCTCCTATCTTGAGCTTCAATTCCCTCTTAACCACATCTGTTCTCCCCTTTCCAGATTGAAGATTGTTCTCCTCGGTGAAGATAACAGGAGCAAAATAGAAGTTGAATCATTTCCTTTTCTCTCAGTGATCTATTAACGTTACATTAGCGTCCCCAAATAGCGATCCTATCCTTTAGTGGTTCATCTTCTTGTTTCAAACAGAAACCTTCTTATTATCTTTAGGATTTTGTATATGCCTCACTTCATCCTAGACCCTAGCCTTTCTGATGAAATGTATGTGGTTCAAGGCACTCTTTTTTTATTTCCCCTTATTCAACCTTTGTTTTTATCTTTTAAAATCTATAATCATGACAATCACAATAAGAACTCACTGTCCTGTCACATTTTACGGTGTACCAAGTATTGAACTCACAACAATTGGGGGTTGGTGGTGCATGCTTTATTATTTCAGTGTTTTGCTCTGCTTTGTTTAAGTTTGGGGCAGGATCAGACACCCTTTGGGCAGCTGGGTGGTGCAGTGTATAGTACGCTCAGTTTGGAATCAGGAAGATTCATCTTCATGAATTCAAATCCACTCTCAGACACTTCTTAGCTATGTGACCTTGAGTTAGGCAAAGAGGATGAAGTGACTTTCCCAGGGTCACATAGCCAGTGTCTAAGGCCAGGTTTGAACTTAGGTCTTCCAGACTCCAAGTCTTGTACTCAAACCACTTCAAAACCTAGCTGCCCATAGGTCCCTTTTTACAAATGAGGTCAAAAGTGGTTAAGTGATTTGTCCAGTCTCATAGTTAGTGAGCATCTGAAGCAGGAATTGTACAGGGGCCTTCCTGATTTCAAGTTCAGCTCTATTCACTTTGCCACCTAGCATCCTAAGAACTTGGACAGTGAATTCCCCTCCTCTCATTTTAGCTCTTCTACTGTCAGCACCTTGCTGTCACTCTAATAGTGGATGACAGGCTCTTGGCATGATGACAGTTTTCCTTTATCACACTTGGCCTTTTCCCATCCAACCTAGAATTACCCCCTCTACAGTCAAGGAATTTCTCTGATTTCTTACTCAGCCCAGTCTTGCTTTGGGCAAAGCCCAACATCTGATCCATAGAGTCTGAGCTGCAAAGGCAAGGTTACCAACTGTATTACCATTGTTCCATTAGGCATTTTATAAATGGTGGAGTGTTGCCAGATCTACAAATTGCTGGCTACCTATTATGAAACATTTGAGACCCTGAAGGCTGCAAACTCTTGGCCTCAGATACCACCTGGACTCTAGTGTTGATTAACCAGGCAGGTAGAGGAGTTTCTAGTATTTCTGGCCCAGAGACAGCTACTTGTAATCTGATTTCCCAGTAAAATAGACCTTAATGGGATCTGGGTTAGTGGGGTAGGCTAACCCTTACCTTGAGGATCATGAAAGACTATGCCAGCTCCTTTTGTGGGCCCTAAGTCAAATCTTGGCCTGAAATTACAAATTTGAAATGAACTGGCTTGGGTGAACATGTCTATGGCAACAATTATTTGGCAATATGTGCATATCCAGTCTTGCCATTTTTCATAGCAAGCCTTGGGGCAGATTCTCCTACTCTATTTATTTAGCCCACCAGTTTGGAAGACAGATTGGTGAAAACTACATAGGTAAGGGGAAAGGGAGACCCCTCTACCTTTCTTTCACTTCTATATATGTCACTACTCATCCACTAGCAAAGATCAGATTACCTCTTTTGGTGGGGTCACCAATATTCATCTCCTTCTACTATTTGGGGCCCCTTCTTCTAGACTGAAGATGGAGTGGAAGACCAAGCATACCCAAACCAGGTGGGTCCCTTTTCCCCTGCACCACAGTCTAAGGAGCATGGTGAATTAATATTAAATATACTTAGAATTTGTCTGAGCTAATGCAGCCCTTACTGAGTACTTAACCCTTTTTCTCCAGTACTTGTGCTCATCCTTTGTTGCCAAAAAGGACCATGCCATCTCAGAAATGATGACATGACTTGCACTTGACTTTGTTTTGAGTGAGGGAGGGCTGTACAGGTCACCAGCCTCACTTCTCCTCCAGAGCCATCTGGATCCAGTGACCTGATATTCCTCAGGATGACTAGAGATGCTATTGTTCGGATAAACACTACAGTCTCCAAAGGGAGGAGTAAGGCTTGGGTTCAAAGGAAGTGTCATGGATGGCATTCTGAGTCATGGCTTGGCTTTCTTCAAGATTCAGTTGAAATCCCATGTTATATAGAAGGATTTTCTAGGTTCTACCCCACCCTTGCCACTAGTTCTTAACTCTCTGAGATTGTTTTGCATCTATCCCTTATCGGATATAAACCTAGTTCTTGAATACGCTGTTTCCTCAGTTGGAATATAGGATCCTCAAGGGCATGGATTGTTTGTTTGTTTTTCCTTCCTTTGTATCTCTAAGATTTAACATAATATCAGGCACATAGCAATTAATAAATTCCTGCAGACTGACTGATGAAATGATTAAAGGCAGAAGACAACAGGAGACATGAGGTAGGGATGAAAACAAATGAATGGTGCCTTTAGGGACCATTGTTTTAAGTGCTTCCCTCCCCTTCCCCTTCCATTGCTCAATTTTGCATTTGTGTTATCAGGAAATAGTGATATTAGGAACACCTCGCCATTCAAGCTGGCACCTTCTCTGCAACTTAAAGAATTAGAGAATTGATGAGGATCACAGTCAGTATGTGTCAAAGAACGGACAAAGAACCCAGCTCTTCCTAGAACTGAAGCCAACTCAATCTACTCTGCCATGCTGCCTCTAAGACACTTTCAAGAAGCTGGGAATTTCTGATATAAGTTATAAAAAGCCAATTTGATGTGAGTTCCAGATCCTTATCATGCATGCAAACCTCATTTTTATTCAACAGCATCCCTTGAGACTTGTTGACCTAAGCCCACTTTTTATATTTAGAAATTACCCTAGAACGGAATAGTTTTATTGGGTCTAGAGTCCTTTCATCCAGTTTTGATTTTAGGTGAGTTTAGGGTCAAGAACTGTCAATCTACACTGCTCTCATCTTGTTGGGGTGGAGTTTGCTGATTCATCAGCATTTTTACCACATCAATAATTTAGTCTTCTATTTACTTTTTTAGAAGTCCACTAAAATGGAAGTGAACAAAACAGACTCAGACAAGATCACATGCAAATGGTAAGGTGCAACTCAGTTCCAATAAATTCCATCCCTCACAGTAATTTCTACAATTCACATTTGTTCTAAGACTATACAGATATTACACAGAGGGCCAGAGGGTCAACTAATTCCTTCCCTTGACCAATTCTAGAAGAATCACTGAACTAGGGAATTGGAAGGGACCTTAGCAACAGTCACCTAGCTTTCCCCAAATGATTACCTATTATTACATTATTACACCTGACACATTGCCATCCAGTCTCTGCTGGTGAGGTCTCCTGGAAATGGTCTGTACCACTTTTGGAAAGTTATCATCATTAGAAGATTTTCCTGATATTAAGAATGTGTCCAGCAAGTTAGCATCAGTGGGTGAGTCATCTTTATACCTACCAGATATTTGATAGGTTTAATCTAAGTTTCCAACAGAGTAATTCAGAAATATTTCTTTATGCAAGAGAGGAGAAAACCTAAAAGCTTTAGGATAATAGATTGACAGTTGGAAGAAACATTAGATACCACCTAATGCAATCCCCATAAATTTAGAGATATTAGAAAAAAAATTTAGTCCCAGAGGTTCACTTATACAAGCTGTAAATGGTAGAGTTGGGACTGAAACTCAGGTCCTCTGACTCAAAAACCAGTTTTCTCTTCACAGAACTAGCATGGATCCCAATAATATCAGACATTGATGTAGCAATTCAAGGGTTTATGTAAACCAGCTTACCAACTTCTCAGACAATTTAGCCAATGGGTTATCACATATGTAACCACTGCTAGACCAACAATGGCTTCTTGGAGCACTTTTCCAATATAATTGAGGCATCCTCTTATTTAAGCATGGACCTAATCTTTCTTCTCTGAGTATCTGTATTCCTGTTTAATTGACCCCATTAATTATTTGGTTCTGATGTATAGATACTTTTAGTTCTAGCAATACATTTCAAGAAATATTCCAAATTAACCATATGTCATTCTTTTCCCAATTACACAAAATATCCTAAGCCCTATTTTATTGTCTCTATATTGTTTAATCTATTCTCATAGGTTAAGTTCTCATCTCTCTGTGGGTGACTTTCACTTCTACATACCTATCCCTAGACTCCTTTCAGAGGTAGACTCAGATCACTGAGTAACTAATGGACATTTCCAAGTAAATACCTGGTAGGCATATCAATATATTGAAAACAGAATTCATTATCTTTTTCCTAAGATAATCCTTCTTCTTAACATCTACTTTTTTCATGAGCACCATCTTCCCCCTAGTCACCCAAGATTAAAATGTTGGTGTTATTTTGAACTCTTCCTCCCCTTCTCTCTGTCCCGCCATATGCAATCAATTGTCAAGAGTTGTCAGTTCTTTCTCCATAACGACTCTCCAATTTTAGGGATGCAGAAGGGCCCTTCTCATAATTTGGGCTTTAAATGTCATAGCCTAATGGTTGTCAACTGTGGTCCTTCTGATGCCTTTCTTTGTAGAGGCATATTATTAGGCATAAGGAACATTGCATATATTATCAAACTTAGTAAATATACTGGTTTGCTTTGATAAACTGTTTTTTCTTTCTCCCTTCCCTTTTTAATCCTTTGTTATGAGGGATTTTCTTTTGGAGAGAAATTGGATAGTTATCTTAGAAATTAAGATAAGGCATAAAAAAAAATAGTAATATTTTTTCTAAAGAAAAAACTACAGTCCTCACCCCGTAGTCAGATTGTGTATGTCACATCTTGATGCACACCCCCAGGCACCCCATCTGTAGGAAGAAAACACCTCAGACATCAACAGTGATTGCAATGCTGATGCTAAAACACAGACTACCTTGCATTATTATTTTACTTTGCATGTACATGAATCTTGTTTCCCCCAATGAGACTGTAAACAACTAGAAAGCAGGGACAATGTAATCCTACATTGTCTCTCCCATAACACCTCTATGCTTTGACACTGTCCAATAAATTTTTGATTAACAAATGTATCTACTTCTCCCTTTATCAGTGCTATGTATTTTCTCTATCTTGGTGGGTAAAGCTTATGTGGGCAGAGACCATGTATTCTCCACAATCAACAAACCATCCATAGTACTCTGAACACATAATTGGGACTCTGAACATACTCTGTGCACATAATTGGGATGCAATACATTTGCTCTGACGGTTGATAATGGAATCTATTAGGAATGAATAAAGTTGCCTCAAGTCCTTTGCAGAATTTTTGTTGGGGAGGTGGTTATTTTTGGTCAGGGCCTGTAGTTTTATCAGTTTAGGGAGCACCACAGTGAAGTAGCTTCCCCCTACCATTACAGACCAGCAGCTGGTCTATGATTCATCTTCCCTGAAAATTTCTGGGGCACTGAGATATTAAGTAGCTTATCCAGGGTCACAAAGTCAGTGTGTATCAGTAGAAGAACTTGAACTCAGGTCCTCCTGACTCTAAGGCCAGCTTTCTATGCAATACTGTTCCTCATCTGGAGTAGAAATAGAAAGTCATATAAAATAATGAATGGAAATTATTTCAAAAATCTTAAACATATAAATAATAAACATCAGTTTTTATTATTACTCAACTCACAAGAATGAAGGTCTGCCCTTTGGTTTCTCAGTTTTATAATTAGTTTTTTGTCTCTGTATAACAGAGGACTCAAAATGAGCTTCCCTGTAGTTACATCAAGGACAAGTAGTCTTTCATTGTATGGTCTTCCATTAAATTCTAAGCTCTTTGAGGGCAGGGACTATACTTGGCCTCCTTTTGTATCTCCAGTACTTAGCACATACATAGTATTATGATACATAGTAGGTATTCTGTATATGTTTACTGATGGACTGAATGAATATTTGCCACAAGGGAGATTTCTAGAACTCAAACTGAAGGGTAGTAAGTGAATGACAGGAATCTCCATGAGTGCCTCCTGTAAACTAGAGCACCCTAGCAAACTAGGATCAAAGACTTAGAGTTGCTTATCAAATCCTACCCCATTCATTTTACAGACTGAAGTTGAGTATCTACAGTAGGATTTGATCTCAGGTCTTTCTAAGTCCAGAGAGCTATCTACTACATCATACTGTCTCTCTTGTAGCTTAAAAACAATTTTCAAATACCCAAACATCTACCCTCTTTCAATTCAGTTGAATAAGAAACATGATATAGTGGACACAGCATTGAACTTGAGTCAAGAAGACCTGGGTTTGAATCTTGCACAAACATGTATATACTAGCTGTGTAACCTTGAGAGACACTTAACTTCTGCCCCTTAGTCTCTTCATCTGTAAAATGAGAGAGATGGACCTGTAAGTTTCCTTTTCACTCTTAGCAATGATTCTGTAGATTTCTAATGTGTCTATTCCTAGGTAGTTATTTCTCTTGGAGTGGCTCCAATCTGGATCCCTCTATCCACATGGTTTTCCTAGCCATATATTTGGTACAAAAGATCGTAAAATCATAGACTTAGAGGTGAAAGGGACATTAGAGGTGGCCTAATGCAAAGAGGACAGTTAGATGGTGCAGTGGATAGAGCACCTGACCTAGAGTCAGGAAGACTTTAGTTCAAATCCATTCTCAGACACTTCCTAGCTATGTGATCCCAGGCAAGTCACTTAAACCTATTTGCCTCAGTTTCCTCATCTGTAAAATGAGCTAGAGAAGGAAATAACAAACCACTCTAGTATCTTGGTCAAGGAAACCCCAAAAGGTGTCATGAAGAGTCAAACATGATTGAAAAAAGACTAGATAACAAAAATGCAAATAAGCTACTTTTACATATAAGGAAAGAGTGCCCCTGAGAGGTTGCATGACTTTAGCCTAAGGTCGTAAAAGGATTAAGTGAAAAACCAGACTTCAAATTACAAATTTCCATTGTACTGGTCCATTTATTTTTATTTATTTGGCTGTTTGTTTGTTTATTTCTCTTTAAAGAGCTCTTGGGAAAGCTGGTTTAAATAAAGTCTACTGCTGAATAGCTTAGCCTGACCCAAACACCAGGGCTATTTTTATAGCTGTCCTCAGCAATGACTTCATCAACATTCCAGTGTATGGTCTTCCTGGTGGGATTCTGGTATAGTCAGAATCAGGAAAGGCTAGGGTTCAATTTCAGGTCTGACATTTACTAACCGTGTGATTTGAGACAAACCATATAAACTCTCTCATTTCCCATTTCCTCATTTGCAAAATAGGGATTAAAAATACTTGCCCATGTGGATCTCACAGGATAAATTATGCTTGTGCCAACAGCATGGTAATTACATCAGCTCCCAAACCTTGTAATGGATTGGAGAACTCTTTGCTGGCTTTAATAGCTACTAGTATGTTTCCTTTGACTTATCTGAGGGTCTTTTACTGAAATTTATTCTGCCTGCTTCACTAGATCTCAGAGCGGAGACTGTGTTTTGTTTATCTTTGCATCCCCCAGCACCTAGTACAGTGCCTTAGAAGAACTCAGTACATATTTGTTGAATTGAATTGAATTAAATTGGATTTGCGGCAGACTCTGGGCCCTTTGACCAGGGTCTAGTAGACATAAATCATTATTTTTTATATGTGTGTGACATGTACTTGCTAGAATATAAACTCTATAAGGGCCTACACAATGTTTCATGAAACTTTGCCTCTACACCAGTGCCTAATGCAGTGTATACAACAGGTGCCTAATCAGTTTTTGTTATTGAATTTCTAGGAACTGCAATATAAAATTTTAGAGCTGGAATAGCCTTTGGAGCTTACCAAGCCTTCTCTATCATTTCACAGATAAAGAAATTGAAGCCCAGGGAGGTTGAGTGACTAGCTCTAAGCTACACAGCAAGTGGTAGAGCAGATTTAGCCTACTGACTATCAGGCAACTAGCCTAAAAAAAATTTTTTTTAAAGGGATGTGTTTTATTTCACTTGTCTATCTCCCTTAGAGTTGATTTTCATGGAGTCTGTTTTAGGGAAGAAATAACATGTTTGTTTGCTGTAGGCAGTTACTTGTGTTTCCTCAGCCTAATGATAGGAGGAAAAACAAAGAGATTCCATGGTGACTAAATGTATTGGAGAAGTTGAGGCAGGGAGGAGGTTAAGGAGTAACTCAAAGAAATTAGGAGCTATAAAAATGCAAATGGGAAACCCAACTAAATTTTTCCAAGTATCCAGATTTAGGAAAACTATTAACACTAAAGCCATATTTTCTAATCAAAGGAAATAAGTTGTAAAACTGTAATTAGCGACTATATTAGCCATCTGATCCTCAGTCTTGCCATACCCCTCCCTCACTATTCCATGAACAAACTCCAACTGAGACACTTGTCCCCTGCAATATACCACCTTATTTTTCAGCTGTTAAATAACAAAAACTCTCTTTGTTCCTTTTAAATGTTCCATTGACCCTGTTTGCCTGTTCTGTGCCCCACCTCCACCCCCACCGCCAATGCACACACATACTCACTCACACCCCAGCCAAAGCAGGCATTCCATTACCAGGCTGCTGTGCTCAGACAGACCTTTCTAGGGTATTTAATAATTTCTCTTCCCACACTGAAGGCCATTCTATTGATCACATTAAGAGATAATATTTGCTTTTGGGGTTGCATCTATTTCTTCAGTGCATTACTAATGCTTCCAGAGCAATTATCAAAGCTAATTCCTAAACGTTGAGCCATCACATTCCTCTACTTCCAGCTATAGGTTTTCCTTCACTTTTTACAAATAATGATTTATGCAAAGTCACCAAGACAGCTATTGCTTCCATTGCAAGGTTTATTATCTCCAAGATGAACAGACAAGTCATTAAGCGCTCATGGAAGGATTAGTGTAGAGAAAGATCACCGCATTGTGATTTTCTGGCTACATGGTTCAATACAATGATGGTTTAAGGAAGTAAAAGCCAATTTTAGCACTCCCATTATGAAGCAGTGTGTGTCATCAATAGGCAGTTATAAAAGCGGTAGTTGATAAGAATTTCCCCACCATAAAAGCCCCTTCCATCACATGCCCACAGAGTGAGTCACATGAAAATAACCTCTGAAGAAGGAGATGGAGGCTTCAGCTTTTATCTTTCCTTCTTATATTCTGTGTGTATGTGTGAGGGAAAGATAGAGACAGAGAGGGAGAAAAGAGACAAGAGAAGAGAGAAGGAGGAGAGAGAAGAAAAAGGAGGAAAAGAGAGAAAGAGTGAGAGGGAGACAGAGAGAGAAAGAGAGAGAGGGAGACAGAGAGAAAGAGAGAGAGAGAGACAGAGACAGAGGGGGGGAGGGAGAGAGAGAGAGGGAGGGAGGAAGAGAGAGGGAGGGAGGGAGGAAGAGAGAGGGAGGGAGGGAGGGAGAGAGAGAGGGAGAGAGGGAGAGAGGAAGAGAGAGGGAGGGAGGGAGGGAGGAAGAGAGAGAGAGGGAGGGAAGGAGGAAGAGAGAGGGAGGGAGGGAGGGAGAGAGAGAGGGAGGGAGGGAGGGAGAGAGAGAAGAAGAGAGAGAGGGAGAGAAGAGAAAGGAGAAAAAGGGAGAGAGAAACAGGACTTTGTTTCCCACCTCTCCCTATTCCAATCCCCCCTACAAATTGCTGCCAGATAAGTCTTACTAGAGCAACTCAATCCCAAGTCTTCAGTACTTTCCTATGGTTCCAACAATAACATTTATAATGCTTTGTGGAGCATTCGGAATCCTGTATACTCTGGCCTTTACCTACTTTTTCAACCTAACTTCCCAATAATCCTTTCTGCCTGTCTTCTACTTTAGCCAAACTGGACTATTCCTCATTCCCATAAAATGCCAGGTATAGGGCTAAACAAGTCCATCTTCCTTTAATGTTCATGATGCCTAGTCAAGGTAAACAGAACTATATGTTGCCTGAGGCCAAGGGAGTTCTATCCTCAGAAGAACATGGAGGAGTACTAGATTTTAATAGATGAACTCTGCCTTCTTTTAGCAAAGTATAAAGAGGCGTGTGTGTAGGGGGCCCACAAGGTTGTTGAACAACAAGTACATTGTAAGGAATAGGAGGCTGAGGTTTCAGGCAACTGTGGAACACTCTTTTTACTGGCTCCATCTTTCTCAGAAATTAATCTCACCCCTAAGCAAGATGGCCCCTTCCCCTCTCTTCCAGAAAGATCATTTGCCCTTCTCCACAAGCCACAAGTAGACTATATTTCTTCCCCTAAGTTGTATGAAAGAGAGTCTCACTAAGGTCTCTCCGGTGTAGTGGGAAAGGGATGGGAACCTAAATATCTTGAACTGATCTAAATGACCTTTAAGATACTTTCCAGCTCTGAGATTTTAAGTCTTAAGTCTGTATTGTAACTAAAGATCCCTCCCATTCAACTAAAGTCATCTTAATTACAAATTTTCTTTACATATAACAAATTACAAAGCAAATATATAGGCCCCCTTCATATTATTTCTCCTAGGTGATGCTGTTTGCCTCTGTTTGCAGCTATGAAGGTAAGATTAAAGACTTACAAAGAAGCATCTGACAAGTTTCAGAGAGGCTTCAAAACTCCCAATAAGATCCATGGGAAATCAATTTGCTGAGTACTTGAAATCCATAATCAATCAGCAGGCATTTATTAAACTTAAGGCATTGTTAGGCACTGAGGATATAGGAGAGGAAAGGGAGCTTATAATCCTACCCTCGAGGAATTTACAATCCAGACATGGTAGGCAACTTGTATATGTACAGGTAATATGACATAGATACAAAGCAGTTTGGGGGCGAAGGCCCGCTAGTTGGAGATATCAGGAAAGGTTTTATGGAGAAAGTGGCTCTTTAGTTGAATATTGAGGCAAACAAGAGACTCTAAAAGGCAAAGGTAGAGAAGAAATGTGTTTCAAGCATGGGGGACAACCAGCATAGAGACTAGAGATGAACGGAATGAAGGCTGGTTTGGTTGGATCATAGAGTATGGGAAGGGTAGTAAAGTATAATATAGCCAGAAAGTGAGGAAGAAGACAAGTTGTGAAAGGAAAGAGAAAATAAGCGCTATAGTCATCTGCATAGATGGTAATTAAACAAATGAAGTCACCAAGTGCCCAACCGAATATCATTGTCATGACAGTGGTAGTAGCAAGAGTAGTAAAAGTAATCAATAAACATTTATTAAGCTCCTACTACATTCAGTTATTGGTACATAGCATTTATATACTGATTTAATGTTTGCAAACACATTATCTCATTTTCTCCTCATAATCTTAAAGTCAGGTGCTAATTATCCCCATTTTACAAATGAGGAAACTGAGGTAATAAGAAGTTAAGTAACTTTCTCAGGGTCAGTTAGTAGGTATCTAGGGCTAGATTTGAACTCAGCTCTTCTGGAGTCCAAGTCCAACTACTTCCATCTACTTTGCCACCTTTGCCACCTTGTGCACTGAATATTATTAGATGCTAAGCAAGTTTGGCGATGGTTACAATACATGTATTTTTATAAAAATACATAATTATGTTTTGTAATTTAGAAATTCTACAATAGGCATGTTTTAAAATGTGTGTGAGGCAGTAGGGAAGGGGGGGAGATGGGAAAAAGGATAGTGGAATGTCTCCTTTGAGTAGTGGTACATAGAGGAATGGGCATGAACTAAAAATCAGAAGACGTGTTCAAATATTTCTCTTTCACTAACTTAAGGTAAAAAAATGAAAAGAAAAAAAACTTTAGTAAGAATTTTATATAACTGTTCCATTATATGTTAAATGACCAAAATAATCTTGGTTTTACCCAATTTACAATGTGTTGAAGACTTAATTAAATAAAAGTGCTTTCAAGAATATGTGTAATGAAAATGAGAAGTAAAATTATTAGAAATAACCATGCGTTCAAGATCCTATTCAATAAGCATTTATTAAACACCTAACATGTATAAAGCACTGAGCCAAGGTGCTAGGGAAACAATGACAATATGAAAAAGTCCTTGCCTTTAAGGAGCTCCTTAGGTATAGCAATCGTTTCATTCATTGCTTTTTTCTATCCAACACCTAGTACACTGCCTGGTGAATAGTTAAAATTTAATATAAAAAATTGTTGATTGATTATATTATAATGGATAACCTATGTTCAAATGGTATAGGTTTTCATAGTCAATAAAAATGGACGCTTCTTTAGGGAAAGGGCAAAAAACTCACAACCCTCCTTGGAACAATTCATCTTTCAGAGACTGGATCTATAGAGGACAAAGCAAAGCAGAAGGCTGGTAATTAACTGATGAATTAAGAATGTGTAGATAGCCAATTTTGTCTCTTGCAAATGCTGCTTGAAAAGAAGAAAAAGTTCTGGTGGTGTTTCTTGGTGAGTTATTGTCTGTTCATTAACACTTGACAACAGAGAAGATTCAAAAGGTCTGTGAACCTTTTACCTCGTCCGAATTCTATTGGGTGGACTGTTTAAACTGACGCAGTGGAGGATAATCTCATGAAGCAAAAAGCCAGCATTAGGTCACTGAATACTTTATGAAATTGGGAGGCCAATTTCCTGTCTATACAACTACCCAATGCTCACCAAGTTCCAGAGGAAAGGAAAAGAGATAGGAGATATGATTAACTCAGGTTCTGTAGACCTTAAAGAAACTAGTCGGGAAGTATAAAATAAATTCCCAACCTCCCCAGATATGTGGTAGCCTAGATTTCCCTTAAGTTCCCTCTATCATCTTTGTGGGAATCTTCTTCAAGTTGGAGGGCAGTCATAGATGGGGTTGAAAAGATGTGAGAGTGAAGATCACATCTATGTCCATAGCAGTAGAAGAAAATAGAATACTTAGACAATCATCCAGAGAATTCATACCAAAATAATGCATCCCTATGTAAGATTCAAATAACTAAATATAAATAAGGGATTTTTGATAAATTTTTTTAAAAAATTTTGGACCAGACTTGTGATTTCATCAGGGCAGGGAGGTAGAAGTGAGTAAAATCTATTTATACAGATCAGTAACAATTCTGAAGCTTAGAATCTTTAAAAGTTGTTTGGGTCGATGATAGATTTAAATGGCTTGCCAGCGCCATACAACTGGTAGGTATCAGAAGACAGATTTGAACTCAAATCTTATTTATTCATAACACAGTGAACTTAATGTGATGTGCCCACTACCACAAAAGTGAATTCCATTCTCATTACTCCACCCTGACATCAGACTATAAGTTACCCTTTTGTAACTGACTTTTTTTTTATTTAAGGTTTTTCTGGATGTTTATTTTCACTGGATTTCACCTGGTTAGATATAATGAGGAGTATGAAGAGGAGAATACAGTTTGACTTGATCCAGACCATCCAAAGGATGATCCATACCTTGGTGATCCCAATAAGGGCAACCCCATTAACCCTCTACTCTATGAGGAACAGTCACGTTGAAACTCTCAAATGATTTCCACGTCTACCCCATTCCTATTATGAATATCAAAAGAAAAATTAACTTCGCATGGAAGACTATAGCTAAGAATCCATTTAGTGAGGGAGGTATATAGCAACCCCTCCAGTCTGCCTAGAGAAAGCAAATTGTTACTAAGGGGAGAAATAGAAGGCCTGAACTACGTTTCCTGTGGGAGTGTTCAACTTCATCTTTAAGAGACCATTGTTATATGCAGAGAAACACTATAAAAAGGAGTGAACCTTAGCATCAGTTTCACTGTATTTCAACTTGAGAAATCTCCTGGGCTGAGATATAAGGATGACTAATGAACTAGAGGATAGCTGGGGTGTGTGATCCTTAATTGTACATTTCACTGCTTTTACTGTTTTCCATTACAGCTTTATAGCTGGCTAACTGTAGTTTTCAAGAGCCTATGCTTAGAGGTAAGAAGAACTTGTTGAAAGAGAAAAAAAAACTTCTAAACTTTCTTGGAAACTTTCCCCCTCTTTATTAGAGTTTCTTCTTTCTCCCCTGAAGCAGAGAACATTTTTAAAAATAAGCACACAGAGTGAATAGAGAATGTTTTTAATATCTCATGCTCATTTCCCCTTTACCTTCTGAAATATTTTCCCTTCTTATATTTTCAATAAATGGCAAATTCATGAGTCAGAAGATTGATTCCTAATTATTACAAAGGGGATAATTAAAAGTAACGGGAGTATACGTCACTTTCAGACAATTTCTGAAATCCAAGCATTTTATAGAGAATGAAGGGACTGGGTGCATTAAATAGGCTAAGATTGGAGGAAGGGTAGTCCTTATTTGTACCTTCATGCCTTTTTAAGTTGATGAGGAAACACACAGGGCCTTAGTTTTGGAGCTGAAGGGACCTTAGAAGTCATCTCATCTAATCTGCTCATATTGCTGTTAAAGGAACTAAAACCCAGAGAGAAAAGGGGATTTGTTCATGCTTGAACCCTGGTCATCTAACTTGAAATCCAACACTTTTCCTACTGTACCAAATCTATAATTTGCGAATAAAATCCTACCTATTCTGTGTCCAGACATGATAAGTCAGGAGGAGCATGGAGGTGATCCAATTATATATTATATTATAGCTCTAGGGATAGAAGTGATTTCTGATGTTATCTGGTCCAGCTCCCTCATATTAGATTTAAGTAGTCTAAGACTCAGGGAGTTTATATGAGTCAGGAGTCTCAAACCCAGGTCCTCCGACTCCAGATTCAACTCTTTCCAATGAACTGAACCTACAAATTGGAAATAAAACCCTACCTAGATTATGTCTATGCCTACAAATCAAGTGAAAAGCGGAGGTGTTCTAGGTATTTTTTTAATTTAATGCTTCTTTCAAAATGTATCAGTCAAAGTTAGAATTATTTTAGTAATACAGTGCCCAGCTCTGGGCCTGGCTCATAGTATGTGTACATAATAAATACTTTTTGATTTGTGGATCTAAATTTTCTGGTTAAATACTCCAATTCTTTATTATGTCTGGGTAAGCTACATCTCTTTGTTAAGTGACTTGTGCTGGAACCACAAAATATTGTCAACTAAATTTGCCTAGCTCCTAGGCATTAAATGAGAACGCCCTGGTACTTTGAGAGGAAAAAGAATTAAACCAATCATTTTTAAACATTTCTGTAAACATTTAATAGATATTTACAAGCACTTTCTCTTCAGAGTGTTTTTCTTAAAGATCATAGCTTCAGGACTCAAACGGATCTGAAACTTTTACATGTTCATATCTCTCACCTTAAAAAATCCTCTCTTGATCTGATCATTCCCTAGAGCCATTGTCCTATGATTCCCTTTCCTGCTTACATTCATCGAGAAAGCCATCTAAAATCAGTGCCTTCACATCGTCTCTTCTCAGCCTCTCCTATACTCTCTACAATCTGGCTTCTGACCTCATTATTCCACCGAAACAACTGTCTCTCTAAAGCTACAAATGAACTTTTCATTGACATTTCTAATTGCCTTTCCCCAATCCTCGTCCTGTTTCCCATTTTTGTAACCTTTGACACTGTCTCCACCTTCTCTTGCCCACTCTCCTCTCTAGGTCTTCACGGCACTGCCCTCTCCTGATTCTCTTTTTATCTGTCTGGTGGATCTTTTTCAATCTCCTTTGCTGAATCTTCTTCCAGGTGATGCCCACTAACCACAGATACCTCTGTCCTAAGAGTCTATCTTTCCCATCTTCTTTTCTCTGTCTCTATTATCTCTTTGAGTTAACTAATCAGCTCCCATGGTTTCAATTATTTCCTTGATGCAGATGATTCTTGGATCTTTAGATCCAAGTCTCATATCACCAGCTGCTTATTTGACATTGAATTAGATGTCCTGTAGACATAAACTCAATATGTCTGAAACAGAACCCACTAGTTAGTTCTCTTCCAAGACCCTCCCCTCTATTACCATCAAAGGCATATTCCCAGTCACCTTGGCTTCTAATATCTGGACTATACTTGACTCCTTAATTACGCCCACCTCACTTATCCAATCTATTGCAGATTTCGTTATTTCTATACATCTATACATCCCTTTTCCTCCTCTGACACAACTGCCATGCTGGTGAACCTCCATCACCTCTCACCTAAATTATTGCAATAGCTTTCAGGTTAGTCTTCCTACCTTAAGTCTCTCTCCATTCCAGTTCCTTCTCTGTTCTTCAGCCAAAGTTGTCTACCTAAAATGCAGATTTGACCTTGTCACTTCCCTCCTTAATAAACTACAGTGGATTTCTATTACCCCTGGGACCAAATGTAAAAAATTCTTTATAATTTCTACCTTTTAAAATTCATTTTCAATAAATTTTCAATATTCACTTCCACATAGTTTTGAATTACAAGTTTTCTCCCCCACTCTCCCCTCCTCCACCCCAGGACAGCATATTTTGATTCTTCTTTCCTCCAATCTGCCTTCCCTTCTATCACCCTCAAACCCTTCCCTTCTATTTTCTTGTAGGGCAAGATATATTTCTTTCTCCCATTGCCTATATATCTTATTTCCTAGTTGCATGTAAAAATAATTTTTAACTCTCATTTTTAAAGCCTTGAGTTCCACATTCTCTCACTTCCCCCTACCCCACCCACCATCCTTGAGAAAGCAAGCAATTTGATATAGGTTACACATGTGTAATCATGCAAAACACTTCCATAACAGTCATGTTGTGAAGGACTAACTGTATTGTCCTCTATTTTGTTCCATCCTCTATTTATTCTATTGTCTCCTTTAACCTTTCTCTCTACCAAAGTGTTTGCTTTCAATTACCCCTTCCCCCAATCTGTCATCCCTTCTATTATACCCCCTCTCTTATTCCCTTTCCCCCTACTTTCCTGTAGGGTAAGATAAGCTTGTATACCCAATTGAGTATGTATGTTATTCCCTCTTGGAGCCAAATCTATGAAAGGAAGGCTCACTTATTGCCTCTCACCTTCCTCTTCTTCCCCTCCATAGTAAAAGCTCTTTCTTGCCTCTTTTATAGGAGATTATTTCCTGCATTCTACCTCTCCATTTCTCTTTCTCCTACTACATCCCTCTCAACACCTAATTTTTTTATATCATCCCTTTATATTCAGCTAACCCTATGTTTCTCTCTCTCTCTCTCTCTCTCTCTCTCTCTCTCTCTCTCTCTCTCTGTCTCTCTCTCCACACACACACACACACACACACACACACATACATACATATACACATGCATATATATACATATATATATTCCCTCCCACTATCCTAATACTGAGAAAAGTCTCATGAGTTACAATTATTATGTTTCCATGTAGGAATGTAACAGTTCAACTTTAACAAGTCCTTTATGCTTGCTCTTTTCTGTTTACCTTTTCATGCTTCTCTTGATTCTTGGATTTGAAAGTCAATTTTTTTTTCAACTCTGGTCCTTTCAACAAAAATGCTTGGAAATCTCTATTTCTCCAAGTTTCCATTTTTCCCCTGAAGTAGTATACTTGGTTTTCCTGGGTTTGTAATTCTTGGTTTTAGTCCTAACTTCTTTGACCTCTGGAATATCATATTCCAAACCCTTTGATCCCCTAGTGTAGAACTTACTAAATCTTGTGTTATCCTGATTGGTTCTGCAATACTTGAATTGTTACTTTCTGGCTACTTGTAATATTTTCTCCTTGACCTGGGAACTCAGGAATTTGGCTTTCCTTTTGGGACCTCTTTCAGGAAGTGATCAGTGAATTCTTTCCATTTCTATTTTACCCTCTAGTTCTAGAATATCAGAGCAGTTTTTCCTGATAATTTCTTGAAAGATGATGTCTAAGCTCTTTTTTTGATAAGGTGCTCAGATAGTCCAATCATTTTTAAATTATCTCTCCTAGATCCATTTTCCAGGTCAGTTGTTTTTCCAATGAGATACTTCACATTGTCTTCTATTTTTTTCATTCTTTTGGTTTTGTTTTATAATTTCTTAATTTCTCATAAAGTCATTAGTTTCCATTTGCTCCATTCTAATTTTGAAGGAATTATTTTCTATTTTTGGACTTCTTTTTCCATGTGCTCCATTCTACTTTTTAGAGAAATCTCCTCACTGGCTTTTTGGATCTCCTTTGCCATTTGGATTAGTCTCGTTTTAAAGGTGTTATTTTCGTCAGCATTTTTAGGGGTTTCCTTTAGCAAGTTGTTGACTCATTTTTCATGATTTTCTTTCATCATCTCATTTCTTTTCCCACTGTTTCCTCTACTTCTCTATTTGATTTTCAAAATCTTTTTTGAGCTCTTCCATGGCCTGTGACCAATTCATATTTTCTTGAAGGTTTTGGATACAGGAACTTTGGCTTTATTGTCATCTTCTGGTTGTACGTTTTTATCTTCCTTGTCACCCATGGCATAAGAAAATACATCTTCACTGAGAAATTGAGTCTATAGTCTGTTTCTTTTACTCCACTTTGCTCATTTTTCCAATCAGTTACCTGAATTTTGAGCTCTTTGTTAAGTCAAGGGTCCCAGAGGCAGCTGCCTGGCCAATTACTTGACTTTTGAGCTTTTTTTAAGTGAGGGGCTCAAGAAGTAGCCTCTGCTTCAGCAATGGCTGGTGTCACCTTGGGACTGGGGCCATGGCTGGGACAGGAGTTAGGGATGGGGGTGGGGCTGGAGTTGGACCACACTCCCTTCTCAGTCAGGTGAGACACCTCCTAATGACCAAGACCATTAAAGTTGTCCAATGTTTCTGGGTTGAGAAGTCTGGAAATTGCCACTATCACCAGTGATTCAGTCCTGGGAGATCTGTTCTAGCTCTATCTGTGCTGGTGCAGTCTATGCTAACTGTGCTCCACTGCCAGCCTCATGCAATAGACCCTTCCTGTCAACTTTCTAGGTTTACTTGGGCTGGAAATTTGCTTCAGTCTGTCATTTTGTGGCTTCTTATACTCTAGAATTTGTTTATAGTGATTTTTATGAATTTTTTGAGAGATCTGGAGGGAGAGCTCCTGCAGGTCCCTGCTTCTACTCTATCATCTTTGCTCTGCCCCTGTTACTAACTTTTTACTCTTCTTATAGTTAACTTCTCTTGAAATTATGTCAAAATTTGGTTGCCCAGAGAAGTTCATAAGTATTGTACATCAGTTTCATGATGGCATGTTTTCCTGGGTTCTGGATAGTGGACAATGCTCTTGTGCCTTCCCAGTCACCAGTAGAGTGAAAAAGGGCTCTGTGCTTGCTCCCATATATTTTAGAAAGATGTTTTTTAGCCATGTTGGCAAATGCTTTCAGTGAGGATGAACATGGCATCAAGGTCAACTACTATACTGATGGTAAGTTCTTAAATTTGAAAAGGCTACAAGTGAAGACCAAAGTGGAGGGAGTGTTGGTGCATGATTTTCTGTTTGCAGATGATTGTGCACTCAGTGCAGTCTCTGAAGCTGAGATGCAACAAAATATGGATCAATTCTCTGCTGCCTATGCTAATTTTGGCCTAATAATTAACACCAAGAAAACACAGGTGGTTCATCAATCACAACCACACCATCCATATGTGGAAGCATCAGTTACAACAAATGGAGAGGTTTTGAATGCTGTGGATAAGTTCACTTACCTTGGTAGTGTACTTTCCAGGGATGTACACATTGACAACGTGGTTTACATATGCATTGCCAGAGCTAGCTCAGTGTTTGGAAGGCTCCAAAGAAAAGTTTGGAGAAAGAGGTATTAGACTGACTATCAAACTGAAAGTCTACAGAGCCATTGTGCTGACCTCATTGTGCCTGCAAAACATGAACAGTCTACCAGCGCCATGCCAGGAAACTGAATCATTTCCATTTGAACTGTCTTAGGAAGATTCTGAGGATCACCTGGCAGAATAAGGTACCAGACACTGAAGTCGTTATTGGAGCTAAACTGTCAAATATTCAAACTATGCTTCAGAGAGTGCAACTCCAATGGGCTGGCCATGTTGTTTGAAAGCAAAATGCACACTTGCCAAAAAGATTATTTTATGGAGCATTCACATGGGGTAGGCGATCACATGGTGCTCAGAAGAATTTATACAAGGATACTGTCAAAGTCTCTCTGAAGAACTTTGGATTTGACTGTGCAACATGGGAGACACTGGCACAGGATTGCTCAACATGGTATGCTCACATAAGAAAAGGTGCTGTGCTGTATGAGCAAAGCAGAATTGAGACAGTAAACAAAGTAAACATAGGATGCACAAATTTTGAGTAACCATCCCAAATATTCACATGGACTATCTGTGCCCAATCTGTGGTAGAGCATTCTGAGCTCATCTTGGTCTGATCAGTCACAGTCGGACTCACTGAAACTTCACATTGTCATGCTGATGTCATTTTGGTCCTCTTCAAGAATGAAGGATAACAGCTAGTTAATGTCTCCAAGTATTACCTCCAAGCATTCTATTATCTATTATCATGAGTCCCATTAGTTACTAGGAATAAAATAGTTTGATCTTATTGTGTTCCTTATGATTTTTCTTTCAACTTTACTTTTTTATGTTTCTCCTGAGTCTTATATTTGAAAATCAAATATTCTATTCATCTCTGGTCTTTTCATCAGAAATACTTAAAAAGACTTCTTTTTCATTAAATGTCAATTTATTCCCTGTGTAAAATTATACTCATTTTGGCTGGGTAGGTTATTCTTGGTTCTAATCTTAACTCCTTTCCATTCCAGAAAATCATATTCCAATCCCTCCTCTCCTTTAATGTAAAAGCTGCCAAATTTTGTGTGATCCTGACTGTTTTACCATAATATTTAATTTGTTTCTTTTTGCATGCTTATAGTATATATATAAAACATCAAGGCAGTGTCCCTGGTAATTCCTTGAAATATAATATTGAACCAGCCCTGCATTCCTAGTATAAATCCCACCTGGTCAAACTGTATGATCTTTGTGATATGGTATGGCAATCTCCTTGTTAGTATTTCATTCAAAATTTTTGTATTGGTATTTATTAGAGAAACTTGACTATTGTTTTTTCTCTTTGTTCTCCATGGTTAAGTTTCAAAACAACATTTGTGTCATAAAAGAAATTTGGTAGGAATTTTTTTACATTTTTTTCCCTCAAATAGTTTATTGGGATTAATTTTTTTTAAATGTTTGGTAGAATTCACTTGTGAATTCATTTGGCTCTGGGAAATTTTTCCATGGGGAGTTCATTTATGGGTTGTTATATTTATTTTTCTAAAATAGGATTATTTAACTATTTCCTCTTCTTTTAATCTGGGTAGTTTATATTTTTGTAAATATTCATTTATTTTACTTACATTGTTAGTGTTACTGGTATATAATTGGACAAAATAACTTAATAAGTGATCTAATTTCATCTTCATTGGTGGTACATTATTTTTTCATTTTAATATTGATAATTTGATTTTCTTCTTTTTTGTAATCAAATTCACCATTGGTTTATCTTTTAAATTTGTTTTTATCAAAACAGCTTCTAGTTTTGTTTCTCAGTTCAGTGAGTTGTTTTGTTTTTCTTCTAATTTTTATTATCTCTCCATTGATTTTCAGCATTTCCATTTGGGGGATTAATTAGAAATTTTTAATTTGTTCTTCTTGTAGATTTTTAGTTGTATACCTTATTTATTGATCTATTCTTTCTGTTTTTAATGCTTGCATTTAGAGACATTAATTTTCCCTTAAGAACTGTTTTGACTTCATCTTACAAATTTAGTATGTATATTGTTTTGTTTCTCTTTAACCTAGGAGCTCTGAAATTTGGCTATAAATTCCAGGGTTGTCAATTGTGGACTTCTTTTAGGAGGTAATTGGGAGATTCTTTCCATTTTGATTTATCCTCTAGTTCTAAGATATTGGGGGAATTTTCCTTTATATTTCTTGAAATATTGTGGCTAGACTTTTCTTTGATCATGGCTTTCAGATAGTTCAATGATATTTAAATTATCTCTCCTTGATCTATTTTGCAGATCAGTTATTTTTACCATGAAATATTTCACATTCTCTTCTATTTTTCATTCTTTTGACTTTGTTTTGATTGTCTGTTGACGTCTCATGTCTCATTTACTTTCCATATTCAAATTTTTAAGGAATCAATTTTTCAGCTAGCATTTGTACACTGTTTTCTGATTGGTCAATTCTGCTTTTTAAGGGGTTATTTGTCTCTCATTTTACCTTTGGTCAATTCTACTTTTTAAGTTGTTATGTTCTTCAGTATTTTTTGTGCTTCTTTTACTAGATTTTGTCTTTTCATCATTTTCTTCCCTTGCTCTCATTTCTTTACCCAATTTTTCTTCTACCACCATTATCTGATTTTGAAAATCATTCATTATGTTTTCCAGGAATTCATGTTAAGCTTTTGTCCAATTCACATTTTTTTCCTTTGAGGCTTTGCTTGTAGATATTTTCACACCATTGTCTTCTTCTGAGTTTGTATCTTGATCTTTTCTGTCATCATAGTAGCTTTCTGTGAGTAAGTTCTTTCTTAACATATATTCTGTTCATTTTTCCAGCCTAATACTTGATTTTTAACATAAAGCTAAAGTTTAACTCTGTGTCTGATGTGGGGAGTGAGGTGTGGGAGTGGAGTTGGGAAAAAGATTGTTCTAAACTTCAGGGTTGGGGATTTTTTTGTACTACTACTTTCAAAGCTAGTTCTGGGGGTTTGGAAGTTTTTGTTGTTGTAGTATGATGTGGGAAGAGGTGTGGTCACCTCTCTTCTGGTCTATATTCTGGCCCTTATCCAAGAAGGACCCCAGATTCCTTGGAATTACAATCAATATTTTTCCTCAAGGTCTTTGCTTGTGGAGTCAGAAATAATGCCTTTACTCAGAGTCCCTGCTCCCTTGGGACCAAAAGTATTATTTCCCCCAAGGGCTTTTGTTCTCTCTTAAACAAAATTCCTGCTCTCTCCTAACCAAAAGTGCTCCTCTCTATCTTTGAACTATGAGTCAGAAATGGGTATAGGCAATGGAGTTGTCCAACAGCATCTGATTCTACATCCAGTGCTAGCACAGGGATCCTTTATCATTTCTTTCTAACCAGCTGCCAAGTCTCCCTTCCATTTCTGCTATGAGAGCTCCTGAAGCTGTTGCTTCTTCTGTTGCCACTAATTAGTCCCACACTGGTTTTATATCCACATGGCCTCCAGCCCAGCCTCCACTAACCACTGTGTCACATAACCGTCCTTTAGACCTCTTAAGTTGTCTTGGACTGGAAGAATGTCTCACCTTGAGCTTCTGTTGGTTCTGCCATTCCGGAATTTGGTTTGAGGTATTATTTTAGTTATTTGGAGGGGGGTATTGGGAATGCTAAAATAAATGCTTCTTTTACTTTGCCTTCTTAACTCTGTCTCTGGAAAAGGAACACTTCCTACGAATATGTCCCTGAATCATTGAGTATATAAATGAGATCTCAAAAAGAAATATCATTTTTTTTCTTTTCCATATGAGAAATTGGACTTTAGGGAATATGATAAATATATACATATGTATATGTACACAAGTCTATAGTGCACGTGCGCGCGCGTGCACACACACACACACAGAATTCAACAACATCAAATTTCTGCCCAAAATGTAAATTGTTCTACACAGGCAAAGTTCTACTTACTGGGATCACTAGACCAGTTTTGTTCACTGATCATTTTTAGAATGATAGAAAAACTTAAGGTATATTTTGATATCTAGGATAAGAGTAGCTGATGAAGAAATTTCAGTTTATCAGTGATGTTAATGAATGGTAGTTGTCCTGTATTGGAGTAATTTGGGATAAAGGGAGAAAAGAACTGTGAAGACACAGAAAAATTATTTCTGCCCAGACAGGTCCAACTACAATAAACTTGTGAATTAATGAAATATCTTATTGGAGCTGTTTAACCTATTATCTCTTCCCTATGATATGACAGACCATAATGGATAGAGGATAGGAGAGAAATCTTGGAGTAAGGAAGACCTATGTTCAAGACCTTTATCTGACATGTATGTATTGAGTGACCTGAAACAAGTCATTTAACATTTCACTGCTCCAGGAAAGTATCTAAAAGAGCAAATTAGAGAAGAATTGGGGGTTTGTATCAGTGGAAGAAGTTTTATACTGTCAATTTCCATGATTCCCAGTCATTTCTTTATGCTTTTTTAGCTGGGGTGGGGGTAGTAATGAGAGGGCTATTTGGACCTAATAAAGATATCTAAATCTCTCTCTCTCTCTCTCTCTCTCTCTCTCTCTCTCTCTCTCTCTCTCTCTCTCTCTCTCTCTCTCTATCTATCTATATATCAATATATATCAAACAGGATTCTCTTTCAACTCATTCTCTTTCCTCTCTTCATCCAAAATAGGGAGACAAAGAGTACCAAAAGCATATTCAAATTCCAGCTCACTTTCATAATAACCATGCACTTGCTTGGCCTTTTGCTAAAAGCCTTTTTTTTTCCCAATGAGTCCTATCATATTGTGATTCACAACAGTAATATTTAATATCCCCAAACATCTGTCTTGAGGCAAATGGTATAAGAACAATTAATATACTTTCAAGTCCTGTAAATCCCATATATGAAACTCATTATTTTCATTGATAAATAGCAGCTCCTAGATTCAAAGCTTGACTTTTAAATTCTATATTTGGAATTATTTCATCAGTGAAATCCAGAGCACTGAACTATATACTATGATCAAATTAGAACCTACTAAAATATGGGCTCCTTCTTTGATGATATCAAATTCTGTTCACTTAATTAGTATTTTGCTCCCAAAACTAATGAACATGATTGCCAATATAACAGCAAATCAATTCTGTTTTGGAAAACTGCATTCTTCAAATGAATGAAATCCCTCATTTGGAAGAAACGATCTGTCTGATTTGAGATGGCTTGGAAGATCAAATTATTACTGAAAAGGAAGAAAGGGGCAACCAAATATAGGTAGGAATATAGGTACCTGATAAGAGATCTGAAATTGAGGTAAAGAGAGCATCTGACTTTTGAGACAGGGAAACTTGAAACTGAGCATTACTACAGCTTATCTTAAAGCTGTTAAGTCAGTCCAGCATCTGATGAAAAAAATCACTAATTACAATATAATTAATAAGATTCACTAAAGGGTGTGTGTCTTAGAGATAATGTCAGCTCCTGGGTATGACCTCTCGGGTAATATTATCTCTAGATCATTTTGGTTCTGGACTCTAACACTGAAGTTATAAAAGTCTAAATAGTACTCTTTAAATTCCTCTATCAGCTTTGTTTACTTGCTTAAAGAGAAGCTACATGAAATAGTGGAAAGACCACTTCACTAGGAATCAGAAGATCTGTGGGTTCAAGTCTCAGTTCTGCAAATTGTTAGGCATGTAACCTTGGGCAATTAATCACCTAGCTTCAGTTTCCTCATCCACTAAAATGGGTGGGTTGGGATGGATAGTTTTGAAGGTTCCTCCTAGCTTTGATAGTTTATGAATCTAATTATTTTTTTTGTGCCTGAGTTTCTTAGTCTATAAAATGGGGATCATAACAGCATCTACTTCACAGGGTTATTGTGAGACTCCAATGGGAAAATGTATATAAAGTACTTTACAAATCTTAAAGTATTATATAAATGTTAGCTATTAGTAAATCCTTTTTACCACCTCAGATAAAGTATATGGAGAGATAATTTATAATTATGTTAGAAAAGCCAATGAAGTTTATGCCCTCTGATCCATTTGGCCCTACCACTCAGCATATATTTTCAAATGATCAAAGACTTAAAGAAAGCCCTACATATACCAAAATATTTGTAGCAGTACCTTTTGGAGTACCAGAAAAATGGGGGGAAGTGGGTATCGACCAAGTGGCTGGACAAATTTTGAAATATAAAGGCATTGAAATATTACTTTGCTCTTGCAATAACAACAGTTGTGAGGATCAATAGTTGAGAATTGGGAGAGACTTTAGAAGTAATCTAGCCCAACCCAATTGTTTCACAATGGCTCATTTGATGTCCAGAAATGTCAAATTATGTACCCAACATCACCCCGAAATTCTGACAAGTTTAGGAAGACATATGAACTGATTTAGACAAAAATAAATAAACACATGACAATGTAAACAATACTTAAAATAACAACAATGAAAATCAAGAAGAAAAAGCTGCAAAATTGGAATTATAGTAGGGGTAGCTGTTGTGATAAAAAAGATTCAGTTTGATACGTTTGCCAAATGGTGAACCTTTGCTTTATCTTGTTTATTTGATCGCATTTTTCTATACAAGTTATAGACATTTCGATTGGTACCTCCTAGACAGGCATGAGGAATCTGTGGCCTTGAGGCCACATGTGGCCATCTAGGTCCTCAAGCACAGTCCTTTAACTAAATCCAAACTTCACAGAACAAGCCCCCTAAATAAAAGGATCTATTCTGTAAAATTTGTCAATCAAAGGCCACCCCTGAGGACCTAGAGAGCCACATGTGACCTGGAGGCCATAGGTTCCCCATCCTTGTAAACGATGGACTTCGTGAAAGACAACCCTCTAAGTATAGTACTTCCAGTAGAATTTCTGCAGAAAAACACATGCAGTTCACCATGTATCTCTGACAAAATGCAATGAACCATTCTTGGTTCCTGGAGTTGGAGAAGAAACCATTCCCCCTTCCCACCTGGTTTTGTTGGGGGTGGGAGAAAATAAATAAGGGAAGAGAGCAAGCATATATTGAGAAACTACCACATGTCAAGCATTGGGCTAGATTATTATCCTCATTTCACAGTTGAGAAAACTGAGGCAGACTTGTCTATGGTCACTCAGCCAGTAAGTGCCTTGAACTCAGGGCATCCTGACTTCAGACCCAGATGCTCTACCAATGAACCATCTAGCTAGCAGAAGTCAAAAGTGAAACACATAAGGACCCTGAGACCTCAATGAAAATTCCTTTAAAGGAAGACAGATGAAGTGCTGCAGAGTGAGATGAGGAGAACGGGGAGAAAAATTCACATAATAAGCCCCATAGAAATGTAAAGGGAAATAACTTGGGAATATTTCAGAACCTTGATCAAAGCAGCGGTCAAGCTTGACTTCAGAGATTGATGATGAAGCTTATCAATCACCTTTCTGGCAAAAAAAGTGTTGGAGTTGAGCCATAGAATGAGACATTTCAGATAGGGCCAATGTATTTGTCTGCTTTGCTGGATCATACTTCTTTGTTACAATAGAAGGATTCTGTAGGAGTTAGAGGGAGGGAACTGAATTAATGGGTATGGATAGAGATGCAAAATTTTAACAAGAAAAAAAGGAAAGTGCATCAATAAAACATTTTTAAAAAGAAAAGAAGTTGAGAAGGGGACGAACATAGGGCAATTTTGTTACTAACTTGACAACATATCTATCTATAATCACATCATATGCATACATATATACATATATGTGTGTATTTGTGTATATGTATATATATAATCACACATGTATGTGATATTTTTGGTGTACATATATGTACATATATTTAAAAACAAACTTTATAAAATGGAAGCTTATAATTTAATGTGCATTGCTTTTTAATTCTTCTTTGTATATTGAAACATTTGTTTTCTTTCATGATAAAGTACATAATTTATTTTTAAAAAATTAAAAAGAATCTTTTTATGAACCAATATAAATGATGACTCCTCTTAAGAAAGATCTAACCTTCAAGAATCCAAGATAATCAATCCATCTTGGAAGTAACCATCCTCATTGAAGTTCATCCTCTAGAAGTGACAAAAGGGAATGTCCCTACTCTCTTTAGAAATATGGAAGCAATACCACTGGGCTTCTATGGATTTATTTTAATCAGGGACAAGACCCAGATATTCATCTCTCTTTGTCTTTTCATATCCTTGCTATTTAGACCTGATCAGGTAATGTAATTTATTCTTCCCAACAATGTTTCATCAGATATGTAGCACCTCTAAGAGAGTTCTTAAGCAGGGGTCTGTAAATTTTATTTTTTAACTTTCAATAACTGCATTTTGCTACAGTTTCCTTTCAGTCCTGTGTCTTTTATTTCACACTTTTAAAAACACTGTTCTGAGATGGCAGCCATAGTTGAACCAGACTGACAGCAGGTGCCATCACATACACATACACACGCACACATACACACATGTGTGTGCGTGTGTTAAGAACATCTGCAAGGACAAATAAAAAAAACCCTGTAAATTTTCCATGTTGGTCGAGGAAGGGTCTTAAAAAATGCTTTTTTCATAATATCCAACCTTGGTCCAGAGAACAGAAGTAACACAATTCTCTCCTTTCAGAAGATAGAAGAGACCCAAGGTACGTTACACAATATTGTAAAGTACCATATTTACTTCTGCTTAACTGTTATTGTTGTTTTTGTTATAAGGAAGGATTCAGTGGGAATGGAATATATTTTTGGAATTCATCGGATCACATCTTTTGAGTTGAGTGCAGCCTTAAAAGATATCCGATCTAATCCCCTTATTTTAAAATGAGGAAACAGGTTAAAAGATAGTGTCCGAGGTATAATTTGAACCCAGATCCTCTGAATCAAGAGTCAGTACTCTTTCCATTGTATGATTCTCATATATTCATTCTCTCTCTCTCTCTCTCTCTCTCTCTCTCTCTCTCTCTCTCTCTCTCTCTCTCTCTCTCTCTCTCTCTCTCTCTCTCTCTCTCCTGTTCCTTTCTTTTTTCCTCCTTTCCTACCCTCAACCCTACCTCTCAACCTAAAAGATATAAACACAAAAGACATTGATGAAACATTTTGTAAAATTTATAACGAAGTTCACAGATAAGAGTGAGAGAAATGACTGTGAAATCTCTCCCCACCTCACACTGGATCAACAGCAAGGAGAAGAATGTATGCTCAGATCAAACTGAAAAATTCCGTTTCCTTTAAATAGAGGCCCTGCTGGTTGATATCAAAGAGGGGGTAGATAGTTGTCTGAAAACCACATTTAACTTTAATAGCAAGCCAAAAAAGAAACAATTTGAAAGGAGGGTTTTGAGTATGATTATAGAAAGGAGTTTTAAGAACAGCCCAATCAGCAAAATACATCCCCAAAGATGCTCACAGTGAAGAGTAAATTCCATCCATAGCCACTGACTTGAGCTGCTGGAAGAAGCATATTCAGCACTGAAAACAGTCTCTAGGGATCTGGCCAATGTGAATTCACAGATGCTCTCTAGTATGAGCCAGCTGGTCAGATTCCTCCCTAACCATAACTCTGGTGAAAACCAGAGTCCTCGGTTCACCCCAACACATTTAATGATAGCAAAAGGAAAATTTTGATAAAGCAGCAAATGTGTCCCATGACAAAATACACCTGTGATGGGCAATTGCTTTCATTCAAATTAGATATTCATCATGGCAACATGGAAGAAAGAGCACTGAACTTAGATTCAATGTCTTTTCTCCGGCTCTTCCCCATGCATGGTGTGCTCTCCCATCTCACCTCCAGCTGGCTTCCTTGACTCAGCTCGGATCCCACCTTTGGCAGAAGGATTTTCCTGGTCCTTCCCTTCTCTCCCTCAGAACTCCTCTACCCAACTGCTAGCACCTTCCCAATGAGATTGCCTCTCATTTACACTGAATTTATCTTGTATATACATGGTTGTCGACATGTTGCCTCCTCCACTAAAATGTGAGCTCTTTGAGTAAAGAGACCATGGTTTTTCTTTTTTTTAATTATTTTTTTCAAGCAGTTAGCACAGTGCTGGGATGTACTAAACACTTAATATGCACTTCTTGACTGCCTGCCTGACTGAGTTGAAAGATCTGCCTGGGTCTTAGCCCTTATTTAAATTCAATGTGTGATGACAGGCATGTCAGGCTTCTACTCTGGGCCTCAGTTGTAGTGGTAATGACAGTGGTATTTAGTAGTATTGTAGTGGTATTTTAATGGTATTTAGCAGCATTGTAGTGGCAGTGATGGTAGTGTTTTAAATCTGAAAAAAGAAGAAGGTGAAATGGGTGGTCTCCCTGCTCCCTTATACCTCTAATATACTATAACCTGAGCTAGAGTTTTTGTGTTTGATGAGGAGTGGGGATGAGTGAAAGGAGATATTAGTGATGAATTTAAAGCAACTGGATTATACTTCTGTACCACAAAAACCTTCACCCATCTCCTTTCTACCCACTAATATTGTACTCATTTTGTAGTCTAGAACAAACTCTCTATCCCCAAGGATGACAACCCTAATAATGCCATCCCACACTGGATTCTACTTTTACTGAATTCTGGTATCACCTGATATATGCATCAGACATTTAGCAACTATTTATTCAAAATCTTGTATTATTCTAAGAGTTTCAAGTTGATCAATATCATTTCCCTAGTATGACAATGGAATGGGAAAGGTCAGGGGACATGTCTTGGTTTGTTGGGTACAGAATTCAGAATATGGATGAGTTCATCTGGGGTCCTTAGATGCTTAGTAATTTCATGGATACGTTTGTGATCCCCAGTCTTTAATTTTTGCTCCCTGCCCCTTTTTATCCTCTCTCTCTCATCCTGTTTCCCCGTTCATTCATCTCTGGATGCTTCCAGTGCTCTGTTCGCTTCTCAGATTCTTAGTTCCCCTGCTTCTGACTATGCTCATTATGTTACAGCCACACTAAATCAAGGAAGTCAATGGTTGTTCTGCACTGGGGAGATGGCTTGAAGTGATAGAAGAGAAAAAACATGGTAGAGATGTGGTGACTTTTCCTGCTCTATGCCTCAGTTTCCTCAACTGCAAAATGAAATCAGTTGGACTTGACAATTCCTATCCAATACAATTCAATAATCATTTATTAAGCACCTACTATATACAAGGTACTATTAGGTGATGAGATACAATGACCAGAACCCTTGATTTCCACCATATCTATCTCTTTAGGAGAAAAGAGGGACCTTTGATGGCTTTGGTTTTTTGTCTTGGATGTGAGAGACAAGAATTAAAGTATTCAGAAGGACAACAATTCCTTCCCCACCCATTCACCTCCAAGCCAACTAAGTTGTATAACAAGGGTTGATCTTGGAGTCAAGAAGACCTAAGCTGGAATCCCACCTTTAATACTTACATTCTATGTGACTCTGGGAACTTCATTCAATCTCTCTCAGCCTCAGCTTTTTATCTGCAAAATAAGAGTAACAATAGCACCTACATCTCAGGACTGTGTGTACATGTGTTTGTATGTATATGTATGTATGTATGTATATATGTGTACCTGAATATCTATTGTGTATTATATATATTATATATTTATACACATACACTAGGACTTTTGTTGCTACTATTACTATCGTTGCTTCCATTTTACATATGAGAATATTCATATACACAGATAGACAGATATATAAAGATGTGTCAATGTGTGAGTGCGTGTGTGTGTGTGTGTGCGTGTGTAAAGAGAGAGAGAGAGAGAATTGAGAGAGCCTCCCTCCCAACTACATAATCCAAACCATAGATAAAAATTAAAGGAACTTCTATGTTTCATTCTACAGAGAGGCTTTCTACATGGCAAGCTTAATTATTTCACCTGCTTTTCTCTTTCTACTTATGTGGGCGCTCCACCAGAATCAGCATTTCCATATAATACAAACTAAAGCTAGCTTTCTCATAACTTTATAGTCAGTTATGGCTAAAAGATTTGGAAGTGCACTTCATCCCTGCTGGGAGATTATATTGCAGAGCAATGTGCCTACAGTGTCATATTGTCATTTGGCACTAAAAGCATAATACCTTTGGAGAATGTGTATGGTGGGGGCAGAGAGAGATAGCCTGTTGTTGACCAGACAAATCCCTTTGGAGGCAGCAATCATAGATCTCATGATCTGATTATCTGGCAGGGTGAAATTCTACCTCCCAGCCTCTAGACAAACTGAAAAAATAATTTAAAGTGAAAGCATGAAAAGATGTTATTTTTGTGAATGTGAAAGTTGATTCTCCAATACAGAACCTTACTAGGTAGGAAGCAGTAGGTAAAATATAAGATCAAAGGATTTAGTCTCAGAAGGGACCTTAGAGGCCCCATCCAACCCCCTCATTTTACAGATAAGAGAACTGAGACACAGAGTTCAAGTGACTTGCCCAAAGTTAACACTGCAAATATCCAGGGCAAACTCATCCAAGTATTTTCTAGACCAGTGGCCTAGGCTCAGTAATTCATCCCTCATTCTTTTATCTTATTGGGTGACTGGTTCAAAATAACCATTTTCTTCCTTCTCATCTCCTTTAAGGATCTAGGAACCAAGTATCTATTTTTCTCTCCCTTCTTTTCTTTCTCCTCTCTTCTTTACTAGCCTCTGCTGATCCAATGGTTTCATTTCTTCTTAGAGACACAGCAGAGTATGCTGTGATACTTTAGGGAGATTGAGGGGGAGGAAAGGGAGGAAGCTTTCCTTTCAAGATCTGGTCATGGGCCACTCTGTTTTCTTTCCTGATTTAGCTAAGGTCACCATATAATTTTTTCTGCTCTATCTCTTTTCGTTTTCTTCCATAACTGTTATGATATTCAGTAAATGTTAAAAGACATTTTTACTGGAAGCCTCCACTACATTGGATAGCTCTTCTCCAGAGAATTTATGAAAGGACATAGATAAGAAAGGCATGGGATAAAAAAGATGTGCAGAGGTTGAAATCTGCACCAGCAAAGGAGATACCCACATTGATGATATCATGGACTCATTGAAGTACTAAGGAATATATTTTGGGCCTCAAAATAATTAGGCCATGCCAATTCAGCACTGTGTAGGCTAGAAGAAAGGCTACTCTATAATCAAATTCTATCTTCCTTGTTCAAATATATGTATATTTGGATTTTTAAAGAGACGTGTTGAAGAATATATTCCCCATTTACAGGTGGCATTTTGGGATGGATTTACATGTTTGTATTAAGCTAGGGATTTCCTCAAAATACCACAAGCCTGTTAGTTTTATGTGATTTATAAATAAACTTTGTCTCCTAAGGAAATCCTCCTTGTCTTGTTTTGAATTTCATTAATATTGCTTAACTGTCCAATTGCCGCAACATTCCAAAGATTTGGGCAAATTGACTAGGAAGGGGAGTTGAGGAATTTCAGTTTTCAACAATGTTAATTAACCAGCTTGCTCATTAGCTTGGGAAAGAAGGAGCATGCTAGATTTGGGATGAGATGAGCTAATGCCAAATTGTAGCCCTGCTAATTAATTACTATGAGTGAGATCTTGTTGAGTCCTTAAAATTTCTCGGTCAGATTTTCAATATGTGAAAAATGAAGGGTTTGGACTAGAGCTTCTCTAAGTTCCCTTCCAATTCTCAATTTATCATCCCTTGATCCTCTCTGGGTTCCAACTTCTCATCTATAAAATGAGGGAAATGAACTTGGTGATCTTTAATGTCCATTCGGGATCTTATTCCTAAAATCCTTCATCTGGCAACTAGTACAATGCCTTATACATAGTGAGTCCTCTAAAAAATCAGGTGAGAGGCAGCATAGCATAACAGAGGGTTGATTTGTGAAATAGAGAAAACCTTGGTTAAAGTTCTACCTCTAATATTAACAACCTATATGACCACAGACAAATCTTCTTAAGAAGTGACTAAGAGGATACATTACAGATAGGTATCCATCTTATATGAGTAAAGTGAATAGGGGCAGCTATATGGCGCAAAGGATAGAATATCAGGCCTGGAATCAGGAGGACCTAAGTTCAAATCTGGTTTCAGACACCTACAAGCTATGTGACCTTGGGCAAGTCACTTAGCCTCTGTCGGTCTCATTTTTCTCATCTGTAAAATAAGGATAATAGCAGCACTTACCTCCCAGGATTGTTGTAAAGATCAAATGAGGCAATTACAAAGCATTTAGCACAGTGCCTGGCACATAGTAAGTGCTATATAAGTTGTAGCTATTATTATTTTCCACACTGAGAATTCCTTACACAGATAAATCATATGTCTGCACCAAATGTATATGTGTGTATGTATTTGTATATACATACATATGCATAAATATATAAATATAAATACATGCACTTTGTAGCATAACATAGTAGACAGAAGACCAGGCTGGTATTTAACCCAAAATACATATATACACATACATATGCATATGCCCACACATGTACATGCATCCATACCCACACATTCATATTTGTCAAACGAGTAGCTATAAAAACTCACAAAAAATATCATGCATCCCTACCAACTGGCAAAAAATCTAAATGATCTCCCCTACCTCTCACATCACTTTTATAGAGCTGATACTCTGAATACAGAAAGTCCTTTTCCAGTCCTTTCTTCAGCTGATCAGATTTCTTAGACTTGCTCTCTGGAATGTTTATGTCAGCTGCTGCTTCAAATGTTTTAATCAACCAAATATTTGGGTTTTCTCCAGTGAAAGAAAGATGATTTGAATATCTGGCCAGAAAACCTAACCTGTAATTAAGCTGAGTATCTTAATGCCTTTGATATTCCTAAACTGATGCCTCACTCTAGGAAAGGCTTTCAGAAGCAGCCAATTGTGATATATGAATATACACATGGCAGACAATCCCTTCTAGTGGAATAAGCTGAAGAAGTCATTGTTGCTATTGGAAGAATAAATAGCTGCTTTCATAATCAATGACTGGAGAAATCAACAATGTTAGGTCATGACCCAAACAAGCATCTACATGGGCAAATTCAAGAAAGAGGGTCTTGGCGCCAGTCTAAACAGAAAGAAAAGTTGGGTAGCCATTGTAAACTACATAATGACTATCAAATTTACTTTAAGTTTAGGAGTTTGGCCTGACTATCCACACAAGAAAAATTAAGTGGATGAAGAATGCCTATTACTAAGATTACAATATGTATTGGGTAGAAAACCAGATAAAGCTGGTCCATTACTATGTTATGATATGTGTATGCATGTATGGATAAATGTATATATATCTTGGATGGACTCTGGATGCATAAAGAAAGGAGCCCAGAATTTAACAGAAAGAAGAGTGGTATTGCTTGTTTTTGGAAAATTGTGCCTGTAAGGATCCCAAGCTTTTCCCTGAAATAAAGACCTACCTTTTTATCAACAATATTTTTTTTTTTCAGTAAGAGGCAGGATGCCATAAGAACCAGTTGGCTTTGGAGCCAAGAGAATCTGGATTCAGATCTTACACCTATGCTAGTTATGGGACCCTGGATAAGTTGCTTAATTTCTCAGTGTTCCAAGGAAACTTCTAAGACCATAACACAACACAGTTGCTAATCTTCCTTGGTAGAGGGAGTTTCTCCACAGTAATTCTCAAGCAAGCATAAGTCTAGAGCACATGCACATGTACATAATAAGCAATTATCTTCCTTATCAAATATAAGTTCCTTGAGGGCATAGACTACCTTTCAAGGGACCTTAGAGACCAACCACTCATTTTAGAAAGGGAGAAAATGATGCTCAGAGAGAGGAGTCTATTGATCCAAGTTTATCCTTGTGGCTAGAGCTTTGTTTACAACCCAGGCTGGTCCAGTTATCTCCTACTGATCTCTAGTTGACCAAGAACCTTTTCTACAGGCTCCCTAGACTGTGCCCCAAACACAAGACTTTTCACTTTTTAACTTTTTCTTCTGTTTAACTTTTTCTTCTGTTTCATTTACCTGCTCTGTATTCCTTTTCTTGCATAGAATATGGGGATTTTCACAAAGAATTCTGGGATATGTCTTCAACCTTGATACTTCTGTGCTTCTCTAATGCCCCCAAAATAGAAGCCATCATTATTATCTAGCTAATTACAGAGTTTAAATATGTTCTGAAGCAACTGGGTGATGCACTGGCTAGAGTACTGACTTTGGAGCCCAGAAGACCTGATTCTGAATCCTGTTTCAGATGTACGCTAGCTGTGTGACTTTCAGTAAATCCCTAAACCTCACTTCCTTATCAGTAAACGAAGATAATAACAGTAACTACCTCACAGAGTTGTTAGAAGGATCAAATGAGATAATATGCGTATGGTGTTTTTCAAACCTAAAAATATATATTTTATAGTATTATGCAAATAGTAGCTATTTTTTAATTAAAATTTAAGGAATTTTAACCTTAGAGAAAATTCATTCCCACTACACCACAAATGGAAGAAAATTATTTTTTCTTAATAATCACCTTTCGCTTCCATTTTGAAGTCAACATAGATTGAATTCCAAAGCTAGACTAATAATGCAAAGATCCTTAATTTACATTTAGAAATATATTAAAATCTCCATACACATATGTATGTACTTATTGGGTACAACTAAATGGTCTTATAACAGAAGGCTTGGCGAATGCTAACAGTGGGGAAGTATTGTAAGTGGGAAATGTGACATTAGTCTGACTCTTTAATTACAAGCTGTTTGCACCATGGGTTCTGTATTGATGAATTTGTGTTCGTGTGGGTATTAGTTGATCCTAAAGTATATAAAGATCCTGAACAGGCAAAACTGAATCATCTCCTGTATTCAGTATTCCTCCCAAACAAAGGTTAAGGATTTGGTCCTATTTTCAGCTTTTTCCATTAGGGAGAAAGCATGGACTGATGGAAAGCCTCTACTGGACTGGGAGTCAGATCACTATAGAAGACCTGATTCTCTCTCTTCCAAGTTATGTGACCTTGAGAAAATCACTTGAATTCTTTCTATCTAATTTCCTCCCTAGGAAAGTGAAAGGTAAAAATACTGTTCTATCTACCTCATAAGTCATTATGTGAATCAAATGATGTAACTTCCACAAAACACTTTGAAAACATTAAGGTCTTATATACATGTGAAGTATTACTGTAAGTGCCTGGCACACAGTAGGTATTTAATAAAAGTGTTGTGATTTGTTATGCCTTTTTAACCTTAGAAAATTAATGGCCTCAGAACTGATTCTGAAGTCAGAATTATCTGGTTCAAGGGTTAGCTGGTAAATGTTTAACATCTGGTACTGCAAGAAAAAGAAAAACGTATGAAGGACACAATTTCAGTTTAATTGGCTTTATTAATATTTTCCTCATCACTTTCTTAAACCTATATAATCAACAGAACTATAAATCAAGCCCTGAAATGCTCATGCTGGAAATTTGGTAATTAGCTTCTACTGAGCCAGTATGATCTAGTTCCAGACCATCACTAATCTGGTTCCAGTTCCTGCCTTTGACACATAGTGAATGTGTAACAATGAAGTCTATTTACTCACCGCTCCTAAACTGCTCCTCTTCATTGAAGGATAGAGTTTCTACACTGGGAAGTCTTTACATGAGGGAAATCGTAGGTCCAGGTGACTCCACCCTAGCTACACTTTCTCCAAAAAGAAAACAACTTTGGAAAAATAAATGAATGGTTCCTCCACACATTTTCTTCTCTATTTGTGAGAGCACTGAGCTTGTCTGTACCTCTAGCCACATTGTTCATTCAAGGCTACACTCTCTTCTTGTACAGTTTCTAATCTTATCTTCTCTCTTTCCCAAGTACTGTATATTCGAAAGGTATCCCCCACCATGTTGATTCACCAAAGCTTTCAGCTGAGTAAAAATCTTCTTTAGATGAGGGGCTTGGATTCAGTACCTTCACAGCTGCTCCCTGATCTTTTCCAAACCAATTATAAAGAAAGGAAAACCAAAGAATATTTGTAAAAATCAAATTAAAGTACAGAGCTGATGGAGTTGCAGCTCCATGAGTCCATTTGGGCTGCCTGCCAAGAGTATTTTTAATATAATAATCACTCATCCATAGACCAATATTAATTGATATTTGCAATTCGATAATGCTTCTTAACAATTTTTTATTTGTTTCCGATCTCCCAGTTTTTCTTTCCCCCCTTATACCTGGCAAGTCCCATGTCAGCATATTCCTGGCTCTTAATGACCCTCTCAGCAGCTACTGATCAAAGTCAAATTTTAATTATGATTCTAATTTTGGAAGTTTGGCCCCTTTTAAACTGAACTTCTAGAAGGTAGTCAGATCTAAACTTAGAACAGCTCACAAGAAATACATCAAGTTTTAGGACTGTTTAATTGGAAGTTTGATGAGTTTTATATTCCACACTTCCTAACAGCTTGTGCTGAACCAGGTGATTACACCTACAGAATGCAAAATGTATTATAAGAGTTGATCAGTCTGGTTTAGGAAGAGGGATCTAGTCATTTGGAAAAGGCTGGGACCAAAGTTCTGTGGGGGAAGAAGTTACTTTCAAAGTTTTGGAACATCAGCTTTCATTCATATATATGTATACACTGCTTTTCAAGACTTCAATATTTGTACTTTCTTTACCATTTTTTTAATTCCAAAAATGACATTTTAGAATCCAACTATTTGATCTGGACACAATTTTTGATTTCCCAGCTTCTGGCCTTTGTTTGGACCATTCTCTTGACAGGGCTGTGTTGGAACCAGTACAAAATGGTTCACTAGAATGAATTTTTAAACTTTCAGGGTGAACATGTATACAATCAGAAATCAGCACATACTACAAATCAGGGTTTGATTGTTTCCTTATTATCTAGAGGATTATGGAGAAAACATTAATAGTACAGAGTATATCATGGTTATTTGTTTGGGGTTGAGTCAATTGTTAAACATTTACTAACACACTCCCTATTCTCCCCCAATTTAAGTATGTTCTCTCTATTGAAAAGCTACCCGTTCTTCCAAGGGCATACAAAATCCTAGCTCTTCTGTGACCTTTTTGTTTATCCATAAGTAACCAAGAAAAGACCAGAAGTATTTCATTGCATGTAATAATTTGAGCTTTCTTCCCTACTAAAGTATAAGCTCCAGATGAGCAAATGCCATGCTTTATGATTCTTTGTGTTCTTCAATATCTCACCTAGTAAGTATTCAATAAATATTTCTCAAAGGATAGAATGGTTCTTAGAGGCCATTCAAAGGATGCTATAAATGGAAAAACCCTTCTCTTATGATGAAGAGAAAGTGAATTAGCCTTAGAGTATCCCTGTTTCTCATCCCCTTTCTTGAAGCCTGAGTAGTTCAAAAGAATGGAAATCTGGACTGCCTAACCACATAACTTCCTGACTAGAATGAAAATATTCATCCAATACAGTAGTGGTATCTCGTGGAAATATTTGGATATATATGGGTTGGTGAAAAAATACATCTGCTGGGGCAGCTAGTGCACAGAGTACCAGGCCAAAGTCAGGAAGACTTATCTTTCTGAGTTCAAGTCCAGCCTCAGACACTTATTAGCTATATATACTTTTTGCCCCAGTTTTGTCATCAGTAAAATGAGCTAGAGAAGGAAATAGCAAACAACTCTAGTATCTTTCCAAAGAAAACCCAAAATGAGGTCACCAATGGTCAAGGATGATTGAAAAAGACTGAACAGCAAATTTGGTCTGATTCCTGAGCATTTAAGGAATGTGGGACAAAAATAAGCCAACTTAGAAACCACTAACTCTTGGAGTTGTGGTCAATCATCCCTCTGTGATTCCAAGTTTGTCTGCACTGGTCTAGACAGTCACTAAGGTTGCTGGGTAAAACATGTCACTTTTTGGCTGTTGCTTTCATTCTCTACATAGCTACCATCCTAAATTCATCTCAGGTTGAGTGCCTCATTAGATTGAATGATAGGAACAAAAAAGGAAGTCATACAGTACAGTTTCTCCATTACAAGGTTGTGTTGATGAGCTGTAAGTACAACATGACAAAATCCATTCTTCAATGAACCCTTTGATGATGGAGCTGTTACTGCAAGAGATCTCCTGGATGCATGGCACACAAGACAACTTGCAGGTAGAAAATAACCAAGTGCTCCCATGTAGAGTTGATTTCATCTAACCAGATGGACATTTCCTTCATATGAAACTGACAATTATTTTAAACTAAAAATGTGCTTAAGTTTAAAACCATTCTATTTAAGAAAAAGATCATCCCTTTGGCTCTTAAATTCTGGGGGAGAAGGGTGCCCTTTATTTTTCTCTAAGGAAATTATATTAAAAATTTTAGTAGTTCACTGACAGCTCTATCAAATGCATTGCATTTTATGATATGTGGTATCTCCTGGGTTGATTATTTCTAGGACTTAGAGGAGCTAAAGGAAGAAAGGGATTATGATTTTTCCTAGAGAGAAAATGGGGAAGGTTGAACCATAGGGATCCTTCTAGATCTACTATCAACTAGAGGATTGATTCTTCCCTGGAATATTATTATTCCAGTATTACAAACTCCAAAAGTCATAATTAATGACTTACATTAATGTAAGTCATTCCAAATGACATGATTGAATATGTTGCCTCCATGCATACACAACCTTTGTGTATCTTCCCATGAGGCCATCTCAGGGGATCCACTGAATATGATAGCAGCTTTCTTGCATTCTTCTGAATTTGATAGCAATGGAGCACAGACTCCATTTATACCTCATGCTTGCTATGTGACCATCCTGTTGTTTTCCAAATCACACAGTACTCTGATGAAATTTTACACTTAGCTTCTTTGGAATAATTTTTTGTTGGTAACATACCCTGTTCATGACCACATTGCAGAAGCACTAATGGGTCCTAAAGATGATGTTACCCTTGGTATTGGCCTATCTCACTCTTCTTAAGTGAGACATAGCTTTGTTCTTCTTTGTTTCTTGTTTTTGTGGCATCTGTTAAGCATCTTTATATCCAATATGATCAGCTGGGTTGGACCAAACCTAGAAACACAAGATGGGCATTTCAGCTGAGAAGCATCCTCTCTTGCAGTATCTTTATGGTTTGTGAGTTGTTAGGGTATTGTTTCAGAACAATGGCAGTTATTCTATCCAGACACTGGCCTGTCTTAGGTGAATTCAAGTTATTCTGAGTCAGTAGCATCTTGGGTTTAACTGCTCTAGGAATTAGAGATATCAGGCCACTTAAACCAGAATTCAAGTAGTTTTGCTTAGCTCCAAGTATCCCTGAATATATCTTTGATGCTGTGTTTTGGGTTCAGTTTAAAATAAATAACCTCCATGCACAGATATATGAGATAAGAATTTTTAACCAAAAGATGTCCTCCCTGCATGTCCAAAAAGTAGTTCATCACTACGATTTGTATATTCCATAAGATTAAGAATCTCAAATACTAGGTTTGTAGCCCAAGCAGCCAATGCTTACTATGGAACACTTATTATGTACATGGTGCTACAATAGGAGGAACATAAAAGTTAAAAGGCATGCCTCTCACACTAAGAAAAATACATTCTAGTTAAGTAGATTTATGTATACATAGATACACACACATATGTATAACTGTAGTATAGTAGAAAGAAGTAGTACGGTAGAAAGAAGACTAGATCTGGAGTTAAAGACTGGGTTCAAAGTCCACCTCTAATGTGGATAATTAATCATAAGATATGGCAGGGGCTTGCAAGGCCTTTGACTAGTAACACATTTTCCCTGAGCTTCTTACTATCTTGAGGAGATGCCCCAATAGAATGACAAGAGCCCTGGAATGCGGAATCTGGAGACCTTGAACAAGTTACAACTTTACCAGGTCTCAGTTTTCTCATGTGTAAAATAACTCCATTTCTAGTTGGAGCAGATAATTTTTGAGGTCTTTTCAAAATATTAATCTATATTCCCAGGAACCATGAAAAGTAACTAATGATATTCAGCTTTAAGCAAATATCAATTGAATAGGATAGAAAATCATTGTTATAGACTTTCAGAAGAGGAAAAGATGACTACTCCCAATGGATAGTCAGGAGAGATTTTATTGTGGATATAGAACTGAAATTTGGCCCTGGAAAAAAAGTCTTTATTAAAGACTATGTATCAGTCTCTAAGTGCTTTACAGATATTATTTCATTCAATGCTTACAAAAGCCCTGTGAGATTGGTGTTATTATCCCCATTTTACATGTGAGGAAACAGAGGCAGGCAGAGGTTAAGTGATTTGCCCAGGATCACACGGGTAGTAAGTATCTGATTGTAGATTTGAACTTAGTTCTTCCTGACACCAGACCCAGCAATCTACGGATAGGATTGGAATAGTTGGAGGGGAAGGAGCAGTGAGAAAGGTAAATATATAGCAATAGCAAAATATAGCTGATATTAACATAGAGTCATGCATGTCATCATGCATGTCATTGGATTCTCACAAGAAGCCTCTTGGAAGATGAGGAGATGAGGCTGAGGGAGACTTTGCCCATGAGTAACTGGGCAAGGAAGGAACCAACAGTTGTTCCTGATTCACTATGTCTCAAGCCACTCCAAAATCATAACAGCAACACAAATGACATTTATACAATACTTTAAGGTTTGCAAGTCACTTATATGCATTATCTCAGTTGGTCCTCAAAACTAAGCACTATAGATATTATTAGCTCCATTTTACAGATGAAGACTTTGAGAGATCCCGTAGTCACACAACTATTAATGTGGGATTAAGTCCACATTTCTCTAGATTCCCCATTCCAGGGCTCTTGCCATTCTATTGGGGCACCTCCCCAAGATAGAAAGAGGTGCAGGAAAAAAATGTGTTATACCTTATGATTAATAACCAAGTTCTCATCTTCTGGGATGACAGAAAGGAAGAAATTTAAAAAAAACAAGGTTAGGAACCTTGAACACTGTGAGGATAATGTTGCCATTTGACTTTTTTTTAAGTTATGAACAGGCTGTGATTGGAAATGTAAATGTGAACTAGAACCTTGCAGAATAGGGATAGAGTTAAAGAACTGCCAAATGATTTTTTTATTTAGGGATAGAAAATGCAATCGATGGTAGAGGAAGAGTGAAGATTTGGTACAGATGTTGCTCAAGAAGTCATCAGAGTGTTATGTAAAGTCAAGAAGTCTTTTAGGGGATGAAAATAAGGATATAACTGCACCCCATTTGGCGAGAAAAACAACCTTGTCCAACCTTTATGGAGACAAAAGCTATGTCTATGCCAACTGTGAAAGTACATGACATAATAAAATGAAGACAGGCACAGCTGGGTCAGTTTCAAGGGCTCAGAATTCGAGGAGAAGAGGAGTAACAAAGTTGGTAACATCTGCCCAAATGAATGAAAGGAAATCTCCTGGGGCTATAAGAGAAGGAGGCAGGAAGAGGAATATCCAGGAAGATAGGGGATAATAAAGAAGATGGATTTCAGGTTGTGGTGAGGATAAAAGAAAGGATGAAGACTACATATAAAGCAGCTGAGGATGAACAAGAAGTGTGCTATGAAAACAGCAGGGGAAAGATGGATCTTGCAGGGGAAATAAGACAGAATATTTAGCAAACAGCACTCACTGTAGCTCACAGAGACTGGAAGGGGTGAATGATTTTTCAGATAAAATAATGGAGGCAAATACTAGAGAAAATCATAGGTTCACAGTCAACAGAACCAGTTCCCAAGAGAATGAAGAATATCAGAGAGGAAAAACCAGTATAACTGAAGATAAGAAGGGACTATATTTTACATTTCCTCATCTGTCCAAGACATTATTTTCTTCTGTGGAGGATGCTGGTGATGGGAAGAGGATGGGTAAAGAGGTTAGGAAGCAAAACTAGGTAAATTATGTTGTGTCATTTAATACAATATACATTTCACTGAACCAGTATCCTTCCTGTCATATCATATCCTGCACAGAATCTAAGTTGTCCACTACAATGCCAAAAAGGATCTTGATGCATAAACTTTTTTTTTTCCTTTATATGCCAGTTTTCTTTTTTTTTTATTAAACTCATCTTACCCCATTGTTTTCCCCACTCAACATTTCAAAAGACTTTCTCTTTTTAGTCCATCTTTCACTATACATATTTTCTGGAATTTTGTAGAAAAATTGCTGTAGAAAAAAAAAAACAACTTGTTTTCTATCACACCTGGCAGAATGACATATTATGTCAGGTTTAATGAAAGGTTGCCATCAAGTGTCTAAAGGCTTGAGCTACCCAAAGTTTGGGGGTTTCCATTGTTGATTTCTTTCAAAAAAATGTTTCAATGTCCTTTGGGGTTTTTATTTCTTTTTTCATAAAAGTCACTTCCCAATATGCCTGCCCTTCCCCAATGAATTCTCTCTTGTAAGAAAAACAGTTAAAACACAGCAACAAAGAAACTTCTTCTACTATCATATGCAACATTCCACTCTCATGAGCCCTTTCCTCTCAAACAAGGAGAGCAAAGTATGTTTCATCATGTGTTTTTAGAACCAAGAATCATCACTGAAATTTCTCTGCATTCAACTGCCATTCGGGGATGTTTCTGTGAAAGTTACCAGCCAAGCCAAGAGTGGAGAAAATCACCAGAAGGTTAACTATCAGGTGATGAATTTATTTGGCTCCAGCAATAATCAATAGTGATATTGAAGTCCATTATCTAATTACCCAGAATACTTCTTTTGGAATATGAGTTAAATGAAGAGCACTTTCAGGACCTTCTTAACTCTTGGAAACTGTGTAGCATCATTCTAAAAACACAGTTCTCATATACCTGTGCTAATGAAGATTGGGTGTTAGAATCCAGTAATCTCATGTGTTAGACAATATAAAATTCATTTATGCATGGTTTCAGAATGTATGGCATGATTTCCTTCCAAGACAGTTATCTGTTAATTAAGCCTGATTAAGGCTAATATTCAAATTGCTTTGCATTTCCTTAAGAGACACCAGCTGGTCTCTATTAGGGCAGATCATAAAATCTTAAGAGTTAGAAGAAACATCAGAGATCATCTAGTCCAACTCATGGTTCAATAGAAATATCTCCTCTGCAATTGAAAGATTTCCAATGACAGGAAATCTACAACCAATTGAAGCAAGAAGACTGGTCGGGGCATTCATATTCAATTCAATTCAACAAGCATTCACTACCTTATAAGACATTGTAAGGAAGGTGCTCACAATTCAAAGAAACAGCAACTTCAACAAGTTTTATATTTTATTAGGAGAAGAGAATCTAGGAAAGGACAGGGTACACTATGTATAGGAATAAATTCAAGATAATTAAAGAAGGAAGAAAACGGTAACAAGTAGAGGGAATAGGGTCAGGATTCCAATGTGTTGTCTCCCATTAGTAGAATGTGTTCTCCTTTAGAGCAGGGATGGTTATTTTTATATCATCAGTGCTCATCACAGTGCTTTGCATATACTAAAAGCATAATTAATGCTCTTTTGCTCATTCATTCACTCATAGTAGCTTAGGATAAATGTGAAAAGAGGAGCAAGAATGGGTAGATGACTTCCAATGGCTAATCAGAGTCCTGAAGTAATACAACATTTCTAAACTGAGAGTCACTCAACACTTGCCCAAAAGATAAAAGGAATACAGCAATTCTCTCAAAAATTGCAGTCAGTCCTTAGTCTTGGTAAGTTTGGAAACCACTGATACAATTTTAATACAATGAAATGAATACAGGTCACTCACAAATCCCCGAAGCTGGCCCCAAAGAAAAGCATTTAAATGATGATGAGATGACTCACACACTGTGCCAGGTTGGCACAGCTTCAGGGTGGCAGCAGCTGAGGTGTGTTTTAAAAATAGGGTTTCTTTAATTGGATTTAAAATCAATTAAAATCCCATTAGAAACATAATTGTAGTGATAGAAATCATAAAATGATATCTTTTAAAATAAACTATAAAACTGAAAGAGCTTGAATAATTAATGCCATGTACCATGAAGATAGTGCCATACCTTTCGATCACTGTCTGACCAGATGTGAAAGGTATGATTTTCAATCAAAGAAGAACAATTGGAAGAGGATGCAGATGTGGGTTCAGACAGACCATGAGGAATGAATCTTATTGCCTCCCCTTAAGCATGACAAAGTCCACACCAAGGGAATTGAGAACAGAAAGGAACACTGAAGTGGTTCAGTAGAAATATTTTTAAACTTTTCTTTGAATCCAATCTAATATTTGTTGATTCTTGGCCATATGTCTTACACTCCATTTAGGAGCAAGTTTTGTGGGGTACAGAAAACACAGGCCAGGAAAGAACAAGAGATACAACTTGACTCTAATATAACCCAATATTGTCCTGGTAGAGAAAGCATCCACAGCTGTAATTAGAACAGGGCAACTGGAATTTTGCCTAAGGAAACCAAAATTTAGAGGATAGAGCCCCACAGGTTTCTGTGGTCTTTATCTCCCCATCACACAGAAATATTCTATGCACTCTTCTCCTCCCTCCCTCTCTCTCACTCTTAACTGAACTTAAAATTTTGATTTGGGGATTTTTTTTCCTACTGTCTTGGCCTTTTCTGAAGCTTATTTTTTAAAGCTTTCCATGGGTGCCAGAAATGCAGAGTCTACTTTGGGTAAGTGGAGAACATATATAAACTTGGATGGAGGCCCTTCTAGTCTGGTTAGTTCAGGCAAGAGGAGCAGAGCCAAGACAGTGGGGTAAAGCCAGTGTATTCGCTCAGTTCTCCCAACCTACTCCTTCTATACCAACTTTTAAAATATGCCTAACTGAATTCTGAGTGGCAAAACCAAGAAAAAAGTCACAGTGAGTCATTTTTCCAGCCCAGTATAGTTTTGGAAGACAGAAAATGAAATCTACAATACTGGGTTGGATGCTGGCTGGGACAGCAGTGCAATGAACAAAGCACTGGTTGTGGGCTATGGTGGGGCAGCATTAGTGAGGAGTAGCTCAGCATCCAGGGATGCTAAAAAGACTGAATATTTGATCAGAAAGAGATGGCAGGGGATCCCTGTACTAGCACTAGGAGCAAGATCAGGTGCCATTTGGCAGTTCTTGTCACCCATTACCAGGGCTGGGTCACAATTCCAGAGTGAAAATGAGCACTCATGGCTCTAATGAAGCAGAAGCCACACCTGAATCAGGACTAGAATACAGACTATATCTCTCCCCAAGGCAGCGACGATATCCCTCCCAAGATCCCACCACTTTGGAAGCACCCAAAATTTCAGAACTCCATTGAGCTGTGAACACAACAGGAGGACTTTCAAATAATTTAAAAACAGAAACTCAGTCAAGACATCTCACTCACTCCCCAGAGAAGAGCAGAGCCCAACTCTAACATAAAATCCAGAGTCAAGAAATTAACTGGAAAAATGGGTAAACAACAACAGAAAAAAGTACTTGTTCATAAAAAAGCTTACTAAGGTGACTGGGGAGATCAACACTAATTCAAAATAAGACACTGACTTTTTGAAAAAAATCTACAAGCAAATCCTTAAAACAATACAAATTGGACTCAAGGCCATCGAGAATTCCTAGAAAAAGACAAAGAAAGAGATAAAAAAGAAAAAAACAATATTTTAAAAATCAAATGATTAGTAGAAAATAATTGGAAAAGAAATGCGATAAATTATGCAAATAGAATTAACAGTTTGGTAAAAAGAAGCACAAAAAATATTGAAGACTACCACCTTAAAAATCAGAAGTGACCAAATGGCAAAAGAGGTACAAAAATAAATAACTTCTTAAAATAACTTCTTAAAAATTAGAATTGACCAATTGATAAAAAGAGGTACAAAAAACTCACTCAAGAAAATAACTTCTTAAAAAATAGAATTGGTCCATTAGAAGCTAATGACCCTATAATTCATAAAGAAACAAGAAAACAAAGTCAAAAACTGAAAAAAAAAATGGAAGAAAATGTAAAATATCTCATGGGAAAAATAACTAGCCTAGGAAATAGATCAAGGAAAGATAATTTTAAAATTATTGGACTACCTGAAAATATTGATTTAAAAAAAAAGAAGTCCACACATCATATTTCAAGACATTTTAAAGGAAAACTGACCTGATATCTTAGAAGCAGAGGGCAAAGTAAAAATTAAGAGAATCCACTAATCACTTCTTAAGACAAATTACAAAATGAAAACTCCTTGGTATATTATAACTAAAATCAAAAGCTGTCAGGTCAAGGAAAAATATAAAATGCAAAAATATTAAAAGCACCCGGAAAGAAAGCATTCAAATATCATGGGGTAATAGTCAGGATCACACAAGATTTAGCAGCTACCGCCATAAAAAAGTAAAGGGCTTGGAAAATGATATTCCAGAAAGCAAAAGAGCTAGAATTACAACCAAGAATAACTTACCCTGAAAAACTAAGTACAATAATCTTATAGGGAAAATAAGTGGATATTTAATAAAATAGAGGATGTAATGACCAGAACTGAATAGAAATTTTGAAATTTAAACTTAAGGCTCAAGAGAAGCATAAAAAGGTAAACATGAGTGAGAAATCATAAGGACTTAAGATTTTTGGGAAGATGACACATGTAACTTCCAAGAACTTTATCATCATTAGAGCATTTAGAAGATAGAAGTCTATTATGTTGGGATAATCACAAAAGAAGAGTGGAAGAGTGAAAAAGAGAAATGTCCTGGCAGAAGGATTAAGGAAGAAGAATGGGGAAAGTTATTTCATGTAAAAGAGGCACTGGAGGAAGAGTTTTTACACTGGAAGGGAAAATGGAAGGGGTTGGGGAAATATTCAGTGCTCAGTAGTTCAGACAAAACGAAAGTTCTCATCATCTAAATAATTATTATTTCAACTCTCTGCTTTAGTTATATACATATGTGTACATTAATTATAGCATTAAAGGCACAATGATTTAAAAAAAATGATGATCTAGTTTCAAAAAATGAACAAATACCACCACTTCCTCGGTAGAGGAAACATAAGGGACAGTGTTTATATAACCATATTAGGAGAGAAATACAAATACAAGTTAATTCCTTCACAGCATGTGGATACTCAGGTTGGCTGTAGGCACTAAAAGTAGACTAGTAATAAAAATTATTTTATAGCAATTATTTGTATTATTACTATGTAGAACATTTCTTAAGTGATCTCTGGGTTATCGAAGTGATAGCATACTTAAAGAAGACAGATTCTACTCAATGTGATTTTGCAATAAGATGGCTGCCTTTCTCCTATTCTCCCAATGGAGACCTCAGTTTCGAGTCATTTCATCACCAATCTGGCTTGCTGCTGTGCCTTTAAAAAAATCATTGCAAAACCATTCTGCATAAAGCTTTGCATTAAGAGAGGCAGACATTTCTAGGGATTTTAAAAAAAAAAAATACTCATCCTTGAAATATGTGTCCCTGTAAAGATTAAGTACAAAATGTAATTGTCATGTATCAGATTGGGGGGTGGGAAGTGTCAAATCCATGATTCCCTATAGCAGCCTATTGACTCTTTCAACCTTGCCTCTTGAAACCTTACTGAACACAGGAGCTGATACTGCAGGTTTTATATTTATAATGATTAATTAATTCTGCACCAAGCAATGTTCTTGACTGCAGGAACAAAATCCACTTTAGAAAACCTAAATGACAGCTTGCCTAAAATAATTAACACCCACACTGATAGAATTGGAATGTTCTTCCCCTTCTTTACAGGGGTGAATGGCAATGGGGGGGAGTCTAATTACTAATATTTCTGATTACTCAAAAATGGTAATAAAAAAGGGCATGATAAAAGTAACGAGATGGAAAAAACATCATACAAGGAATACAGGTGATGGAAGTAAAATGTTTAAGTAAAGAAAAGCCCATTTAATCCAGAATGTGAATAAATCACTTTTTAAAAGAAAATTAGAGTTTTGATTAGGGGTGAGGGGATTCAGTATATGGCCGTTAGCAGGAAGACAAATGCTATGTTATGGCATGAACGGGTGAATACTCAGCTGCGGTGCCCTGGGTCTCTTTAAACAATGCTGTGAAGTCTTATATAACTGTGATTTTGAATGTCAGGAGTTTACCATTTTCTTGAAGCTCCATGGCCCTTCCTGTCAACTTTAACTATTATCTAATTCATTGTGGAGCTTAAAAATCTTCAAATTTAAGAGCACCGACATCTGGTTTGTGTGACGTAAATAAATAAAAGAGGAAGAAACCTGTGATATTGTCTCCTGCCTTTTCCCATGAATTTCTGAGTAGAGTCTATAAAATTACCTTACAAGTGGAGGCTCTCAACCAAAGCAAACTCAACACAGCTCCTGTCAGATTATGTCTCCATAAAGTGACAGCTCTGCAGATAAAAGACTTTGATGGCATCCTCACACTTCCCATTCTCAGTTCACTCTCATCTCCCTGTTTGGTAATCCCTAAATATCTAGGAAATGAATTCTAAACAATTCATTCTCTTCCCTATGAAACCCTAAAGAAATATTTTTATTTACTTATTTACAGAGAAAACTTATCTCATTTTCTGTCCCTCTACTGTTAGAATAAGAAAAAAAAAGTCACAGCTCTTCATCTGCTTTCAATTTTTGAAGCTACAGACCCAAACTTTATTGTCAGGATCGTTTTATAAATATTTTGATGGCATTTTTCCTTCTGATAATGCTACCCTGTTCTTACTTTGAAATAACCAACTTCAGTGCTCCCTGTGGTGTGGACAGATGGGGTCACCTTGAGCAGGCAATTATCCACTGATGCAGGCTACGTAGGCAATCAGAAATGACAGATTTAAATTTGACAGGACCAAAAAAAATACTTTTCTTCAAAAGCAGGTGTTTTACCTGAAATTTATATGTTATTTCACTGTTAAGTGTGGACACTACCTCAGAGGAAAAGACTCAAGAGATTACAGAAGGTAAGAACAGGAAAATCATCAGGTTGAAGGTTATGGGAGAAATAAGTTGGGATACGATGATTTTACGCTTTTTAGGGATTTAATAATAATTAATACTGCTACCTTGGGAAAGTCTCAAACTGTTCCAAGATGATTCTTTTGCTTTATTTATCTTCCTCATCAACTGGGATATGGCTGTGGTTGTGGTTATCAGTGCCAAAATTGGAAATAATCAAATAATGGACCTATAGAAGAAACGGGCATTCCTGATCCAAAGTGTTCCAGTCCCTTCAGTGTCCTACTAAAAATACTGACTATTATCAAGAGAACATGGGATCTTTAGAGCAAAGTGAAGCACCCTCATATTCATTGCAAAGAAAGGATTTTGGTCTGAATAAAATTGTCTGTACTCATCAAAATCATTTTTAAAAATCCATGCTTCTCACTTATCTTGTAGATAAAGCCAATGAATCAGAAATTTTGTCTCATAAAGGTACCGATCTACATAAGAGATGCTGACATATTTTCTCCAACATTTTTTGCCCTGCTAGATATTTACTGGCTTCATGAGAAAAAGGTAGGACAAAAAAAAATCATGCTCCAAAAATATTTCAAAAGAAATCAATATATACTTATTAATATATGTCGGTATGCAGTACAATAAACATGTATAATATATACATACGTAATCATTTATCCACCTGGCTGAAATCACCAACATCTGCAACACTAATATTTATTGCGCATTTACAACCTGTAGGGTGCTTGGCTATATACTAATAATCACCAAAAAATCTCCAGGCCTGACACACACAGGATTGATTTCCACAAGAATGAGTAGAGCAAAGCCAGTACAGGCTAAGATATTTAGCTTGTTTGATATCAAGGTCTTTGCTTCTGAAGCCCTGTATTTGTTCTCCTTAATCTTCAGTTAGTGTATAACTACTGTTTAATTAATTGCTATTTAATTAATTTGGCCATGGCTATCTATGTGCCATGACCAACTCAGAGTCCTTTGGTCTCATATATAGGTTATGTGACCTGCAGGTTTAACACCACCATAAATGCAGGAAGTCATCCAGCCCCTATTAAGGGAGATATAAGGACCCCATAGAAACAAGCAAATCAGAATGATGCTCGTCTCATTTTGAATGTGTACTTAGGACCCGGTTCTGCTACTCAATCCATATATCTAATTTCCTGTCTCAGTGTATTCAGGACAGGAACACTTCCTTTTCCATCACAGGTTCTTTTGGAGACTGTGGTTCTACCATGGACTGTGGTTGACGAACTCATGACATAATAGGATATAATGCTGCCCCTTTCTGATGGTGACTACCCGCTTCCCTACGATGTTGCCTCTCTAATGTCACCAGACTCCCCTAATGCCTATTTGCCAAATTCTCCCACTCCCCTGACAATTTAATACCCTCCACTGCCAAGGCAGAAGCAGTTAACACTGACCCTTGTGGGGGACTGCAAAAGCATACTAAGTATGATTGTATGCTAGATAATTTGGGTGTTATATAAATTTAGTAACAAGTAGAAATATGTTTGATGAGCCACATAAATGAGACCAACACCAAAAGATCTGGAATGGACCCTGAACGAGGCAATAGAACGCCCCATCATGGACAGTCCCAATTTTTATGATATTCTATTCTGTCGTAAAATTTTATCGGTATTTATACTCCCCCAGCCAAGTTCCAATATATTGCATCTCCACCTTATTTCAGGCTGAGAGCTTTATCAACCACATCATATCATAGTATCTGGTTGAATAATAGCAGATGTTTTAGAGGGTAAACCATGAAAGATAATTGCAAAAGGGGGTCTTGTTTTCTATAACAGATAATAGATGGGATTAATCCCTGGTGCATCATTCCATGTATCAGTGAGCTTTCTGGTTTCTAATGAAACTTTAACCTGATCAGAACTTGATTTTTTGACAAGGCATTTGTGACATTTAATTTATATTTTATATTCATATTTTTAATGCACCATGGCAATATATTTACTCAGAATTACTTCAACCCTAAACATTTATTGGTTATGTATGCATAACACTGTGCTAGGCACTTGAGAGGTAACATTTAGTTGAGATATAGGTCCATATAGCATGGTTTACTCTGGCTGCACTCCTTGAAGACCATGCCGGTTACATTTTACCTTCCCCCATCCCAGGATTCATCAGAACCCTGAGAGGGTTGGGGAGATCTCTCTTTTCTCCATTGACTCAAATCCCCACAGATTTTCTTCCTCATTTTTAGGGATCCAGTGACTAGCACTCCAGCTCACTTAGTCACTTCACATTAGATTAACTTTTACAAAGGATGTTTACTTTAAAGATATAGTAATAAAAACCAAGCATTTGCCCTAAAACCTGAAGGACATAAATCCCACCCCCTATACGGTCTTGGTCTCTGGTGAGATGCATCACCTTCACAGTCTAGCATAGATAAGTATTAGTTCCACCAAACTCAGGCCCATAACCTACTGGGCTAGTGTTCCTGGACCCTGGATGTTCAGGGCTTAGCTGGTGAGCTTGGATTCCTGCGCTCCTTAATTTCCAGAGCTTGAGCTCCTGGGTTGAAGACCTGTTCTGTGCATCCAGAACAGATGTCATTTGACTTAAGGGGGAGGGAGAGGAGAAGAGGCTGTCCTAGGCCCTCCCTATTTACCCTATGGTATCACCACCTGTGAGTGAAGGAATTCTTCCCTCACAGAATACAGGGAAAAGCCTTGCCTTTGCTCAGTTGAACTATTCAAAGGATACTAATAACTCTGATTGCACAGTAAATGAACAAGGTCTATGCACCCTCCAGTTCTCCAGTCTCCATGAAGCAGGTCCTCTAGCATCCTACATGTGGGTGGTGCCATCTGTATATGTGCCAAACCCCTATTACACCCTCCTTAAGTTTTCAGTCTAGTAGGATAGGAGACACCCACACAGAAAGCAACTTAAGAACTATAAACAAAGCCACACCATGAGTCCTGAAGGGAAAGAATGTTACTAAACAGGGAAATAAGGAAAACCTAATCAAAGACCTAGCATTTGAAATGGGACTTAAAGGACAGATGGAAAACTAGCCAATGAAGGGAGTAGAATATAACCAAAAAGAAACTTGAAAATAAAAAAGAAAGTAAATGAACCTCAAAGGAAAACAGTTGGTTTTCCAAAGATTTGATAATTGACTCTTTCCCTCTTTCCTCCCTTGTTTTATTTTTTCCTTCCACAATTCATGCAAATATTTTCTTCTTGAATGTATGTAATTTTTTGTAGTAGTTCAGCACATCCAGCTTTTTTCTGAGGCCACATACAGATGAAAAAGCCATTTTCACAGCATATCAACCTATACCAGAAAGGATATTCACATTGAGAATTCTTGCCTATCTACCTCTTGACCCCATTCCCTATGCATGGGGCAACTGGCTTCCTGTTCACATTTAGGACTATTGCGTTCTTATCCCTCAAGTCCTATTCAGAATCCATCTTCTTCAAATGGGGGAAACAAAGTAATTTCCAATTCTAAATCAATATGCCTCTCCCTTATTAAAATATATGCAGCAATTAAACTCAGGAGATAATATTTATAGCAAAAGAAAAATAATCATAAAATTCATGAAATGTACCTCTGTTTAGACTTTTTTTCCTCAGGGAAAGTTTTTAAATTAACAGTTTTCTGCATTTATTAGAAGCCTTACTGAAATTTTGTATTTTACGGATGTGTTTGAGTTTTCTAAGTATTACATTTGACATAAGCGCATTCCCTTTCAGATATGAACATTCTCTGGTAAAATTTTGCTTAACAGATAAGGATATATAACCACATCTTATAATATTTATACTAAATTGCTTAACATAGGTTTGAATAAATGTATCTGGCAGTCTTTTTGTGAGCTGTCTCTTTGTCTTCTCCTTAAAACATGGAGCAGTGTTATGTACACAGTAGATGCTCAATAAATATTTAGTTAATTAATGAATGAATAGAAACATGTCTAGCAAATTTCTCTTACAAGTCAAGCAAATTTGTCTGCTGTGCCCACTCCACCCCCAACCTCCGACCATGTAAATTCTTCTCATCTTTCAAAGCCCAGCTCAGGTGTAACCCTTGAGAATATTGCCAGATAAAAGGGTTCCCTAATCTGCCCCTTCTCTCTCCTTCCCCATGTTTCTCTCTCTCCCTCCATCTCCCTCCTTCTCTCTCCTTCTTCAGATTTACATCTTCTTTTACAAGGGATGAGACTATGGTGGTTATTGTGTTCCATTTATGGAGAACAGCTTTAAAGTACTATAGAATTTTAATTATTATAATTTTTATGCTTGTGACCTCACTAAGGCAGGCACAAGTCACGTGATTCCCTAATCTCAACTACAATGGGATCATCAGATGAATAGAGAAAAAGGGATATTTATATAAGTGAATGAATAATAATTTTCTTTACACATCTGGTTCTACACCAGATCAAAGACAGAAAATTCTCAATTCTCTAAGATAACTGGAACATGTAAATGATTAAAACAGAGATAATCTCCAAAATTCATTCTGGGCTATAGTTTCAACCTTTAAGCACAGGACACTGAGAGAGAGCAGTCAGACATGGAGAGGAGAATCAGAAGAAAACAGTGTCACGAAAAGTTAGAAGATAACTGGGAAGAAGAAATGATTGTGTCAGAGATTTCAGAGAAGTCAAAGGGGATATGAACTGAGAAAAGGCCATTAGAGTGAGCAGTTTGCAGATCACAGGTAACCTTTGAGAGCACTTCAGTAAAGCGGTGTGATCAGAAGCCAGTATACAATTGATTAAAAGCGGGGTGGTCCACCAGATGGGTGAAGTGGGGAAGTGACAACATGGCGAATACTGGAGGGTCTGTGAGAAGATGAAATCTTTAATGCACTACTGGGGGAGCTGGAAGTTGACCTGATCATCTTAGAAAGGATCAGGAATTATACCAGAAAATTCACTAAATTGTATCTACCCTTTGATCTAGGAATACTACTCCTGGGCTTAACTCAAGAAAGTCAAAGACAGAAGGAAAAATGCCATATATACAAAAATATTTCTAACAGCATTTCTTTTGGTGGATGAAAAGAATTGGAAACAAAATGGGTGCCCACCAATTGCAGAACAGTTGACCAGACTATTGCATATGAATATAAAGAAATATAACTTTGTATTAAGAATACAGGAATTTAAAGAATTAGGAGAAACTTAAAAAGATTTCTATCACTGATGTAAAGAAACCAAATCAGGAAAACTATTTACAGAGTGACCAAAATAACATAAAGGAAAAAAAACAGTAAGAGAAGTTAGAACTTGGTCAATGAAGCAATCAGTCTTTATTTGAAGGAACTGAAGATGAAGCTTGCCTCATTCTACTCAACTGAAAGATGGCAAATAAGAAGCACCTGCCTAATGTCAGACATGACCAGTGGGTTGGGTTTTTTTTTATTGAATTGAATATGTGTCTTACAAGGCAAGGGTCCACTGTGGATACTGGGTAGAGTGAGTGGATGGTCAGAAAGTAGCAGCAGGAAATAAAAATGCTGTTTTCTGGCAATTTGACAGTGAGAGAAGAAAAGATATATAGCACAGTAGCTTCAGAGAGGGTAAATTCATTTGAAGGTGTTTTAAGGATAGGGAAGAACTTAGCCTGTTTGTAGGTAATGGGGGTTGGGGGTAGGGCTAGCCAGTAGATAGCAACTGAAGACAAGAAACCAAAAAATTGATCGATGGGACAGGGCTGGATTGCAAATGCCTTAATGGCAAGGCCTGTGTCAGATTTTAAGCTCAGTGAAGTCAAGATCAATCCACTTTGTGTTGCTGTCTGTTTCACCTCCAACCCCACTGAACTGAGTGCTATTCCATTCCAACAAAAAATTATGGAATAGGATCTGTACCAGTGTAGAGACATCTCTGTGAAAGACTGAGAAATCAAATGAAATTCTCTTTAGCCCTTCACTTCTACCAATAACAGATGAACACAAAGTAAATTAAGGACCTACTTTGTAAGTGCAAGACCACCCCTGCTCTCAAGGAGTTTATATTCTAACGAGAGAGACAAAACAAAAAAGGAGCGGTCCCTATGGATTAGTGACAAAAGTAGAGCAACAGCTTCTTTTAATATCATTCCTACTGATGAAACCATTTTTGGTTTGTTTTTTCCAAATTTACTAGTTTGTTTTTAGTTTTCAACAGTCACTTTCATAAGTTTTACATTTCTCTACCTCCATCCCCAAGATGGCATGCAATCTTTTATGAGCTCTACGTACATTTTTATAAAACACATTTTCACATTAGTTATGTTGCATAGAAAAATTTAAACGAAAACCATATCCATTTCTGATGCTGAACCACTTGACGATGCTAAAGATTTGGTGGCAAGAACTTTGTTCTCTGGAGCATCTATGGCTATTGAAAAGGTTGGGGCAACAGCACCTACAGAAACAGCTTACAGGACACTTCTCCAAAAGCGTTACTCTCCTGAATGGATGCTGGCTTGCGTTTATCCTTCATTTTTGAAGAGAACTATGCCGAGAAATGATGACATGACTTGCACTTGACTTTGTTTTGAGTGAGGGAAAGCTGTGCAAGGTCACCAGTCTCACTTTCTCCTCCTGAGCCACCTGGATGCAGTGACCAGATATTCATCAGGATGACTGGTTACAATGAGAGGATGCAATGCGAGACCTTGGTCTTCTAGGCTCAGGCCTTTTCAGGTACTCATTTAAAGTGAGGTAATACCCATTCAGTGAATAGGTCCCTTTAAAAAGTAGTCAGGGGGATGGCCCCTTTAACAGAAAAGAAAAAAAGTAGATAAATGGATAAATCACAACGAGGGGGGCAGTAGCCTCTTGTAGCTAGATGGTGCAACACGTAGAGCACCCATCTTGGAACCAGGAAGACTCATCTTCATGAATTCAAATGTGGCCTCAGATACTTACCAGCAGTGTGACGTTGGGCAAGTCACTCAATCCTGTTTATCTCAGTTTCTCATCTATAAAATGAGCTGGAGAAGGAAATGACTAAAGGCTGGGTAAGAACTGGGGCAAAAGCTGGCCTATCTTGCCTTCTCAAAAGAATCATTCTGGGAGGGGAAGACTCAAGGTTTCTGGCTAGAACAGAAAAATTGCCATTTACACTCACTCTGAGCCATCAAAACCCAAACAATAAGTAAGTGAGCCTGGGTCTGGGACCTATTATTGGTCAAGCAGTGAGAGTCAGGGAGATTTGGGTTTAAAGACAAGTCAAGTAGTTCTATTTGAATCCCAATGGACTGTATCAAAGCCTGATCTTTCATACCTATATTTCAAGAAATCATAAATGAAACTATTCCATGCATTTGATTGGAATGCCAACTGAGCATAAACTGGAGTTTTGGATGGGAGGGGGAAAGAGAAGACAAGGGTGTGCTAGAAACAAAGATAAGCCCTTCCTAATCTTGAGAAAGATATCATGTTCACACCCTCTCTAGATAGAGGAAAGTCCCCAGGGAATTAAGGAGGAGAATGTAGGGAAATTTCTGACCAAAATAATCGGGAATCCCAAGTTGGCATTGACTCTAAGGCCTCTTTCAATTCTGAATTATGTTGGCTATAGGAGTTGAGACAGCAGCAAGATTGATGGTGTGCTTTTCTTGGGGTTTTTTGAGGTAGCCTGTGTAAGATCAGTTAGCTGGTAATTGGTGTTGGTGGTAGAAATGGTAGGATGGTAGAAACTTTTCTACAATATTTGCCCCACCTGTTGATGGCTATGGGGTCCTGGCCAGAAGCAGGTCTGATTGGGTTGCAATTACTGGCACCTGTAAACTAACTCCTAGACTCTTCCCTTAAGGGCCAGAGGAGAAGTAGTAGTTGGGGTGTTGGCAGTGGTCTAACCCACCTGGCACGTTACCTCTTGTCTCTCCCTCAGGATGATTACATATAATGAACCATTTTTTCTAACTCAGTACAATGAAAATTTTCTTAGGAGTCTTACTGCTTTAATAAGTTACCTCTATGTCCCAAAATCATTGTTTACCCCTAGGCACAACTCTCATGCTTTTCTAAAAGATTTCATAGGTGTTTTTTGCCATAAATTATAGATATTCTCTTCAGGAGAATATTTACAATACACTTTTGTGGCAGCCAGTTCACTTCACATTAAACTTCACCCCCCCACACACCAAATAAATGTGCCTCTATTACTTGTCTCATTCCAAAATCAATTATCTTTATCATATCTACAGAATAGGGAGTAGAAATTACAGCTCTCCACCTTATGTTTCCCGCATGCCAATGAGAAACAAACTACAAATTTATTAAGCTTGACTGGACCATAATAAAACTGATGGAATAATTTTAAGTTGTGGCAACCCATATACACATTGACATCGCTTTAACCTCTGAGGCTGGTAACAAGTTCCACTGATCCTTTTTCCAACAGGAGAAACTTAATCTTTCCCATTTTGAGTTCATTTACTCTTAGGAGAAGCAGATATATTTTCTAAATAAATCTACTCATAAGCGATCAGATAGAAAGCACTAACATCATCATTATCTTCCAAACCCATTTATTAGGCATCTATTAGTATGTTGCAGGGTTCCTGAGGCATCCTATAAACTAAACTAAATAGACATGACTTCTGCATTCTAGGCAGAGGAAGAAGACAGAAAAAAAAACTATAAAAGAAGACATAAGAAGTTAAAAAGAAAAAGAAAAGCCAAGCAGGAGAAGTTGATGAATGTTGGGAGAACAATTCTGCATGCTTCCATTAACCTTGAACCAACACTATATTACAATTCTTTTTTAAAAAAATATTTTATTTTTAATTTATAGAATGAAATAAGCATTTCCATAATATAGTATAATAAAAAAGTTGATTGTACAAGAAACTGAAAATCTGTTATGTACAACTTGCTATTTTTTTAAATATATAATTATCATGTAAGTTTCCCTTTTTTGCCCTCCCCTCTCCCTTGTAATGACTGCCATTAGATACGAATATGCAGGTACATGTGTATGTGTGTGTATGCATACATATATGTAAAAATCATTTTGTATATATTTCTATTTTCCAATTTTTTCTCTGAATGTAGATGGAATCCTCCATATGTCAACTTTATAAATAAAATTGTATTACAATTCAATAGAATAAATAGAATATGAGTCCTCAAGAAAGTGCATAAGCATGTTCTCTATCTTCTATTTGAGAAAAAAGGGAAGTGAGTATGATACAATATATTGCAGCAAATTTTTCTTGCAAGATAATTTAAAACAAGGAAACTTTTGTCACTTAATTGTGGCAAATTTCAGTTACCAGATATTAATTTAACTCCCAATTATCTTTCTCCTTTCCATTTGAGAGAAGCATGGCATAGTAGACAGAAAGGTGACCTCAAAGCAAAAAAGACCTGGGTTCAAGTTCTGTCTCTGATACATAATGACTGTGAGATCCTGACCCTGCGTACTTAACGTCTGGGTGCTTTAGACAATTCTCTGAGGTTATAACATGCTGATAAGGTGATGAACTTTGTTAATAGAGTTTCCTTTCTAGGTAATTCTCTATACCAAAAAAATCACAGCTCTAGTCTCTGTCCCAATCCCTGGTAAAATTTAGATGTTATTATAGTAGCCACGACCACAATGAACTTCCAGGTGGGGAAATTCCCTTTCCCGATACAGGTCACCACCTTATCCGCAATGCCTAGTTTCATAGAAGTGTTACCATAGAATGAGAAAAAATATTTATATAAATTCAAAAATGGCAGACACAAAATGAGACAATGAATGAAGGGATGCTTAGAGCAGGCAGGGCTTCTTCAGCTTTTTTCTGTGTGGTATAGACACCTTTGCACTTTGAAGCCTATGAACTCTTTCTCAGGATGATACTTTTAAATATATAAAATAAAACACAAAGTATTACAAGGGAAAATAATTATTGTATAATAGATAGATACAGATGTATTTTTCCCTTCTAAATTCACAACTCCCATGAAACCTATTTGTTGGCTTTTGGGGGATGTGTGAACCCATCTTAAGAATCCTTGATTTAGAGCACATTCCTAACTCTTTAAAGTCCAACAATCCAACCTCAAAAATCATTAAGCCACTTTCATAGGCACTAGAGATGCAAAGATGAAAAACATTACACATTCCACCCCCCTATTTCCCCAAGAACTCACAACCCAACAATTGAATTGTGGTGGGGGGGAGGGGAAAGGAAAAATCCAAAGAAAATAAGTTACAAATAATTTCAGAGAACTCTCTTCTTTTGAAGGGAGTGGGATCAGGAAGGGATTCATGAAATAGGTCCCACCTCTGTTAGACTTGAAAGAGAAATGAAAAGCATGTATTGTTCTTTCCCTATTCATGGATACTGGGGGTAGCTAGGTGGCGCAGTGGATAGAGCACTCGTGCAGGAGTCAGGAGGATCTGAGTTCAAATCTCACCTCAGCCACTTGACACTAACTGGGTGACCTTGGGCAAGTCACTTAACCCCAATGGTCTCATCCTGGGTCATCTCCAGTCATCCTGATGAATATCTGGTCACTGGATTCAGATGGCTCTGGAGGAGAAGTGAGGCTGGTGACCTGTACAGCCCTCCCTCACTCAAACAAAGTCAAGTATATATCATTATTTCTCTGATGACATGGTCTTCTTCAGCAATGAAGGATGAACACACACACTCATGGATACTTGATCTTTTCAGTCATGGACTGCTGCCCTGGGGCCCAGCGTCTTCAGTGGTGGTTAACTGCTACTTCTAAGGCATAGGTCCTATCTATTCTTCACTTTAACCTGCCCCCTCCCACATCACCCCCCCCCACTCCCCACACACACATATACACACATACATCTCACCAGTCAACATGCTGTTGCACAAATATTTCTTCTCTTTCTCATCCAATTCCCTCTTCCAGTTCTAGAATCACAATCAACTCCTTCATTGTTCCTGCAAAGAGTATCTTAGTCTACTCCTCCATTGCTCAACTCACTTCTTAAAACAGGCTTATTCACTGAATGTGAGAACTTGGAAAGACCTTAGCTTAAAAAGGTCAAGGTCTCCCACTGTATCCTGGGCCATCTCCAGTCCTCCTGACCTATATCTTGCCACTGGACCCAAATGGTTCTGGAGAAAAAAGTGAGGACTTTGCACAGCCCTCTCTCACTCAAATCCAATTCAATTGTAAGGTGTGTCCTCATCTTCCTGATGTCACTGTTCTATTCAAGAACAAAGGACAAACCATACACAACCACACTATCCTTTTAATTTTCTAAGTTACCAATTCCCCTATATGTTTTATCTCTCTGTAGTAGATTGTAAGCACCTTCCAGGGCAGAAACTGCCTGGGTTTTGTTTTTGTGTCCCTGATCAGTGTTTGACAATAAGTACTATAAGTACTTTTCATTACATTGATTTTAAGCATAAGGAACAGTCTCTGAATTCGAAGAGGCATACGAGGCCAAGACAAGTCTGAGCTGTAGCTACTACTCTAATTTGGATAGTATCGAATGATATTAATATCTACATTATATATTTATATTATCCTATATTCATAGTGATATCTAATATATTACTCTAATATACAATGGGCAAATTGGAAAGGAGGGGATGAGACTGGGAATGCAGACTGGAGTCAGACTGTTAAATTACAAACTACCAAGTGAATCGTAATACCTTACAGCTACCGAAAGTTTTGAAGCAGAGTTTTGAAGTGGATGTGCATTAGGAAGATTATTTGAGAAGCAACTGAAGGATAGATTGGAAAAGAAAGAGATCCCAGGTTGGCAGAGAGTTCGAAGGAAGGATATTGCAACAGTCCAGCAAGAGGAGATAAGATTGTGAACTAGTGTGTTAATAGTAAGTGTGAAGAGGAGACATACAGTGAAGATAGAACAGGAAGACTTGACAGCTGATGAGCTATGGGGATTGATGAAGGAAGAGCTAGAGAAGACTCTGCTTGTGAGGATGAATGAGGAGGAGAGTATAGCAAAAGCATTAGAGCGAGAGTATATCAAAAACATGAGAGCATTTGTATAGTGGTTTACATTTTGCAAAGTACTTTACAAATATTTTTTCATTTTATTCTCACACTAGACTGAGATTGGGAGCAGAAGGGAAATGCTGTTATTATCCCCACTTCTATAGTTGAGGAAACTGAGTCAGATAAAGAGTAATTCACTTGCTCAAGATCACACAGCTACCAAGTGTCTCAGGACAGATTTGAACTCATGTTTTCTTACCTCCTGTTCTAGTCTGGAAGAAAGGGCTGGATCAGGGAGAGAAATTGAATTCAATGTTGGATATATCGAGTTTAACATCAAGAACAACACACTCCAAATGTGTGTTGTCTGGCAGAAAAATGTGTGTGGGTCATACAGAGAAAATTCTGAAGCAGGCATTTTTGCAAGGAGAGATTTTTCAGACTCATGTCTTTCTTGCAGACAATAGCAGAGAATATAGGATCCTTATGGTGAATAGAATGGATTATGGAGTTTCGATTTTCTGACCTCTGAGCTGAGGTCCCTTCCAACTCTCAAATTCTGTAGCTTTTTATGAATATCACTGTGCATTTATCTTATGTGGATGGATATTCTTTTAACTATCAGATTTTAGACTAACTCTGGTAAACAGGAATTTCCTACCTAATACAACTCACCACCTCAATTGGTCTGCAAACAGCTCATACTACTGAGGCATGTCACCTCCCCCCCAAAGATAACACATGTGTATCACTCTTTTGAGGGGGGGCGGGAGCAAGGGATGGTTCTGGGCTGGTGATTCCATCAGTGTTGGGAAACATTTGCTATCAATGCAAATAGCCCGTTATTATGCAACTTGTAGCCTGAACACTGGTCTTCCTCATTTTGAGTTCAGTCTTCTATCCACTGGAACATGTTGCCTCTCTGATACAGCACTCCAAACTGTGCACAACGCTTTATTTTACAACATACTTAAAAACCAAAGATCAGTGCACTTTGCCAAGGGTTGTACAAACAGTGTGATAGATCCAGGATATGAACCCAAGTCTCTCCTGACCCCAAGTACAGTGCTTGATCCACTACTAGACTATACTGCCTCTCCACAGATGAAAATTTTCATACACATTATCCTATCTAAACTTGTATTAATGTTTAGAAGTAATTTTTTGCTGTCATTTCAGTCATGTCTGATTCTTCATGAACTCATTTGGGATTTTCCCAGCAAAGATAGTGGAATGGTTTGCCTTTCCTTTCTCCAGCTCACCCTATTTGCCTCAGTTTCCTCATCTGTCAAATGAACTGGAAAAAGAATTAGCGAAGAGGGTGAAGTGACTTGCCCAGGATCATACCCCTAGTAAGTCTGAGGCCAGATCTGAATTTAGGACCTCTTGACTCCACAGCCTATGCACTATCCACTGCATCACCTAGCTGCCCCCACCCCCACCCCATGTAGAGGCAAAGGGAATAGATAATATTCCACTTCTCACACTGGGGCAAGGTACACCACAGAGCTGCTTTGGGAACTTGTCACAACGTAGGAAGAAGCAATAGGTAAAGCAATAGTTGAGAATCTGGAGCTCTGAAATTCCCATCTTTTACTTTACTTCCTAAACCCCCAAAGCCTCCTTAAATTCTAATAGAGTACTAAAGTCTGATAAACACAAATGTATTGCTTTCACCTATAGGCAATTTTGATAGTCTTCTCTGACATTCTGGGCCAGCCTTATTTCTAAATAGAATTTTTAAATCAAGCTCTTCAGCAGTGGAAAGAAAGATGTCCTGACAGGTGAACAGGGAGCCCAGTCATTTGGGCAAAGATTATTAACTAGTCCCAACAAGGAAAATAGTGGGGTTCTCAATCTTATTTTCAGGTAACTTCCAAACTTTCCATGATAAGTTTCAATTAAGATGAAAAAGATCAGGTAAACTATGCAGGGAGATCCTAATTCCTGTAGAGGCAAATGTCAGATGAGTGACTGCCTTGTTATTTCTGAGGGATTAAGGATAGTATTTATCAATGGCATTACAGTTGACTTTTCAATGCAATTAACTTTGTGTCCAAAAATAAACTTGATTGTTTAACTGCTGGTGTATTAGACACTAGGGAGAGATACACCACTTTCTTTGGAAATAATCAGTTTCCCTCAGGTTTGGACTTTTTTTTCTGAAGTCAAGTTATTTTTCTGTAAAATGATCCTCCTTCTACCCTATTCCCTCCTCCTCTGTCCTCTAAGTGGAAGTCAGGACAATTTAAAGAAAAGTTATATTGATAGACCAAGTTCAAGACAGATGCCAAGTGAATTGATCTGAGTAAGTTAAATGGGAGAAAGCACTTCTAAGAATCAATGTTGGTGCTAATTTGGCTAATTGTAGAGTTTTTCAAATGAACAGTTTTCTCAATTGTGCTTTTGGATTTGTATATTTCTCTCCCACCCTCATACTCCCACATACACGTAACACATGCATACATACATTCATGGGTCAGATCTCTTTCAGGTAAGTCCACCTAGAGGTGATGTATTAATTTGTTTCAATGTGTTTTTACCCCCACTTTGTTTTTATTACTTCGTGTTCTGTAATTAACCAAAGAGATCTAGCCACTTCTTTTTACTAACTCGGTTTATCTTACTCTTCCAACCTTAGGTCTCCCTCCAACCTTTACCCAAAATACTTCTCAGAGTCAATGTCTGCCAATATCTTTAAAACCAAACAGAAAGACTTTTTCTGAATTGGGGGGGGGGGGAGAATGAAGATGAAATGAAGGAAATAAAAAGAATGAATTCAGAGTAAAGGAGTAGACCACAGATGTTGATCCTTAAAGGATTCAGGAGCCAAAGTAAAGACTGGTTAATAGTGATAAGGTTTTTACTAACCTAGCCTTAACAGTTACTGCACACTTTAAATAGAGTAATTTCAAGGAATTTAGGAAGCCTTTTGTTCCATAGTGAGAGATGCAAAAGCCTCAAGCAAAGGTCACACACATTGATGAAAATTTACACTCTGTTGTAAACGATTGATATCTTACTCTAATTGAGAGGGAGATAAAAGGGAATAGAGAGGGAAAACATAAACTCAGTACTTGAAAGGAGAAGAAGGGGTCTGTATCCAGGTAGTGAAGGGAGAGACTGGGGCAAAGAAGACGATTTCGCATTTCTCAGGAGTCTCACCTGTGCCATACACACCTTATTAGTCATTTTCGTGTAATATTATCATCGTATCAAAGATATAGAGCTGTAAGGGACCTCAGAGGTTAGAAGTTCAAACCTCTCATTTTATAGATCTGGAAACTAGGGCCCATAGAAGCTAATAGACTTGCCCAGGGTCACACAGGCAGTATCAGGGATGGAATTTAACCACAAGCCCTTTAACTTGTAATCTTGATTCCCCTGCCCCCCCTGTCTTTCATTTAGCAAGAATGTAGTAGCATGGGATAATGAACAGAGCACTAGACTTGGGTACTGATCATTATCCGGCCTCTGAAGCTGTCTTAGGAAGATTCTGAAGATCACCTGGCAGGATAGGGTACCATACACTGAGGTCCTTACTTAACTAAACTACCAAATTCTGCTTCAGAGAGCTCAAATCTGATGGGCTGGTCATGTTGTTTGAATGCAAAATGTGAGTTTGCCAAAAAGACTATTTTATGGAAAACATACGTGAGGCAGGCCATCACATGGTAGTCAGAAGAAGTGATACAAGGACACTCTCAAGGTCTCTCTCAAGAACTTTGGATTTGACTGTGCGACATGGGAGACACTGGCACAGGACCACTCAGCATGGCATGCCTACATCAGAAAAGATGCTGTGCTCTATGAGCAAAGCAGAATAGAGACAGCACAAAGTAAACATAGGATGCACAAATTTGGAATATTCACCCCCAAAATTCATACAGACTATCTGTGCCCACCTATGGTAGAGCATTCTAAGTGTGTATTGGTCTGATCAGTCACAGGGGGGCATGATGAAACTTCACTTTCCCATGGTGACATCATTTTGGTCTTCTTCTAGACCAGGAACAACAACCTGTCTCAGAAGTTAATTAGCCGTGTGACCCTGAGAAAGATACCTTTTCTTCTCTGAGCATCTATTTCTTTATCTATAAAGTAAGCGATGATACTTCTTCTTCCTTCCAAGCTTATTGCAAGAAACAAATGAGATAATGCAGGTAAAATTTACAAATGTCATTTATGCAGCTAATCCTGAGATCTCTAGCCCTTCCTTTTCTTTATTTAATCCTTTAAAAGGTTGGCTGACAACAAGTCAAGGACGGGGCACTGGGGAAACAAAGAAATGTAAAAACATTCCCTGACCTTATATAGCTAACTATCTAACGTGGAGGACAACACACAAACACCTATGTACAAACATACATGCAGGATAAATTGGGGACAATCTCACAGGGAAGTCATAGCATTAAAGTGGATTAGGACAATTTTCTTTCAGAAGCTGTGTGATCCTGGGCAAGTCCTCAGTGTTTATGTAAAGCAATCTGGAGAAGGAAATGACAAACCATTGCAGTATTCTTGCCAAAGAAAAGCCAAAACAGATCATGGAGGCAGACACAACTGAAAATGACTGAAAACAAAAATAAACAATGGAAGCCAAAGGGTAGGAAAAATTCCAGATATGGAAGACAGACAGTGAAAAGACACAGTAAGGAGATGTAGTGTCTTGTTTGAGGAACAGCAAGGAGATCAGTATTGTTACATCATATAGAACGTGGAGAAAGTGTAAGATTTAAGAAGACTGGAATAGTCAAGATATCAGGGGCTTTGAATGCCAAACAAAGAATTTCATATTTAATCCTAGGAATAGTAGCAAACCACTTGGCTTTATTGAGGGATGGGGGATGTCTATAACATGAACAGACATGTTTTGGGAAGATTATTTTAATAGAGGACTAAGTTGATGATGAACTTGAATCTGGAGAGACTTTAGACAGGGAGGTCAACCAGCAGGCTGCTTCAATAGGCATGAAGTCATCAGTAGAAGCAGATTTGCCCTCTTAGATACAAAATCACCACTTCTCCTGGGGGAGTTTCCTCAGAGATTAGATTAGAACAATGAAGTCATTTGTTACTGACATGAGACAGACTCATCAGTTAAAAACTTTCCCTCCTCTGGAGAGGATGTTCCTTTTTCAGAGTCCTAAGGAACTTTGGGCCATGGGTTTAAGAAAGCAACAGCAATTATGGGATTTTCTCACTTTGGAAAAGTATGAGAAGCAGCCTGATGTGTAGGGTATAGAGGGATGGCCTCAACATTCAGGAAGACCTAAATTCAGTTCATATCCAAGACTGACAAATACTATCTCCATGACCCTCTTGAGTGCACCAGACAATCCTTCAAGATTACTTCAGAGCAATTCCCAATTAACATTTCTAAAAGAAGCCTCCCCCTAGACTCTCTTAATCCCAGTGCTTTCCCTCTTTATGATTATTTCCTATTTGTCCTGTATATGGCTTGCTTTGTATGTATTCCTTTGCATGTTATCTCTCCCATTAGATTTTAAACTCCTTGAGGGCAGAGACTGAATTTTGCCTCTGTATCTCAAAAGAGCACAATGCATGTCACATAGTAGGAGCTTAATTGTTGTGTTTGTCCTTTGCTCTTAAAGAGGACCATGACATCAAGATGATGACATGACTTGTAGTCTGATTTGAGTGAGGGAGGGCTGTGCAAGGTCACCAACCTCACGTTCTTCTCCTGAGCCATCTGGGTCCAGTGGCCTGATCATCATCAGGAAGACTGAAGATGGCCCAGGATGCAATGGGAGACCCTGGTCCTTTCAGGCTAAGGTCCTATCACATTCTCACTTTGAGTGAGGTACATCCATCCCATGAATAGGCTAAATGCTCATTGAATCGAACAGTTTCCTCATTTTTCAAGGAGAGTTGCCTACAACAATCAAATCAAAAGTCTGGATTAAAGTCATGCTGCCTCCCATGATACTCTTCCTCCCACAAAACCTCAAAGTATATAAAAAATTCAAAGTGGGGCAGTTAACCAGAATAAGATAATGGGAAAAGATTCTACCAGACAACAGGTTCTCTGCTTGGGTCTTCATCTCAAAAGGCCCATAGAAATCTCTGGGATTATGAAATGAAAAATTATGGCCCAATTCCCCTATGGGGAAGGCCACATAGAACCCAAAATTTAGGAAATAACAACAGAGAACCAGCAAAAAATAACTGGAGAAAATAGATCAGCAAAGGACCCCATCAGAGAATGAAGCTTCCAGACCACTGTCACAACCAGGGCTAACTCAAAGAAGAATGGGCTCTTGAAAAAAAGGTGTCCTGCCCTTCCATCCCCTACCCCCACCTCTGCCTCAGAAACTTACTAGCTATGTGTCCCTGGGCAAGTCACTTTACCTCTGTTTCCTCATCTATAAAATGGGGATAATAATATTACCTAGGGTTGTTGGGAAGTTCTAATGAGATAATGAGTAGAAAATGTTTAGCACAGCGTCTGACTCATAAAGATATATGAAATGTTAGCTATTATTGTTGCAATCATTACTACTACTACTACTACTACTACTACTACTACTACTACCACTACTACTACTACTACTACTACTACTACTACTACTACTACTACTACTACTACTACTACTAGAGATTGTGAGATTCTTCTGTATTCAGGAAGTGGTATGTGAGGATGATTCAGCAGTTTCTCCTGACACAAAATCATTTGCGATTTAGAGACAAAACTCCATTACTATTTTCCTTGTCTCCAGGGAGCAGATAGCTACTTCTCTTCTCCGGATTGCAGTATTAACTAAGGAATGGGTATTTTTTTCATTCAATGGTTCATAAGCCCCCACTGATGGTACTTTCCCATTGATTATCTGTTGATATCACTTACATAGACAATTAACTTTCAGAAACAAATATTTACTAAGGTGGAACAATAAGTAAAGTTGGTACAACATTAACAAGATACTATGCCCTGATGCCTTTATTAGGTAAAAACAAATTTACTGAATAAATTAATCAAAAGCATTTAACTAAGATTAAAAGACATAGTTTATCAATCTGGGAAGGAGTAACTTGCTTTCAGCTATTGGGTGAAATAAAATGACAAGATGTAAGCAGTACATTGAGACTGAATAAAGACACTTGGTCATACCCTACGGATTTTAGAGAACAAGGAAGGCATTTTGGAACCCAGCATTTAAATGTCTGACTAGCCTATACAGGGGCTGTTATTCAGTACATACATATAGACATATACTCACAAGTAGCCTCAGAGCCAGGATCTGAATCCAGATTTCTCCCAGGTGCCATCAAAAGTGGGTTCAAATTAAGAGCAAGAATAGCAAAGTGGTAACTCCTAGCTGTTAGTTGCAAGAAGTCATCATGATGGTTCCCTTATGTATGGTGAAGCATTGTGATCAACTCCTTATAGCATCTTGAAGTTGTGTTTCTTCATGTGTCTAGCTTGTCTTCATCTCCTAACACAGACAATGCTATTCCAATGATTACCAAGATTACAACAGTGAGATTAAAATCTTCTAAAACTTTCAAGTTCAAAAGACAATCCTTTGGTTAAGGTTGAGTTTGGGCAAGAGGAGGAGACAGAGACTCTTCTCCACCCCAAAAAGTTCTATCTCAGGAGGTTGGTTGGATAACTTCCTCTCCAAGGCTAGCCAGACATTTAAATACTGGGTTCCAAACTGCCTTGCCTGTTCTCTAAAACCCTTGGGAAATGACCAAGTCAATTTATTCAATACACTTCTTATGTCTTGTCATTTAATTTCAACCAATAGCTGAAAGCAGACTAGTCCTTCCCAGATTGATAAACTATGTCCTTTGACCTGAGTTAAATGTCTTTGATTGATTCATTTATTCAATAAATTTGTTTTTACCTAATAAAGGCACGAGGGCAGAGTATTTTCTTGATTATTTCAATTGTGGTTGGTTTTGATTAATTGATTCAATAGACCCACACCCTTTAAGGTGCATTGTAAGGCATTGTCATCTTTTGATGTCTAATTCATCCCAGTGGAATCTGGGGTAATAGGTCATTAAGACATGTCTGTATAGATAAAATTAAATTATAGTAAATTAAGGCCATAACAAGTCTTAAAAATCACAGTGTATTAGAGATGATAAGACAACCTACTCCAGATGAAGATTGCTTAGTTGGTTATTGTCCTTTGTCTTTAAAGAGGACCAAAATGACATCACTAAGATAAAGTGAAATTTCAGTGTGTCCGACTGTGGCTGTTCAGACCAATATGAGCTCAGAATGCTCTACCACAGGTTGGGCACAGATAGTCTGTATGAATTTTGGGGGGTGGATATTCAAATTTGCGCATCCTGTTTACTTTGTGCTGTTTCTATTCTGCTTTGCTCAAAGATCACAACAACCTTTCTGATGTAGGCATGCCATGCTGAGCAGTCCTGTGCCAATGTCTCCCATGTTGCACAGTCAAATCCAAAGTTCTTAAGAGAGACCTTGAGAGTGTCCTATCACTTTTTCTGACCACCATATGATCTCCTGCCCCAAGTGAGTTGTCCATAAAATTGTCTTTTTGGCAAGCATATCTTTTGCATTTGAACAATGTGATCAGCCCATTGGATTTGCACTCTCTGAAGCATAGTTTGAATACATGGGAGTTCAGCTCGAGCAAGAACTTCAGTGTCTGGTACCTTATCCTGCCAGATGATCTTCAGAATCTTCCTAAGATGGTTCAAATGTAAGCAATTCAGCTTCCTGGCATGGTGCTGGTATACTCCATATTTCACAAGCACATAACAATGAGGTCAGCACAGTGACACTGTAGACCTTCAATATGGTAGTCAGTCTAATACCTCTTCTCTCCCAAATACTTGGAGTCTCCCAAACACTGAGCTAGCTCTGGCAATGCATGCATCAACTTCATTGTCAATGTGTGCATCCCTAGAAAGTCCCCTACCAAGATGAGTGAACTTATTCACAGCATTCAAAACTTCACCATTTGTTGTAACCAATGGTTCTACATATGGATGGTGTGGTGGCTGATGAAGCACCTGTATTTTCTTGGTGTTAATTATTAGGCCAAAATTAGCACAGGCAGCAGAGAATTGATCCATACTTTGTTGCATCTCAGTCTCAGAGGCTGCGTTAAGTGCACAATCATCTGCAAACAGAAAATCATGCACCAACACTCCCTCCACTTTGGTCTTGGCTTCTAGCCTTTTCAAATTGAAGAACTTACCATCAGTACAGTAGTTGACCTTGATGCCATGTTCATCCTCATTGAAAGCATTTGACAACATGGTTAAAAACATCTTGCTAAAAAGTATGGGAGCAAGTACACAGCCCTGTTTTACTCCATTGGTGACTGGGAAGGCACAAGAGCATTGTACACTATCCAGAATCCAGGCAAACATGCCATCATGAAATTAACATACAATATTGATGAACTTCTCCAGGCAACCAAATTTTTACATAATTTTCCATAAGCCCTCATGACTAACAGTCTCAAAGGCCTTGGTCAGATCTACAAATGTTGTGTACAGACCTCTGTTCTGCTCTTGGCATTTCTCCTGGAGTTGTCAGGCAGCAAACACCATATAGACTATTCCTCAGCTCTTTCTGAGGAATAGACTCTCAAGTATATGACCATCTTCCAGGTCAAGGATCACCCTATTAAGGAGTATTCTAGCAAGAATTTTGCCAGCAATGACTAAGAGAGAGATCCTCCTGTGATTGTTGCAGGACAATCTATTCCCTTTACCTTTATAGAGATGGACAATGGAGACATTCTTGAACTCCTGGGGGATAACCTCCTCTTGCCATATAACCTGGAAAATTTCAGTCAGCTTTTGTATGAGCAATGGTCCCCCCACTTTATAAATCTCAGTTGGAATAGAATCAGGATCAGGTGCTTTACCACATGAAAGGAGCCTAATGGCCCTCAAAACCTCTTCTTCATTTGGAAGTTCTGCTAAGGAGGGATTAACTTCAACCTGAGGTAGATGGTCAATGACCTCAGCATTGATTGATGATGGTCTGTCGAGAACACTATGGAAGTGTTTAGCCCTTCTCTCTAGGATCATGTTCTTATCACTAATCTATGTGATTCCATCAGCACTGATAGTTTTGATGCAACATAGGTTTTTGGTCTATAAAGGAAATCTTTCAGGAAATCATAAAAGCACTTTGCATTGTTACTATCACCATAAAACTGAATTTCATCTGCCTTCTTACTGAGCCAGGAACCCTGCATCACTCTAAACTTTACTTGTTCTTTGCTTTGGATAGAATTAAATGCTGTCTTCTTAGAAGTGGATGATCTATCCTGCCAGTAAATCCTGTGGAATTCTCAATTTTCATTTAGCAGCTTCTGAATTTCCCATCATTTTCATCACACTATTCTTGGTATTTGTGAGTGTTCTGATCCAGATGAGCAAATGCAGTGCTGTACACCAAATCTCTGAAAGCTGCCCACTCCTTTTCTGATCCACTGTTGCCAACTGTGTGTTGGCTCAACTTTCCTTCCAAGTTAGCCACAAACTGTTCAAGCTCAAATAAGAACTCTTATTTGTTGACATTAATTCTTCTGGTATTTTGCCTTGGGGACTGCACTTTTGATGAATGCAAATGTTTAGCTTGGAAAAGCTAAGTCTAAGATCAGTCCAGCACTCTGCACCACACATTGCCTTTGTTACTCTCACATCTTGTCTATCTCTTCTCCTTGCAATGACATAGTCTATTAGATGCCAATGTTTGTTACAAGGGTGCATCCATGAAATTTTACTGCATCAAGGTAAATTGAAAACAGTGTTGGTGATGAGAAGGCCATGTGATGTACAAGTCTTCAGCAGTACATGACCACTACTGTTATTGTTTCCGACTCCTTTCCTCCCTAGGACTTCCTGCCAAGTCTGGTAGTCTGAGCCTACTCTAGCATTAAAGTCACCCATATTGATGGCATATTGATGATAAGGATCTCTAGGTCTTTGTAAAATTTTTCTTTGACTTTATCATGATTTGTCTTGAGACTTAGTGAGGCATAGTGGGGTGTAGGGTGTGTTCAGGAAGAACCAGTGCCTTTGGTGTGATGGCTGCCAGATGAAGAAACTAAGGCAGAGGAAAGGAAATTATCTGTTTAAGATTACACAGTTATTAGATTGGACTAGGACTCAGGCCCCCATACCCTTTCCCTAGTATATCAAAATACCTTTCAAATTAAACAAATTTCTTTGGCTGAGCTGCTTCAAATTTTGCCAAGAAGCAGTGATCAGTTATTCTTTATATTCTTTCATATCGTAGACTGTATGCCATAAGCAGGATGAGTATGAATTAACCACTATGTCTCCTGAACTCTTTAGTTCCTACAATTCATTCAAGCATTTGCTCATTCAGCATATATTAAATATTTTATTGTATATAAGGAATATCAAAATATCTGCAGATCAAATCTAGTGGGAAGGAAGGAAGGAAGAAGGGAGGGAGAAAGAGAAGGAAGGAGAAAAAGGAGATAGTAAAGGAACAAAAAGAAAGAAACTCACCTTGCCCTCTAGGAGAAAGCAGTTTAAGAAAAAAGAGATTAGACATTTATACTAAGCTATAATACAAACTAGGGTTTTAGGAATACCAGAGGCATGTGAGAACAAAGTGTTGTAATTGATAGAAGGGAGAAGAGATCCTTTACATCAGAGGGGGAAAAAAGCAATTGTTGTGAATATCAAATGAAATAATATACATGTATACATATATGTGTGTATATATATATTACATATATAATAGTTTCAAACTTCAAGCATTAAATAAATATCAGTTATTTTGATGATGGTGGTGGTGCTGATATTGATAACAGTGATGACTCAAAATATGGTTAACAATCATACAACATTTTAAAGTTTACAGTGTGTCTTGGGTATTTTATCTCCTTTGATCCCAAGAACAATCTTATGAAATAAAACTCCTCTTTCACAGTTAAGGAAACTAAAAGTGACTTGATCACATTCTTACAAATAGCAAATTTCAGAAGCAAAATCTGACTTGAAAACAATAAACTTGAAAGTTTCGGGCTCTTTTTTTGTAGTGGTGGTTGTTCTGTTTGTTTATTTAAGCAATTGTAAAGGTGTGTTTGTCCTTCATTGCCGAAGAAGACCATGCCATCAGAGAAATAATGACATGACTTGCGCTTGACTTTGTTTTGAGTGAGGGAGGGCTGTGCAAGTCACCAGGCTCACTTCTCCTCCAGACCCATCTGGATCCAGTAACCAGATATTCATCAGGATGACTGGAGATGACCCAGGATGAGGCAGATGGGGTTAAGTGACTTGCCCGAAGTCACACAGCTAGTGAGTGTCAAGTGTCTGAGGTGAGATTTGAATTTAGGTCCTCCTGACTTCTGCACTGGTGCTCTATATGCTGCACCACCTACCTGCCCAATTGTAAAGGAAGGGTTAAGAGCATCCTAGGCACAAGGAACAGCCTGAACAAAGGTGTTACCATGGGCCACACCTTGTCCTAAGCAACAGTGCTACTGAAAAACAGAAAGTCCTACCCTAAACGAGGGTTCTCCCATTCTAATAGAGGAAGACAACACGTGGGGGATGATTCAATTTTAGGGCAGAAGGAAAGATTCAGCAATTCTCAGGGTACAGAGCATATGATAGTGCATTCTGTTCAGTGTCATTTCCACTGATTAAAAATCATTTCTAATGTTGGACTATTTTGACAATGCCAAGGAAAAGCTTTCTTTTCCAGATATAGAAGCTGTGGCTGCTGAGGAGACCAGAGTTCTCACACCAGCAGATATGATGCACGTTTAGGCTGAAGACCTTGATACATTTTCTGATCTTGGGAAATGAGGTTCTGGGCTGCTATTTCCAGAGCTCTTGGTCTTGGCTGCCCATAGATGGTAGTCTCAAAAGGTGGGTGGTGGTGGTGGCAGGAAAGGCTAGATCTCCACATGAGTTGCTCTCCTGAAACATGACTGCATAAGCTAGGTCAGAAGCAGGGGAAGGAGGTAGGGAGAGAAGCACTGCTATTCCAGGCTCCTGGGCATAAGGTTCTGGATTGTATCCATCTGGGTCAGGAGAAATGTGGTTATGATGGTGGCAATGGATCCTCCAAACTGACATATGTAGCCTCCTCTCTCCCACAGGGCCTGTTGCTGCCTTGGCTAAGGCTTGTTTGTGGCATTTGGTTAATAGCTGGTATGAGGTGAGTGGAAAGGTGCTGAGATGCTCCCCAAGATGATGACTGCATCAGCCAAGCTGGTGTGGAAGGAGCCTGAGATTTCCAGGACTCTACCTTCCCCAGCCCCAGAAAGCAGTAGTGAATAATCTGAGGCACTTTAATTTCCTCATTCATAAAGTAGGGATTATATCAACCTATCTTTTATAGAGTCAATGTGATAACAAAAGAAATTAGTAGTTTGTGAAAATACTTAGAAAAGGAAAGCATATACTAATTGGCAAAAGATCATTGCTGTATTTTTTTTTTTAAGGATGAAGATCCCAAGAGAGAAGAAACACAGATAGTTAAATATAAAAATATAAGCCTGACACATTCAGGGTCTAGGTCCAATTTCATTTCAAGTATCCAACTGCTTTTAATGTAATTTAATCAGAGAATTCAGAGGCAGGCCAAGTACTGTTCTTGAGGAGGCTGAGGTTGGTGATTTGCAGTGGGCTAAGTAGAACAGATGTTCATATTAAACAGTGGCAATATCCCCAGTAGCAGGGATCTATCTACTAGGCTGCCTAGGGAAGGGTAAACTGGCCCATCACTGAAAAAGTCAAGCAAATCAAAGCTCCCGTAGCTAGCAGTAGAAAGACTGATCCAGTGGCTACTGCACTTCCAACCTAGAAAATATAGAAAGAACAAGCCTAAAAAAAAAAGTCAGAGATAATCTCTATCCACAGAGTTTTGTTTACTTAGGGAAAACAAAACAATATCTGAGACAAGACTCACCAAACATAGCACACAAGTCAATTTTCCCCTAAAGGAGGAAAAACACAGACAATCATAAGGCAACTGCGGAAGGATATTTACCCCTTTTTTCTACACCAACACTGTTATTACTGTTATTATAGCTAAATCTTCTCATTTTTCTGATATTATTAACCATGACAACTATGGCCTTGAGGCTGTATTTCATGGGGGCAGGTTACCTATTAAAATCAAGAACAAGCTCATTGTCTTCTACAGTATTTACAGAATTGCTTTGTGCCTGTAAGACGTTTCCTAGATTCTCTCCTGCTCCCTCCCATACTCATAATCAAGAGAGCTGCTGCTTCTCCTCTATGGATTACCATGTGTCTAGAACAGATTTTAAATGTGCCAATATTTCCCAATGTCTTAATTGTAAATCATAGCAGGATCCATTGAGGTAATTTCCATGGAATTGTCTCTCTATCGCTTACCAAATCATAACATGCTCTTTGGCAATCTGACTTATGCTGTTACCAAAGTGTTATAGACACAGGCTAAAGCATTAATGAAAAACAAAAAAAATCATTTACTGGCATGTGAATACACACATTCATATAACATACATACACATATGTATATATGTGTGTGTATGCATATATATGTGTGTGTGTGTGTGTGTGTCTAGAGAGATTGATATGTGGTATGTATATAGATGGCTCTCCTGTTCTCAGAACTGGTAATGTAATAAGGTAGCATAATACAGTGTAGAGAATGCTAGACAGTGGTTTCATGTTCAAGTATAAACTTTGCCACTTACTGATCTTGGGAAAATTATTTAAATTCTCTTGACCTCAGTTTCCTTCTCTTTAAAATGTGAGCAAGAGGAAGGGCTAGATAAATGTTGGAAATGGAAGGGACCTTAGAGATATTCTAGCATAACACTTCATTTTATAGAGTCCTAGAAAAGAAAAAAAAAATCACACAGTCAGGGAGTGAGTCAAGACTGGAACTCAGAACAAAAGAGAATTTCTTTCTCTACTGCCCTGAAGTAAATTTGTTACTTTCTCCAGGCAAAATTATAGGTGATCCTAGCCATGATGGTAAATCTCCATTCAAAGCATCTTCCTTCTGTGTAAAAATCTGACAAAATAGGGAGGTTCTTTTCTTATTTGAGACTTTTTCTTATTTGAATAAATCCACTTTATGATAATAAATTAAGTTGAATATTAACCCCTCTTCTCTCCATTCTCTATGCTCCTTGGCTCCAGTCCAGAAGCCCTGATACCCACCCACCACTAAGTTGTCATGCAGCCAAAAGGGAGCTAGATATACTATTTAAAGAATCAGAAATAGAAAATATTCATAGCTTCTCTCACCCCTGGTGGTGCTTGCTACCTGGGAGAGGTAGAGTTCATGAAGAAGTTGGGTCTATGGGTAATCCTTATGAAAAGGGAATAATAGTCTTTGAGATTTTGTTAAAATTTAAACCAATCAAGGGATCAAAGGAAGTCTGAGAGATGGTTTAGGCCCTTTACGTATGCTTTACTTCAAATGATTCCCCATTGGCTACTGAATAAAGTTCAGACATGTAAGGGAGGGAGGGAGGGAGGAAGGAAGGAAGGAAGGAAGGAAGGAAGGAAGGAAGGAAGGAAGGAAGGAAGGAAGGGAGGGAGGGAGGGAGGGAGGGAGGAAGGAAGGAAGGAAGGAAGGAAGGAAGGAAGGAAGGAAGGAAGGAAGGAAGGGAGGGAGGGAGGAAGGAAGGAAGGAAGGAAGGAAGGAAGGAAGGAAGGAAGGAAGGAAGGAAGGAAGGAAGGAAGGAAGGAAGGGAGGAAGGAAGGAAGAGTAGAAGGGAAGGAAGGAGAGAGGGAGGAAATGGCAAACTACTCCAGTATCTTTGTCAAGAAAACACCAAATTGGGTAATGAAGAGTCAGGCATGACTGAAACAGCTCAACAACAACAGTACACACATGTATACATATAAACATATATAGATATATGTACATATATTACATATATGCAAATATCACATCTCATTACCTAATTTATTTAGGGATTCACATGCAATATTTTTGTAATCAATAAATCTTGGTTGAATTTACTTGAATTGCATTCCCCACAAAAAAAAACCATCCTGATTCCTGATGCTTCCTCTCATAGTCCTTCTCTTTCATCATCTAATACTCTGATCTTATCCATGTGAGTATCACCTCCCTTATGCAGATCCCAGCCTATCTATGCCTAGCCATCCTATGTGGCTCATGTTTGTTTCTTCCCCTACAGTCACCACAGAGAGCCCATCCACGCTAGACACCATCCTCCCCACTTCTCATGTGCTCCACTGATGTCAAGAACATGAAAAAACATGACTTTGGAGAAATTGAAGGAGTATAGGACAATAAAAAATAACACTGATTGCTATCCTGTCTCCACTAATTATAAATTGTATGACTCTAGGCAAATAGTTTCTCTCTCTCTCTCTAGTATTCAATTTCCTTATCAATAAAAGAAGGAAATTGGATTGTATGATCAAAGGTCACTTCTATCTCAGAGTTCTTTTCACTCTACCAGTAGTACCAAAGTGGAAATCTGCATCATAGATTACCTTTGTAAGTTATTTTTCCTCATTATTTTTCAGAAAAAAATCCTTTTATGCTTGTTTTGCACAGTCCTACTAGAATATTAGGGAGTAACAGGGGGCAATAGTGTCTATAGACAAGACTGCTGTCTCTGCCCCCAAACCCTATATTCTATGGGCAGTCACAAAAATCCTAAGGACCCAAACTGACTCTTGAGCACTTCCCCAATTGGCCACTTGCCACTTGGAGACAGTTCAAATGAACAAGCTGCCTTTTCTTTCTATATATTGGTTTCTCCCCCATTTGAAAACAAAACTCTTCTCCATCTGCTTGCTTCTGGGATATTCATAATTGCATGCAGGATAATTGGCGGCAACTCAATGTGAGGAGAGCCCTGTTGATTCGAAGCACAGATTCAATAAACGTTTGGATTTCATCGTTTTGCTAAATGGGTCTGTGTCACAGCCAGCCTTCTCAATGTAGGAGTTCAAATTAATGGGAAGCATATGAAGAGGGGGTGCTCCTCTAAACCTATTTTCTTCCTGCCTCTCTTTATCTTTTATAAAGTGCCCACTCTTATTGGTGCTAAATGATTGGTTTGGATGGTTTTCCACTGAGCTCTGGAAGGTCAGAGAAAACAATGCCATAACAAGTCCAAAATGTAGTGGAGATCTATGAGAATTGGGGCATTTTGTCCATGCCATGAATTAAGTGGTAGCTCTGAACTCAGGCATTTAGCAGGTCAATCCCCATTTTAATAGGTATTTTATTCCTTTAAAGAGATCATTGTCACAGAACAAGACATTTGCTTCATGAAAGAAACCATTTTATTTGGCATACAATTGGCAAGCAGAAAGGAAATGATTGTGAGGGAGATGAGAGGGTAGGACCTTTATTAAAATTAAAATTATGTACATTCAAACAAAATAGCATTTGAGCAAAATCAATTAGCTCAGGTCTGGGTCATTTTCCCTTGACTAACTGAGCTCAGGTGTTTGATTTTGATCGTGTAAAAGCCACTGGCTGGTAGCTTGCAGACATTTGGGGTGGGCTATGTAAGGAACAGTGGCTTTCACCAGGCCTCTGAATATTGGGGAGCTAATGGAAGGGACCAATGAAAAGAAGTTTTAAGAGCAGCAGGTCTTCAATTGGTCATGACCTGGACCCCTAAAATAACTAAGTCTCCCTAGCAAGGCTTCTATGACACTGAGAATTTTGCTTGTGTTTATAAGCAGCAAGGCCTGGCAACAAGCCACACTCCTGTAATAACATTAATAAGTGGGAAAAATACTTTCTTCCGTTGCTGGGTTCTTTTTTAATAAAGCTTCAATTTAAGCCTTTCATGAATATTCACTTAATTTGGTTAAACAGAGGCAGCAGGCAATAATCTCAACTTATTAACAATTTTTTTCAGGGGCTGGGGTGGGGTGGGGAGGAATTCAACTCAGTAATTAACCAGGTTCATTAAACTGAACAACCAAATGGAGCTTTGTTGGGGGTTTTCCGAAGGAAATTAAAAGTTCAAGTCCTGTTCTAATCATGAAAGTTAATCTTGAAAGGAAAGTATCACAATGTTTTCCCCATGGAGAAACTTTGATGGCTATAGGAGGTCTATATGTGTCACAGCAACCATTATTCTTGCCCAGGGGGTTAAACAAAGACCAGTCTTTGCTTTAATATGAAAAAGGAAGTGACATTTGTTTTTGGGTAGTGAATAAATGCCATGAATCCTTCAGATAAACACACATGTATATATCTATGTTATACATAAATATACATATGTAATAGCACATATGTATATATGCTATATAATATGTATGTATGTAATATATACACACATTCTATGTAATATATTCTACAAAATATATATTATATATAATATGTGCATGTATATAATCTATGTTATATAATATAGCATATGTATATTACATATAACAAGTCATATATAAAGTGTGTATGTGTGAGTGAAATTAGCCATATTAGTTTTACATATACTTTTTTTGGAGGGGAGGGAATCCTAGATCTATGCTTTAATTAGTATAATGAACTCTTGGTATGGAATTGTCCTTTATCTATTCAGACTGGCAACTCATCTATTACATATAGTTTGCAAGAGTTGCCTGGGAAGAAGCAAGAGGTTAAGTCACTTGACTATAGAGTCACACTGCAAGTATGTATCAGAGACATTTCTTGAATCTAGACCTTCCTGACAGCAATGTTGGATCGTTAGCTGGTATCCCATGACACCTCTCTTGCAAAATACATGCACATATAATAATTGACATTTATAAAGTACTTTAAATTTTACCAAGAGGTTTACCAAGAGGAGCATATAGAACTTCTTTGGGGGGATACCTAACTGAAAGAACATTTGTGATGCTGAAGCCCTGTCTGTTGGTGTGTGTTAATTTCTCAGACAGAAGCCCTGTCTGTTGATCTGTGTTGATTTCTCAGACATAAGCCCTATCTGTTGGTCTTTATGAGTGAATTGAGATGATGGCACTGGTACTGTGTGTAAATACTGTTATAGCCTTGTTAAGCCTTGTTTTCCTACAAACAGAAGCTGTGGGCAGGAGTCCTTGGAACCTGTCATCAGACAAAAGCAGGAAATTTTGGAGTGGAGCAGTCCCCTTGAGCCGAGACAAGAAGCAGGAGCAGAGAATTGACTGTGTGTGAATACAGGCAAGATCTTGGAGCTGTCAGCCCACAGAGGAGGAGCCATGGGTTTGGAAGTCAGCCTCGAGTCACGATGAGAGAGGACTTTACTTGGGCATTTGACAGTGATTAAGAAGACCATTCTTATCATGACCTAGGGATGGGTGGGGTGGGATTTTGAAAAAAGAATTTTACTTGGACACTTGGTATCGATTAAGGATGTTGCTATTTTTATGAGATATATATATATATACATATATATATATATATGTGTGTGTGTGTTAGATGATATATTTTGATTAAAGACGTTGCTATGAATATCATGCTTTATTTTATTGAACAATGTTTAGTTTGTTGCTGAATAAATAGTTCATTGTACTATACGATTAGACCCTTGAAATCATTTACAACAGCAATCCTCAGGTGTGTTGCCATGACTGGCTTTATAGTAATGCTGGCATTACCTCCTTACAGATGAGGAAAAATGAAAGGCTTAGAGAGATTCATGTATTTGCCCAGAAATTCATAGGTGAAAAGTATGAGTGCAAGAATCGGAATCTAGGGAACTCCTGACTCCAGGTCTAGAACTCTTCTTTTTCATACCATACTCACTCTTTATATCTAAATGCGTATACATATATACTTTGAATACATATCTCAAATCAACAAATGTTTACTCAGTGCCTACTATATACAAGGGTCTATGATGTATTTTTTTTAATATGTAACATGTAAGGTTTGCAAAATATTATATCTGATATCAAATCATATAATGAATTTCACTTGGGTTCAGGCACTCAAACTCTTCCAAATCCACATAAATGTACTACTCTCTAGTCCATGTATCTCCATTTTACCCACAAAAATGTCACAAACAACTTTGTCAGTAGATGAACTTTACCAATAGGATTCCCCTATGAAGAAAGGAAATGGCTAATCAGATACAGCAAGCTCTTGATGAAGTCATATTGACTCTCTTTGATCACCCCTTCCTTTTCTAGGTATTTACTCACCATTCATTTAGAATACATTCTAAAATTAATTAATTAATTAATAAAAAATAAAATGCATTCTAGAGTTATGCCAAAAATTGAAGTCAAGCTCATTCACTCACTCTTCATACTCCATTTTCTTTCCTTTTTTGAAAAACAGGATATTATTGAACCTCTGTTTCTGAGACACCTTTTCTGTTTTCTACCAACTTTATTGGAAAAAGATTTTATTGCTCATTTTTGAAATATAATATAGACATTTCCCAATATTCCACTCCCCATTGAATCTTCCCTTGTAACATAGACAAAAAACAGTTGAGCAAAACAATTGCATCTGACAGCATATGCAACAGCCCACAGCTGTAATCCCCTGCAAGCCTACAGAGAGAAGGGAAATGTGTTTTATCATCTGATCCCTAGGGCCCAAATGGGTCATTGAAATTAATCAGAGTTTGGCTCCTTATCTTAGTGTTGTCTTCATTCACATTCATGGAGTAATGTAGTAATTGCATAGTCCTCCTAGCTCTGCTTACTTCTTTCTTTCATACAAGTTGAGTTGAGAGGATGCCTCAAAGTAGATATTGAGTCTCTAAGAAGAATGATCCAAGGGATAGAGTAGAGAAGACCATGAGATCATATCAAAAATTATAGAGAAATATGGGAGAATATTTTAATAGCTCTTTTTTTGACTGACATGGTGAAAAGAATGCTGGTCTCAGTGTTATGAGACCCAGGTTTTAATATCACATCAGGCCAAATGCGCATCTGTCTGTGAGCCACAACCTCTCAGCACCTCAGTTGCTTGCCTCATTGGGTAATTGTGAGGAAGAAAAAGTTTTGCACAGTTTAGTTTAATAAAATCATTTCACAATGCCAGAAAGGCCCTTTAAGACCTTTTGGTCCTACTCCTACCTATTACACATAAGGAAATTGAAGATTAGAGAGTTTATGACCTCCCCATGGACACGTAGTTAATGCACATTGAGAATGGGATTAAAACACGGGAATTGTGAGTTATCACTATTATAAAGATTTTCTAAAACCCCATCAAAGAGTTTTTGTGAATGGAGAACAATAAAACTCAGAGGGTCCGATAAAATATAAAGTCATTGAAGACAGGAATTATTTCATTTTTGCTGTTTTCCCCAGAGCCTTACTGTAGTACCTGGAACATAGTAGGCCTATAATAAATTCTCGTTTATTTGAGGTGAATCGACATGATCTCCTGCATCTCTGAATTGTAGCTGTCATCTCTTACATTCTGCAGTCTTTTTTCTTTGAATCCAAGATGCCATCTATGGCATCACTCTGATTCACTTTGAATTTCAGAAATTAACTGGAATTTTAGGTCAGGCAATGGTTTAAAATTTCCCCGGGGTTTGTGCAGTGTGGTACCGTGAGTTCGTGTATTGACTAACTGTCATTGTAATTGTGTATCTAATGTGATGTGACTTCAGTATGTTGCCTTCTCTGAGATCTGTGTGTAGCTTCCAGAATCCTTGATTAGTTTGGGGGTAGGGGTGGTGGTAACGGATGTTCCGGCATTCAAGGAAAGAAAGACACCATTTTGAGGGAGTCTCTAGGGACTCTGTACCAGTAAGGGTTGAGGAAGCCCAGCACATTGTGCCTCTGTCAGAGTCAAGTTTTCATCTAGGACTCTAGTGAAGATCTTGAGCCCTCCTGTCTACCCACACCTTCTTCTGGTTCACTGCACAATGAATAGTACTCTTGTGAGAGAGGCATGTGTCCAGGCTGAGTGACAAAGGGAGCAGGACAAAAATCATTTTTTTTTGCCTTTGACTGTTACTGAACAAGAAGACCCTCATAGCTCCCTGCCTTGGAACTCTAACTTGCATTCAAGTCCCTGGGAATAATTTAACTTTCCAAGCGCCTTATTTCACAGCAGATTATGCTGCAGCAACCCCAGACAACCCATTTAAAATATGGTGAGTGTGTTCATGCAGAGCTCATCACTTCAGGAAAGATGAAGTTGCTGAAGATATTGAGTGTCACTAAGTCTTCAAAGCATCTTATCATAGTAACGACTCCCCTCCACCCACCACCACTTCCTTTGGGACTATCTACCACCTGCCAATAAAACTAACAAAACAAATTATCTTGATTCAAACATTTAGCTTGTAATGCACAACCTATGGTCAATTTCTAAGCATCAAAATCTGCTATGTAGAATACCCCTCCAAAACAAACAAATCCATCTCAATTGAAGGACTGAAATACTAACCATTTGGTTACTAATACTCATGTGATTACCTTAAATGTAATCAATATGGGGCTCAGTATTCAGAGTGGAAACAAAGAATTAAGGTCTACAACTCCCATTGTTTTCATGGAAGTCCCATGGTTCAATCCCCACTCCATTCATCCAAGTACTTATTTAACCAGGCTGTCTAGTTAGTTTCTCTTATCATTAATGATAGACAGAAGTATCAACTCTTCTGTTTCAGATCCTGCTGAGGACAGAGGCAAAATGTGAATAGCTTCTAATGAACAAACAACCTGAAGAGATTTCTCTGTCCCTGAGAAGTGAAATCATCAGTATCTTTGAGGTAACTGGTTTGTTTTTTTTTCTCTGAAGTGAATGTAATGCCGGTAGAAGGGGACAGATCAACAGATGTCAAAAATTAATGTACCTAAAGCATATTTCAAGTCTTGATGTACTAGATGAATTTAAGTGATTATCATTATAGAGAATTGGTAGGCTTTGTGGGGAAAATGCCTGGTCAGATTGTGAGGGCTCTGTGTGTGTGTGTGTTTGTGTGTGTGTGTGTTTTATTTTGTTTTTGCCCTAGGGCAAAAACTATCTAACTTTGAAAGTGTGGTTAAATGGAAGTGCTTCTAAGATTAGCCATCTACAGAGTAAGTATAACTATATGTTTCCTCTTCCTCACAGGGGTGTTTGAAAATAAAAGATGTTCTATGAGTGAGGCGCTTTGAGTACCCTTAAAGTCAGGCATGATGTAAATTTGGAGTATCATCTTATTAACAGAGTCAGCTGCAGAATAATGGGGAGTGGGGGAAAAGCGGGGCAAAATGAAATTAATCAATCAGTAAGAATTTATTGAGTCCTTGTATAAGGAGGGGCACCACAAAATATTGAAAAGATGTATGAAATGTAAGGCAAAGTCTTTGTAATACTCTAGCCAAGATTCTTTGTGAGTTTGGCATTTTTGGTGAAGTTGACAGGTTAGCACCTAGTGAACCATGCTCACTGCTAACACATTAGCCAATTATCAAAGGTTAACAGAAAAAAGGAAGGAGAGTAGCCTGCCTGTTTTCTCATGGACTCCCTATAGAATCAGGAGCCCAATTGAGAAAATATATGAAAAACACAGAACTCGGTTCCCCACAACAGGTAAAAAATCCTCTTCGATCCTGGAGGGCATGGACAGTCAAAGAAATCTCCCGACAAGCTAAAACTATATGCTATGTTTGTCTTCCTGCTGGAGGCATTCAGCAGTTATGTATGCTATAAATGCAAGTTGGTCTCTACTTGAGGAGAAGGGGAAAAGGTATGAAAGATACCCTTACATTCTCTACTTTATTAGAGAGGATGAAGGGTTCTTGGGATGGGAGCAGCACTACACAATGGAAAAGAAAAAGAAATTTTAACAGCTCAATGAGAAGGGGAAGAGAAATTAAAAGCAGCATCAAGAAGTCAGAGAGAACAATATGACACAGATCAGAAAGAGAAGAAACCTTTGACAACTTTAACTATGTAAAAGGCAAGATTTTTTTTTCCATAAGTTAAATCTAGATCTACTAAAGATGAAGAAATATTATTTCATGCTCTACAAAAAGAAGAAAAGGGGGCAAACTATCAAAAGCTAAAACGTGCAAGGAAAATTGTCTAGGTTCTAGGCAGAAGAAATATGCCTTAGTGATTGGGGGCTCCATATTAAGAAACATGAAGCACTTACAAGGCTAATCGGTCTTCCTAGAATGTTTCTATGAGATTTAATGGAAAGACTGCCAAGAGTTATCAAAACACACCAACTGTTACCCTCTTCTGTTAATTCATGTGGGAATGAATAGAACTGCCAAAAGAAACCTGGAATATATCTCTAATGGCTTTAAAGTCCTTGGTAAGAATCAGAAGGATGTAAGGGCACTTGTGGTAGTATCATTTCTTTGTCAAGTTGAAGGTCATGAGTTTGGAAGAAAAACGAGAATATGGGAAGTGGGCTTCTGGCTAAAGACATGGTGTAAAAGAGCAGAAGTTGGCAATCTGGACTGTCATTTAAAATACCAGAATAGTCACTTGGAAATTAAGTGCATTGTAAGCGGTTTGGGGATGGGGGGAATATGTTTAGCCAGAAACTCTTTTATTGGATCAAGAAAATATTAAACTGCAGTTTGAGGTTATAGGGAGAAAGATATCTGAATGAAACAGTTAAATGAGAATTTATAGAAGGAATGACAAAGAAAGAACAATTTGTGTACTGTATGAAATTGGTGTACTGTAATTTTTAGTAGGAAAATATAGAAAAAAGAAATGGGAACAATATATGTGTTGTCCAGTCATTTCAGTTGTGTCTGATTCTTTGTGACTCCATTTGGAGTTTTCTTGGCAAAGATACTGAAACAGTTTTCCATTTCCTTCTCCAGCTCATTTTACAGGTAAGGAAACTAAGGCAAAGAGGGCTAAGGGTCTTTCCAAGGTCATAGAGCTAGTAAGCGGCTGAGGTCAGATCTGAACTCACAAGGATGAGTTTTCCTAACTCCAAGCACAGCACTCTATCCACTGTGCCAGCTAGCTGCCTTTTAGGCTTTATCTTTATGTCTATCTATGTCTGTTTGCATTTCTTTTCCTTTTTTTTAAAATATAAATTTATTTATTTAACTTTTTACATTCATTTTCACAAAATTTTGGGTTCCAAATTTTCTCCCCTTTTATCCCCTCCCCCCACCCCAATACACCAAGCATTCTAATTTTCCCTATCACCAATCTGCCCTCTCTTCCATCATCCCTCCCTTCTCTTGTCCCCATCTTCTCTTTTGTCCTGTAGGGCCAGATGACTTTCTATTCCCCATTAACTGTATTTCTTATTTTCTAGTAGCAAGAACAATACTCAATAGTTGTTCCTAAAACTTTGAGTTCCAAATTCTCCCCTCTCCTCCCTCCCCACCCATTCCCTTTGGGAAGGCAGGCAATTCAATATAGGCCATATCTGTGTAGTTTTGCAAATGACTTCGATAATAGTCGTGTTGTGTAAGACTAACTGTATTTCCCTCCATCCTATCCTGCCCGCCATTGTTTCTATTCTGTCTTTTGATCCTGTCCCTCCTCAAGTGTTGACTTCAAATTGCTCCCTCCTCCCATTGCCCTCCCTTCCATAATCCCCCCCACCCTGCTTATCTCCTCCCCCACTTTCCTGTACTGTAAGATAGGTTTTCATAACAAAATGAGTGTGCATTTTATTCCTTCCTTTATTCGAATGTGATGCAGCTAAACATCATGTTTTTTTCTCAGCTCTCCTCTTTTTCCCTCCATTAAAAAGTCTCCTGCTTGACTCTTGAATGAGATATAATTTACCCCATTCCATTTCACCCTCTCTCCTCCCACTACATTTCTCTCTCACCATTTACCTTAATTTCTTTTAAGATATGGTCCCATCCTATTCAATTCACTCTGTGCTCTCCTTCTCTGTATGTGCATGCATGTGTGTATGTGTGTGAGTGCACATGTGTACATGTATGTGTGCATGTGTGCATGCGTGTGTGTGTGTGTGGTCCCACCAACTACCCAGACACTGAAAAGTTTTAAGAGTTACAAATATTGTCTTTCCATGTAGGAATGTAAACAGTTCACCTTTGGTAAGTCCCTTATGACATCTCTTTGCTGTTTACTTTTTTATGTTTCTCATTCTTGTGTTTGAAAGTCAAATTTTCTTTTCAGCTCTGGTCTTTTCATCAAGAATGCTTGAAAGTCCTCTGTTTCATTGAAAGACCAGTTTTTCCCCTGAAGTATTTTACTCAGTTTTCCTGGGTAGGTGATTCTTGGTTTGAGTCCTAGTTCCTTTGACTTCTGGAATATCCTATTCCACGCCCTTTGATCCCTTAACGTAAAAGCTGCTAGATCTTGGGTTATCCTGATTGTATTTCCACAATACTGGAATTGTTTCTTTCTAGCTGCTTGCAATATTTTCTCCTTGACCTGGGAATTCTTGAATTTGGCCACAAAGTTCCTAGGAGTTTCTCTTTTTGGATCTCTTTCAGGAGGTGATTGATGGATTCCTTCAATACTTATTTTGCCCTCTGGTTCTAGAATCTCAGGGCAGTTTTCCTTGATGATTTCATGAAAGATGATGTCTAGGCTCTTTTTTTGATCATGGCTTTCAGGTAGTCCCATAATTTTTAAATTGTGTCTCCTGGATCTATTTTCCAGGTCAGTTGTTTTTCCAATGAGATATTTCACATTCTCTTCCACTTTTTCATTCTTTTGGTTTTGTTTTGTGATTTCTTGGTTTCTCAGAAAGTCATTAGTCTCCATCTGTTCCATTCTCATTTTGAGAGAACTATTTTCTTCAGTCAGCTTTTGAACCTCTTTTTCCATTTGGCTAATTCTGCTTTTGAAAGCATCCTTCTCCTCATTGGCTTTTTGAACCTCCTTTGCCAATTGAGTGAGCCTATTTTTCAAGGTGTTATTTTCTTCAGCATTTTTTTGGGTCTCCTTTAGTAAGGTATTGACCCGTTTTTCATGCTTTTCTTGCATCTCTCTCATTTCTCTTCCCAGTTTTTCCTCCACCTGTCGAACTTGATTTTCAAAATCCTTTTTTGAACTCTTCCATGGCCTGAGCTCACCAGACATCCACCTCAGATGTCTGGGATACAGAGGCCCCAACCTCCACGTCTTTCCCTGATGGTAAGAATTGTTCCTCGTCATCAGAAATGAAAAGCGGGAACATCTGTCCCCCAAGAAAGTAGCTTTCTATGGTCTTATTTTTCTTCCCTTTTCTGGGCATTTTCCCAGCCAGTTACTTGACTTCTGAGATTCCTGTCCACCCCTGCCTAGATCCGCCCAGGTAGTCCTTGGGGTCTGAGATTCAAATGCTGTTTCCCAGCCTCAGGGCTTTCTGTGGCGGGCATGGCTGCTATTCAATGTGAGCTTAAGTTCTGGTGCTCAGGTTGTGGTAGGGCCGCCTCCCAGCCTCAGTTCCCTCAGGGGCTTTATGCGGAGATCTTCAGTAATGGAGCTGAATTCCTGCCTGCTTGGGGAGTCCAGGGCCGCCGCCGCTGTCTCTGCCGCTGCCTCTGCCGCTCCCTCTGCGGCTGCCTCCTAAGGGGGCCCAAGTCACAGAGACACTCCACTCCCCTCTCGACCAGCCCAGAAGTCTCTCTCACTGACCTGTAGCGCCGGTGGGTGGAGGGACATTCATGGCCACCAGAGGTTCCATCCCTGAAGCCTGCTCGGATCTGCTCCTCTCGGGCCGTGCAGCCAGGGCAGCGCAGGGGTGGGCTCCATGTCTGGTGCACAACAGACCCCTGGGGTCAATTTTCAGGGCTCTCTGGAACGGAAATCTCTTCCACTGTGTTTCTGTGCGGCTTGCAGTGCTCCAGAATTTGTGGGGAGTTCTTTTTACAGGAAATTTATGGGCTGTGGGTTCAGAGCTAGCATACGTGAGTCTTTCTCCTCCGCCATCTTGGCTCCTCCAGGTGTTTGTATTTCTTTATAAGCATATATATATATACTCACACACACATATATGTGTGCATGTATCTATATTCATGTATGAATATACACACAAACAATTTATCTTTTTATCTAAGAATATCCATGGTTTCACGTACTTGTGTACAAAGTAGGAATAATTAATGTGAGCCTGAAATTTTACTATACAACATAAATAAAATCTTTGAATAGTGAAGGTGGGTGTTAGTTTACTTCAATTCAATAAACATTTATCAAGCACCTACTATATGGTAGACACTGGATATGGAGACAAAAAAAAATGAAGCATCTCCTGCCTTAAAGAGTTCACCTTTGAACTGATCTAGCCATTGTGGAAAACAATTTGAAACTATGCCCAAAGGACTATAAAATTATGTACACACCTTGACCCAAAATACCACTACTAGTTCTGCATTAAAAAAGAGTTTTAAAACAGAAGGGAAAGGACCTATTTGTACCAAGAAATATTTGTAGCAGCTCTTTTTGTGTTGGCAAAGAATTGGAAATTGAGAGGATGCCCATTAATTGGGAAATGATTTGACAAGTTCTGGTATATGATAGTAATGCAATGTTACTGTTCTATATGAAATGATGAGCAAGTAGATTTCAGAAAAACCTCAAAAAACTTATATTCACTGATGCAAAGTAAAGTGCATGGAACCAGGAGAATATTGTACACAGTAACAGCTATACTATATAACGATGAACTATGAGTGACTTAACTATTCTCAGCAATATAATGATTCAAGACAGTTCCAAAAGACTCATAATGGAAAAATGCTCTCCACCTCCAGAGAAAGAACTGATGCAGTCTGAGTGCAAATCAAAGCAATATTTTTCACCTTTTGTTTTTTTTCTGTGTGTGTGTGTTTTTCCCCCCTTTGGATCTGTATCTTCTTTACAACATAACTAATATTGTCACATGTTTTGCATGTCTGAACATGTATAACCTGCATAAAATTGCTTACTTTCTCAGGCAGGGGATGTGAGGGAGGGAGAGAGAAAATTTGGAACTCAGAGATGTTTTAAATGAATATTAAAAATTATCTTTACAAGTAACTACTTGCTTGAAAATCTATGAACTTGAACATAATGATGGGTTTAGGTCCATTGCCTTGCATTCTTCCTTTGGGAATCATTTGAAATTCACCTACAGACTTCTCCCTGGCTTGAGACCAATCCATTCCCTAGTATAGGGAGATGTAAAGATCCATGAATCTATTACTCAGGATTCACAAGTAAACCTTGTGTTGGTCTGGCTTTAACCTTGGGCTCTAGTGCTAATTACTCATCTACTGTCTTATTCATGTTGACCTTGTTCTGAAGAACCAGCATCACTACGCAGTTTCCTAATATCAAAATCTCTTCTCTTTCCCCTTTTCCCAAAAGGGGAAAAGAATAAGTATTGAATAGCACCTACTGTGTGCCAGTTCTGTTCTACACTCTACAAATATTGTCTCTTTTGACCTTCACAACAACACTGTGAAGTAGGTGCTAGTATTATTTTGCATTTTGCAGTTGAGAAAACTGAGGCAAATAGAGATTAAGTACAGAACAGATCAAGAATAAAGAGGCAAAGTGCAGTCCATTTTGACAGGACCATAGAGTATATAGAAAGTGGCAAGGTAAGAGAATCTAGACAGATTTGGTGATGCCTAACTGTGGAGATCCTCAAAGGTCAAGCAAAAATAATTAAAATTTTACTCAGTGGGCAATAAGGAGTTGCCTAGATAAACCATCACCTCAAAAATTAAGATTTGACAGTAGGGTTATCATTTATTCTGATGGTGTGGTGGTGGTAGTAGTAGCAACTGGCATCTGTATAGCACTTGGTCTTCGAAGTGTTTCACAAATATCAATTTATCCTTATAATGCGGGAAGGTATTACTATTATCCCCATTTCACAGATGATGAAACTGAGAAAAATTGAGCTTAAGTGACTTGTTCAAGGTTGTAATACTAGTGTCTGAAGACAGCTTTAAACTCAAGTCTCCCTGACTTTGAGTCCCACTCTCTATGTACTGGGCCACCTAAGTGCTTCTGAAGTTATGTTTCAGGCACAACTCAAATTGAGCTTTCTTTTCTAGAAAAAAAGGTATTTCTTATCTAAAAGCAAGTACCATTGCTGAGAACGGCAGGGTAGTTACAAAAATGTCTCAGGAGCAGCAGGTCCTGGCCTATGTCACCAACTTCAGTCTGAAGAGGTCTGAGGCATTTCATCCTTGTGACTTTTTAGAATTCGGGATCTCCCTGTTGGTTTTGCCAGAAAAGACTTCAAGTGAAGATAAATATAGCAGTGTTTTCCATAACATAGATGGTTGTCAGCGAAGAAATGAACTGAGACTCCTACCATATTTCATAAAGTTTCTTTGACCCAGCTTGAGAAGTATAGCCTTCCATCCCTTTGGGTCTCAAACTCTTTCATGTACTTAGTTAGCTTAGCTGGTGAGAGGGAACAGTTGGTACTAGTCTATTTAAATGTTTCTTTGGCATCCATGTAGAATGAAAATATGCAACTATGTCACAGTTACCGTATGAACATCATGGTCTGTGTGAGTGTGTGCAGTTATTAAGTTATGGGAGGGTGATGAGGGGAAAGCCAATAATGGCACACACAGACATTTTAGTAGATCCATAATATCTGTATACATGATAATTGGGATGTGGGTACTCCATCCCTACACTAGTGCAGATTGCAGCTCATTAATACGTTATCATTCCATCACATTCTTCTCCATGCTGTTCCATAAATGCTCAACAGAGGATCTGCCCAGTTTGTGGGAGGCTTTCTTCTATATCATTTACCATTTCATTGATAACTATGTAAGACTTAGATGCCATCTATTATTCCTGAATCTTGCTGTGTGGCATCATCACTTCCACTACCACCTCTTTTTAGTACATGTACATATAATGCATGCATACCTATACACATGTATGTATATGTGTGCATACATATTGCTACAGTACTCATGTCAATTTTAGCAAGGTTTGGGGAAGTTTTTCATCATATCCTCATAGAGAACATAAATTGAACTTGAAGAATTATGGGCTGCAATATACATACATAAATATATATGTATACATATGTGTGTGAAGAGAGAGAGAGAGAGAGACAAAGAGGGAGAGAGAGAGAGAGTAGGTGGTACAGTGCAGAGTCCTTGGAATCAAGAGGACTTGAGTTCACATCTGGCCTTAGATATATACCAGCTGTGTGACCCTGAGCAAATCACTTAATACTTTTTGCTTCAGTTTCCTTATCTGCAAAATTAGCTAGAGAAGAAAATGGCAAACCACTCTAGTGCCTTTGCCGATAAAACACAAAGGGTCACAAAGTGGGGTCACAAATGGTTGGACATGACCAAAATGACCAAACAAGAACATATATGTAAATATATGTATATATCTTTGATAGCATTTTTATTTTTGCTTCTTATGTGTATGTCATCATTAGGAATCTCCCACAGCATGTTATGCTTATGCTTAACATATTTACTCCCATCATATATCACCTGAGATTTAAATCCTTCTGAGATTGCAGCATTTCATATTCTATAGCTATGTAGAGGTACTGGAAGAATATTGATAAGATACATTATGCCATTGCCTTAGATAGTGTAATCTGTGCTCTTTCACAATTGTTCAGGCATAGCTTTACATCTGTCTTCTAGCCTTTGCTCTTGTCATTCCCCAACCAAAACGCTCTTTTCTCTTTTCCACTTAGTCAAATACTGTTCATCTCTCAAGGTCGTTACCCCTCCTCCATACTATCTTTAAAGACTTCTCCAGTTTGGAAAGTTTAATCTCTCCACAAAACTCACAATGAAGTGCTCATTGTCAATGACCCTGATTTGCAAATCAGGAACCTAACTGGGTACTTAGTCTTATTTTTTAAAGTCCTACCATGAGAGACAGCAAGGCACAGTAGAAACCTGGAAGTCTTGAGTTAAAATTCAGTCTCTCACACCTCTTGCTTGTGTGATCCTGAGCAAGCTTCTAAACATCTCAGGGCCCCAGGCAACTCTTTATGATCTGAATTACAGATGACCTGCTGATCTGCATCAGTGGTAGGAGTGTTCATGTTGGAAATTCCCTGCTAGGATGAAATCAGAAATCCAGGCCAAGAAAAAAAAAAGGTAAAAAACAAAATCATCCTCTGATGCCATATTGTTTCATAAAAGTAACCCTCAGTCTTCAAAAGTTAAACTCTAGTATTTCCTATCAATCTAAAAGACTTTGGATATGGACAATGTCTGTTATCCCTAGGCATGCCTATCATCTAAGGAAGAAACCAGCTAACTTTGGAGGTGCTTATCCCTGGAAAGCTAAACGTCTAAGATTGATTTGGGTGTCTTTGTTTATTTCCTTTTTTATTTTCTTTTGCTTTTCTGGCCACAGTAATGAATGGAGATCATCTACTGAAACCCTAGAGATACAGTGATCCTCACTAGTGCATGGACTACCTACTCTAATGAAATCATGGATTCTCACACGTTATTATTATGCTTTATTTTAAAGAGCAATAGACCTGAAAGGAACCTTAGATAATATATATTTTTCAAGTATGTATGCCTTCTTTCTAACTTCCAAGACTTATCAGGAAGAACTTCCAAGGCCTTTAAATGAAACTTTGACACATTAATGCCTACAGCTGATCATTGTAAATGAATTAATTCCCAGGAAGAAAACTCACCTGGTAAAATCAGACACAAGAATCTGGGATGTAGCTTAACACTGCTTATTTTTTTCAGATCTGTACTGTATTTGGCTCTGGCCAAATATACATTTAGATCTATGCAATCAACCAGTCTCTGCCAGGTTGTCAGCAACCAGGCAAACATGTGACAAGATATAATAAAACTTCATAGTTAGAAGAAACTTCAAAGGCCATGGAGCCCATCTCGTATTGGACCACAAAGCCACTCTACAGCAACCCCATAAAAGGTCTTTGCTTGAAGTCTTCTAGCTACTAATATACTATTACCTCTTTCCCCAGAGAAAGCTGGCCCTTAGAACCAATCTCACTGTGATCAGACTGCTCTTTTCTTCAAGAACAAAGGAAAAGAGAGGGCAACAGACAACTTTCTGGGGAGCAGAGCAATGAAGCATGGGTTAAGTTCAGACAGTGTCACAGATGCAAGAACCTTCCTCTGCTGGTAGAGGAGGAACCCAGGGTTTTAGCCCCTTTATCCTTCTGCCTGAGAGGTTGTCATTCCCTGTGATCTTCTTCTATAGGGATAGGCACCTATCAATCAATGGATCAATAAATATTTATTAAGTGCATACTATGTACCAGGCACATAGTGGAACAGCCAAGAAACCAATGCCACTAGATGGAAGAGTTCTTGCTGGGGAGGAAGGTGTAAGATGATTGGAAAGGTAGGAGGGGATTAAGTTATGAAGAGTTTTGAACGCTTAACAGAGTATGTTCTATTTCCTCCTGGAGGTAACAGTGAAAGTGTTGGGGGGGGGTTGTGGAGGGGATGTGGAGGTGAAAGGTGGGAGGGGGTTGGTATGACATGATCAGACCTGCTCTTTAGGAAAATCAATTTTATGGCTGAGGAGAGAATAGATTGAACTGATGTGGGGGGATGCTTAAAGTAGGTAGACACACCAGTACTGTGCTGAGGTTCTGCTCTAGAGTAGTGGCCATGTCAGAAGAGAAAAGGAGGTGTATTTAAAAGATATTGCAAAAGGTGAAATTGATGGGTCTTGACAACAACTTGCCAAAGGGATAAATCCTGTGTATGTATGTTTGGAGACACCATCACCACATACAGCAGATGTGAATCCAAGTCTTCTCAGGTCACAGAAAGAATCAGTTTAGGAGGAAAAAAAATAGTCTCAGACTGGCATCAAGTGCTCTGAAATGTTTAATTAAAGTTTCCCCAGCAATTCCCAGCATAAGAAGCAGGACTGATTTGGGGAAATAGTTTATGACCTGTCTGTTTATTGGTGGAGGCCACCCTTGAAGGATAATAAGAAGAGATCATATTACATGATCATTACATTTATATGTAAGCAGGACAGCTGCAACACTTCCTCAGGACATCATAAACTCTTTGTATCACAAGGACCCTATTTTACAGTGATACCTTTGTATCCTTCAATGTGTCTACTGCAGTGTGATACATACTAAGTATTCAATAATACTAATTGGTCTCCCTGTCACCATTCTCCCTTCTACAATCCATCCTACACACAGCTGCCAAATTGATATGCTTAAAACACAGATCTGATCAATCATGTCACCTCAACTCAAAAATCTTCAATGGCTCCCATTGCTTCTAAGATAAAACACAAAATCCTTAGCCTGGAATTTCAAGTCCTACATAATATGACTCCTACGTACTTGTCCAATCTTATTCACATACTCTCTATTCTAGAAAAGTGGCTGGCCAACTTATTTCTTTGGGCTCTTATCTTACACAAGTGGTCCTCCATAACTTAAATATACTCCTTCCTCATCTCTGACTTGAAGAACCATTAAAGCCCAATTCAGAATTTCCCTACCTGAGATTTTTCCTGATTTCTCTATTTATTTTTTACTCTCTGCCTCCTGAAATTACTTTGCACATATCTGGATTTACTTACTTATTCATTCAGTATCCCACAGTAGAATTTAAGCTCCTTGAGGACAGAGACTCAATATTCTTAACATGTTGCATATAGCGACTACTTAATGCTTGATGAATTGGATCAAATTGAATAACCATCTACTGGCTTTGTTGATCAGAGTTGTTTCATCTCTTTCTCTTTACTTTCCCAATTCATTGACATATCCCAATTACAAATCGCATCTCAAAAGTCTTCTAAATCAGATGTGTCAAACACTCCAGGGCCGCATATAGCCTACAACAATCCTAACAGCAGCTTGAAACAGCTCAAGATACCATTGGGAAATACTTTTAAAAATATAATAAAACATAATATTACATTTGGCAACTAAGTCAATAGATAACCTGCAGGGATCCTTAGTTAGGGATTAACGGCTCATTTCAATTTGATTCTGACACCACTCTCCTAGATTATAGTAGGCTCAAGATAGTGCAATTGTCAATACCTCCATTTTCTAAAGACAGAAGAGGACAGAAGGAGGTTAAGTGACTGGACCATGGTCATAAAGTATCATAGTTGGAACCATTTGGTACACTGCATCTTCCAAGAAGTCTTCTTTGGTCCCTACCTAAGGTGACAGCCCCTCCTTGAGTACTTACCACCTTCTTCCCTATAGTTATATGTCTATTATGTCTTAAATTCTTTACTAGATCATAAAACCACAAATGTAGGACTGGAGGAATCTTAAAGGACATCTTAACTTCCTAATTTTACAGATTAAGAAACTGAGATTTAGAGCAATTAAGTGACTTGCCAAGAACCCCATAAATACCAAGTGTCAGGGGCTACATTTGAACTCAGGTCTTCCTGGCTCTAAACTCAGCCCTCTCTACATTATACCACATCGTCTCTAATTAAAAGATGTCTAAGGCAGAGACTGTTCCATCTTCATCTTTGTACCTCACACTGTGTCATATCTAGCAGATGCTCACTAAATTTTCACTGAACTGAATTGAATTAATTGACCCCTATTTCTGCATAATATCCTAGGTGCTTCAGAAGGGGAAGTTGGGGTTTTGTAATTTAAGAGTAGAGCTCCCTCTACTCTGAGAGAAGAAAAGGAAACACAAATCAAAGGGTTGAAAAAGTGGTTGAGTATCATTGCTTGTCTTCCCAATGAATGGTGGTATGTGGTCAGGGGAAGGAAGAGAATTTGGAACTCAGACTTTTTTGAAAATGAATGTTAAAAATCAATCAATTAATTAAAAGGAAAGAAGGAGAGGAAAAGGGGGGAGAGAGGGAAGAAGAAAGGAAGGAAGGAAGGAAGGAAGGAAGGAAGGAAGGAAGGAAGGAAGGAAGGAAGGAAGGAAGGAAGGAAGGAAGGAAGGAAGGAAGGAAGGAAAGTCCCTGATAAATACAGTGTAGTAAAAGAAGGAACTGGTGATTTGGAAGTGTCCAGGACAGGAGAAAGTCAAAGGAGAGCCCGAATAGAAAGGCAAAGGAAGAAATAACTTAATAAAGCAGGACATGGATGAATGAAAAATGATAGGGTCTAGCCCCAGCTCTGCCACTAACCAGCCATCCCATCTGTCTAGCCCTCACGTTCCTCACTCATGAAATGGAAAGTTAGGACTCAGTGATCTCTTAATGTCTCTTCTGGCTCAAGTATTCCTCTGTTCTCTAGTGGAATATGCACACACCCTAGGACTAGAAAGAACTGAAAATAAGGGACCATGACCTTGGATTCAGGAACAGATAGTGACTGTATAAGCAGAAAGCAGAGCCAGCCTTTCCTGCAGAGTCACATTCCCTTTGACAAATTGTACAGCAAAATCATCCCGAACTTTTAATTCTTCAAACAACAAACTCCACAAACGCCATTATCTGTTTGCTTGTGAATCTAGCATTTATTCTAATGCTGTAGATAAAAACCACAGGCTCTAATATTATGGGACAAGGATGGAGTGAGCAATGCTTAATACTATTCAAGATACTCAGAGGTAAAAAGCTGCAAATGAAAATTATTACAATGAGCAAGAATAAAATTATTATAAAGCTGTCACATTTCTAATATTTCATATCACTTCTGACCATAAGCTCACAGCTATAAAAGCAATATCTTTTACTCGTCAATGTGCACAGATGATGGTTTGCATTCTTCCAGACTTATGATGGTAAAATGCCTTTAATTATGTTCCAGATAGCTACTTGTAAGGCATTCTTAAACCTCTTCAAGGTCAAAGCCTCCCTTCTTGCTGATCCTTAGATCTACTCTATGATTTCCGTTTCACTGACATAATATCTATTTTATTCTTGGGAATCACTACACTGCTGAACTAACCACCAAGACTCCAGCGAGCAACCCCTGTCTCTAAAACGTTCCACTGCTCCACACTGGCAGTCTGGGTCCATGACTGTTTCCTCTGCTCCTATTTAGAGGTCAACCAAACTAAAAATTCCATTAGGTTCTTACAGCAGACTTGAAGTCTGAATACTGAAACAGTCACTATCTTTTGGGGCCATTTTGGGTCTTGAATATAAAGCAGATGGAAAAGAGCAAAAACCCCATATGGCCTGTGTTTCTCGTGACACCTGGTAATAGAAACAAGAATAAAATGATTGGTTGCCAATCATGGACCTAAGTAGACACTTTGAAAGCCCACGACTGTACATAGTTTATGTTGAGTTTAAGCAATGGCTAGCTATGCTGCATACAGTAATAGACTTTACTCCCAAACCATTTATTTAAACTTGCAGACACCAAAACCCAAAAAAAGAATCATCTTCATGGATCACTGACCTTGTTAACAAGTAGCAAATGGGATAAACTGTATATTACAGGAGCACCCACTAGCTGAGCTCTTGTTAAGGGTATAGCAACATCGGAATTGCTCTGTTTTCAGGGATTTCCAATTTATCCCCTCATGCCTGCCCCCCTACAACACACATCTAATATGGGTTAAGTGTGGATTTTGAAGGAGTATAAAGCATGCAATGAGTTCAGAGTCTGGAATAAACTGGACAGTGTGGTAAATGAAGACCTGGTGATAGGTACAATCATAGGATTTTAGGACTTAGAGATAAAGGGTCTTTAGAGATCATCTCGGACAAGCCCCTTATTTTCAGATGAGTAAAATGAACCTCAGGAAAAGTAAGTGACTTGCCCAGGGAGAAGGGAAAGGATTCGGTGATTTGGCATCTGTCTATACTATAGGACAGGCACTGTGCTAAGTACTTTACAAGTGTTATCTCATCAGCTGTCTTGGGAATTAGATGTTATTATTCTACCAATTTTACAATTGAGAAAATTGAGCTAGATAGAGGTTAAGTGACTTGGCCAAGGTCCTACAGCTGGCAAGTGTCTGAGACCAGTTTTAAACTCAGATCTGTCCACTGACACTCTACCCATTGCCCCACTCAGATGCATCCAGAAACAAACAGGAAAGTGGAAGAGATAAGATTTTAATTTCTAGGTCTTTTGATTCCCAATCCAGTGGTTCTTGTTTTTTTTTTTTTTTTTTTTAAACTGGGCTCATGAAGGTGCAAAAGCATTCAATGCTAACTAGTTGACATATGATCAGTCCGTCTATGTGCACACATATGCACGTGCCTTTGGAGAAAGTGAAAGAGAATTGCTCCACATCCCCTCCTTTTAACAAATTTTTCTATGATACTTTCTAGCTGTGTGACATTGGGTAAGTCCTTTAAGATTGCTGACCCTCACTCTCCTCCTCTGTAAAAAGAGGGCAATCTCATTCAATTTTTTCCTCATGAAGAGCAGGTTCTAAGACAAGTTATTAGGAAGCTGAATGACCTACCTCACAGAGGTGCTGGGAAGAAACTGAGCTACAAATTCTAAAGTGTTAGATAAGGGTAGGTTTATTAATTTTGGTGTTGTTGCTATCCATGAACACACCTTAAACACGTAAGCACAGTTCAAACAAATGCAAACTCATTGGAATTGTTGGACATATTCCCAACTCCAAGGTGGGGAGGAAATCTGATGCATCCTTTTAGATTCATCACTTCTTCAATATCTCACATGCCTCAAAACAGGTCAAAGGATTCATTCACCATCTGAGGGTTAAGCCTCTGGTTTACACCTATTAGATTATGAGTTCCTTGAGGGAAGGGGTTGCCTTTTGCCTTTCTTTTTTAACCCTAACACTTAGCATAGTGCCTGGAACCTAGTAGGTGCTTGATTAATGTTTACTGACTGAATGAATCTGACGGTGAACTAGTTAGACACACTATTTAGGCTTATATTTAAAGTGTGTGATGATAACAAGGGCAAAACATGAAGACTTTCATCTTGCTGGGACCCGTCAGAGCTTATACTCTGTTACTATCCCCTTTGAGAATCCAGGGACACCTCTAGCTAATGATAAGACACCAGAAGAAAACATAAGTGGAGGCAATGCCTGTTAAATCCAGAAAAGTCCTTCCTAAATAATACTTACCTGTCCCACCATTCCCCAGTTTTCTGTGCTAATGGAAGATACTATGTTGGAAAGGAGCCTTGACAACCACAGAACAATCCAGGGGATCACTCATCCATGCCACCTAAAATCCTTTTTGGTTGAGTCAAGACAGATCTCTCTCATTTTATGTAAGTACTTTGAATGCAAGAACAGTGGTTTGGTTGGCCTTTTTTTTTCTTTTTAATCCATGGCACTCCAGCACAGTTACTGGTAGTAAACAAAAATCCTTATTAACTTATTGCCTTGCTATTACTCACATTCACTGACCATTACCTTGAGATCTGCTTCCATTGGCTTCCAAGACTGGCAAATAGGAGGGCTTCATACTCTCTGCTAGGACTTACCCTCTATGGCCAGCAAGTTCCTTTTCAATCACTGGAATAATCACAAGTTGTCCTTACGTAAGCAGCCCCCTCCCTATCTCCCACTTTTCATTCTCTCATTGTCATCCACTTTAGCCCTATCTCTCCCATGTTGCGCTCTAGATTTTCCTGCTCCTTCCTTGTACCCTCTGAAATACCCATTACTTAAATGACAAACATCCCTTCATATTAGATCTCTTCCTTTTGAGCATCAATCTATATCACTTACAGAAGTTCAGGGTAGTCCAGATGACACTGAAACCTGGTCATCTTATAGCAGTGACTATATAATAGTTTCTTTAATACCCCATGATACACTGCTCCTAGAAAATGAGTTAGGATATTCCTGGCTTGAATTTTTACTTTCAGACTCGCTCACTTTACATCAATTATTTAGCAACTCCTCATCCTTTGAGGTCCCCTCTATAAAAATTTATCACCCAAACCAAATCCTAGTGGCAGTTATCTACTGGACCCAAGCCATCTTTGATCCTTTCTCAAGTGCCTTACAGTCTTCCTTTAACTCTTGCCTGGCATATAATGGGTGTTTAATAAAGGCTTGTTGATTGAGCACAGATGTCATCAAGTTCAAACTATATGTGGACAAGATTCCTTTATAGGAATGGGCAGGAGAGAAGAAACAGGCATTTGTTAAGTATCTAATATATGCCAGACATTATACTAAATGTTTTATAAATAAATATGATCTCTTTTGATAATACAATGTTCTAATCTCTAGAGTCTCCTCCAACACTAAATCTATGATCTTGGGATCACTCGAGATTGATTACCCAATTTAATCTTGAAGCCATCAATGACTGGGAACTCATTTTAGGTAACTTTCAGTTTTCTACTTTTGTTTCTGTTTGGCCCCCAGAAGGAAATACGAGAAGAGACCCATCCCTCACTCATTTGCACAAGAGGACATTGGGTGCACAGGATGTCAGACTTTTATGATATGTTGACTAGTTTTTTCTGAGTTATTTTTCCCCCCTCTTTTTATCTTATCTATAAGAGATGGCTTTGTGAAAGGGGGTAAGAGGAGGACATTTGGAATTATATATATCTAAAGACAAAAAATATCAATAAAAGTTTGTTTCTAAAAATTAAATAAATAGTTCCTATCTGTATTTCACATTGTAAGCAAAATACTAATTTAGCTAGTGAAGAACTTAGCAGGTAATTTATTTTTAATTGAGGATTCAACAGCAAGGTATCCCATTAGTTGAACTTCAGTATTTATACTCCATCACGTGTATAAGCCAGGTTTGCGATATTTTTACAGAAAACATTTTTTTCCTCATATTGATCTGGTGGTTCCCAGTATATTTCCATCTCAACATCACTGTTTTCCCTCTCTATTGAGACTAGTATATGGCATCTGTCATTTTCCTGCTTTCTGGTTCTTGTTTTTGCTAATGGGAGTATATCTTCTTGTTAGACAGTACTACGATATTAACCTAATTTTTATGATCTGTTTCTTTTAAATATACTGCTAAGCAGTAATTATAAGTCACATGTCAAAAAGACTCAAAAATGCCTGTGGAGTGGACTTTATCTTCTTGCTCAAATATTACTTCCTTCAGGGAACCTTGTCTGATCTCTCAGTTGGTAATAAACTCTTTGTATTTTAGATTCCATGGATCATTTTACCTTTCCCTCTTGTGTGCACTCATTACATTGGATGATAAAGATAACAATGATGATGATGTCTATATATCCTGTATACCTACTATGCTGAAATGTCTATTAGAGCAGAGACCTTGTCTCATATCAGTTTTTGTATCTCTTTCATCCTAATAGTTTGCAGAGTATTCTTTACTTAATACATACTGGTCAAATGAAAAGGAGTGATATAGACGTGATAATAATCTCTAAAAATGGGATGATCAGTAATCACTGAGGAAGGATAACCAGTTAATATCTGAACTTCAAATAAGGGTAAGATAACCAATCAAAATTTACCAATTTATTTTGTTTTTAGAAAGGATGCTAGAAAATAACTATCTCTGATAAGATTTGCCTGGGTTTTGGGGACTGTGGAGTTCAGAATCACATTAACAGCAAGAAAATTAGATGTTGCATAATTTAAAAGTTCCAAATGAAGCTGGGTACGCCAATTGGTTGTGCACCTAGAATGAGAGAGTTGTCTTCTTTATTGAAATGTGTATTCTACATACAACACATCTATCCTCTGCAGTAACTCAGGGCACTGATTGTTACTAGAAGGAAGTGCTCACCAAAGAGACCATTTGGATCCCTAAGCTTCCTAAATAGACTTGTCTTAAAACTTACCTTTCATGAGGAAAAAAATGAATCCATTAGAAGATGATGGTGGATGTTATGGGTTTATATGATTCTGAAATCAAAAACACTAAAAAACAGCTTATGATCATATGAGTGTCTTGTTTGGATGTACTGGTTTTCAGATTCTTCTAATTCCAAAATGCATTAAAAACCAAGCTAAACTGGTAGAGTTAATGAAGAAAAAGAGTTTTTCCAGGCAGTAGGACAATAATCATTATCCTCTGCTTAGAATTTAAACCCTTTTACAATTGAGCTCCAGCATACCTTTCCAGGATTATTGCACATAATTCTCCCCCATATATTCTACATTCTAGTCTACCTGGCCTATTTACTCTTTTATGCTCTATCCACTTTCCCATCTCCATATCTTTGAATAAGCTGTCTCTCAAGCACTGAAAGCACTTCCTCCATAATTCCAATTCATAAAATCCCTAGATTCCTTTTGAGATAGTTGAAGTATTATCTCTTACAGGAATTCTCATTTCCCTAGTTGCTGGTGCCTCCTGCCCAAGAAATTACTTATATTCACTATGTGTACTTCTTATTTGCTTTTTCTGGTGCATAAGTTATTGCCTCTTGATGTAATGTCAGTTATGATAGGGATTGTATCATTTTTTTTTGTCTACCTGGAAAAGTATCTGACATATTACAGGTCCCTAATGATTCTTATTGAATGAATTAATTCAATTTGTTTATTACTCATATTTTGGGCATTGGTTCATAAACATTTAAGATTTTAAGAATTATTACTGCCCCTCTTCTTGGACACCAAATACTGTTAACTATTGTGCCTTTCCACTGAAATTCTTCATATGTCATATGTGATTATCTCTGTAATATCTGGTTTGGGATATGAAAGTGTTCAGTATTATCTATTGTCAGCCATTTTCAGATGGAAAACCTCTTGATTAGCTCTAGAAGTCTCCAGGCTAATATAGATTTGAATGGTTTTTATTAGATGTAGAGTCATGGCTCATTACTAGCTGTGTGACTTTGGCCAAGTCACTTAACCCTATTTGCCTCAGTTTCCTCATGTGTAAAATGAACTGGAGAAGGAATTGGCAAATCACTCCAATATCGTTGCCAACAAAAACTCAAATGGATTCACAAAGAGTCAGACATAACTGAACAACCAATGATCATTAGAATTGGAAGCTACCTTAGAGGTCATCTAGCCTAACTTCATCTTTTTGTACATGAGAAACTGAGGCTCAGAGAACCGAAGGGACAGTGTGAAGGCTGGGATTTGAATGCAGGTCTTCTCAGTCCATTACTCCATGCTATTCTATCCCTGCCCAAGGATTCATTTCTGCATCTTAAAACCCTGAACTAGAAATTCCAATTTCCAACACCATCTTTTTAACACAATAATAAGCTATCATTTTTGTATAAACAATGCCTATTTGGCTTGTGAACTTGTATGCGAGGTATAGATGGCATAGATGCATTGGGATCTTTTGATATGAGCATTAGCTATACAGATGTCCTCTAATATACATAATGGATATCTTCTGGTCAAGTTAATGTAAAGAACAATTCTGCATGTTGGATGTCGTGTTTCCATTAACTCCAGTATTTTAATGGCAGTTGTATATGTCCAAATCACAACTAGAAGTAAATTTTAAAAATATGTTTATTTTGTCCCATTAGGTCCAAGATTCCTAGATAGAGTTGAACATCTTGAGACACTTCTCTCAAAGCCCATAAAACATCATCCATACAGAGTACATCTAGTGCTTTTTCAAATCTACTGTCTTCCAAAGTTGAGTAAGTGATTCTTCTTTTTCCTTTCATTGTTTTGCAGATGTATGGAATTCAGTGTCCCACATGGTACTTTCATGTGGCCGGCCAGGGAGGGAGTGGAAATGCCACAAATTTGCATAAAACAATAGTAACTATGGGAATTCAACCAGGATGAAGGCTAGGAAGGAAAATAGACTATCAATATGTAGTGGTTGTCAGCAGCGAAAAAGTGTCATTTTGACTCATTGTTTCCCTTCAGATGCCAAGTCACTCGGCAGAATACAAATGCTGGTAAAATAAGGCAACTCTTCAGCTGATAATCCTGTGATTCGTGGAACTAGTCCTACTGTCAAGACAAGTGGCATGTCATTTGCAGTGTTGTTTTTCAGTGTCATTTCTGGCAGACACATGGTGGGTGAACACTGTGGCCCTGAAAGATCCCTATTGCCCAAAAGGACAAGGATGTCTCATTTATGTTGGTCATGGGATCTTAGAATTTTGGGATTAAAAGGGAACTCACAGATCACTTAGTTCAACCTTTACCTGAATCATGACCCACTATATACAAATATTCTTAACATAAGATCTTTTAACTTTTTCAAAGAATTATTTTGGATTACTCTTTTGATATAGTTGATTTCCTTTATAATCCTATACTATGGAATAAATTAGAAATCTCAAAGATCCCTGGACTCCAAGTCATGAAATTTGAATTCAGATATTTGCCACTAAGTAGATGAATGAACATAAGCACTGTCACTTAACTTTTTAATTTTAATTTTTCACCTGTAAAAAGTAAGGGCATTTGATTAGATTAGTTTTAAGTTTCTTTTTAGCTCTAGGAAACTAACTCCCTCTTCGTTATTAAGTTAATACTTCAGAGATGTGTGGTTTCACTGGTGTTGGTTCTCCTTCCATTAATATTGATTTCAACCCCATTTGACAGATGGTTTTCAAAAATTGCTGTGCCTAAAATTGTATTACTCTATGGCCAACTTGGTGATGAGCCTCTCCAAACTTGACTGGGCTGGTGCTCAGAAGACAGACATTGCCAAGTTCATTTGAAGTCTTTCCAGATTAGTAGGATCTACCAAAATATATGTGCCAAGATGATTCTCAATAAACCAGATCAACAAAATATTCATTGAACATCCACTAGGTACAAAACACTATTAGATGTTGTATACTGCTCCTAAGAAGATAACATGCTGTCTAACTTCAGTTGGGACTTCCTGTATGGACCATAAACCTATTATTTGTATCTAATTGAATCCTTATCACATTCCTTACAGAAGCTGTGCCAAACACTATAAATTGCTCTGAAGTACCAAACGCCAATCCTACTCCTTTTCTTCAGTAGATGATCACAACCGCTTAACTGAGATGAAGACCTTCCAAAAACAGTTCCCTCAACTACCATCCTGCACACTTCAAATTCTTTGCTCCGAACCTTTTCTCCTTGTCTTCTCCTTCAGAAAATTAATCAACCCTTGTTCTTGCTAAGGCTTCATCCTTGAATCTGTGATCCCAAGGCAGCTACATGGCACAATGGATAGAGTGTAGACATGAAGCCAAATCTAGCCTCAGAAATTTACTATATGTGTTACCCAGGACAAGTTACTTAACATCTATCTCCATCAATTTCATCAACTGTAAAGTGGGAGTATTAATAGCACCTATATCTCAGAATTGTTATGAGGATCAAATGGGATAATATTTGTAAAAGGCTTAGCACAGTACCCACCACATAGTGCATGTGTGTGTTCATACTTCATTGCCAAAGAAGACCATGCCATCAGAGAAATAATGACATGACTTGCCCTTGACTTTGTTTTGAGTGAGGGAGGGCTGTGCAGGTCACCAGTCTCATTTCTCCAGAGCCATCTGAATCCAGTGACCAGATAATCATCAAGATGACTGGAGATGACCCAGGATGAGGCAATTGGAGTTAAATGACTTGCCCAAGATCACACAGCTAGTGAGTGTCAAGTGTCTGAGTTGAGATTTGAACTCAGGTCCTCCTGACTCCTGCACTGGTGCTCTATCCACCGCACTATCTAGCTGCCCCCACCACATAGTAGGTGCTTAATCAATGCTTGTACTCTCCTTCTCAAGATATTGCTTGCTTCATTAGAGATTTTCTCCATCAGTCATCTCTTTTCTCTCCTACATATTAAATCTTCCTTTTTCTTCTGATCCCATTGCCTGAAAACATGGTTAGATCATTACCATCATAAAAATAACCCTCCCAATACCAATATTCTCTCAAGTTCCTCTCTCATCTTCCTTATCCCTTTCATTGTCAAATTTCTGGAAATAAATAGTCTGCAGCCACTGCCTTGAAAACCTTTGCAATCTGGATTCTTCTCCCTCATAGGGCTGAAATTACTAAAGCTCACTGCTGACTTACTATTACTTCCTAATTCCAGTTTTAATAACCCTTTTTTAAAATCCTCATCCTCCTAGACTTTTCTGAGCCAGTAGGCACTATTGACCACCCATTCTTCTTGAAAGTCTCTCTTTCTTTGGCATGTGTCATGTTTAACTCTCTCAATAATCTTCTTATAGCTTAGATTGCCCCTATTCTTTCCTCCACTGTCTCTGCTTCATCATCCTGTCCTCTAAAGCAGGGCTGCTGAACAAATAGAAATGGGGGCCACTGAAAAGGGCACAAATATCCCAGATGTTCATATATTGCCTTAGAAAATTACATACTATTACCTATTTTCCCAGTTACCACTTAATCTGATTCTATTCCATTTGGGAGTGTTGCAACATTTTGATACCTCTGACCTAAGAGAGGAGTCTGATTTTAGCCCTTTTTTTCTTCTCCCTACTGTCTCTCCCTTAGTGATTTCATCTACTCTCACAGTTTCAACTATCATCCAATTGTGGCCATTCCCAAATCTAGAACCCTAATCCTAAACTGAAAGGCAGAGTTCTAAAACTACTTTCTTCAAGAAACTTTCCTTTATTTCTAAGTTAAAAATTGCCAAGCTTTTTCCTAGAATGATGCCATATTGTGGTTATCTGAAGAGTTCCTTTTCAGCAGACATCAGAATGGTTGGTACATATTTTGCTTCTGTTAATAATTTCACTAGGAAGCAACATGGAAATTACTATTGTGAACATGATGGTGATCAATAAGCAATAAGTGGTTGCTCGAGTAGGATTGTAGAATCACAGTCATAGAAGTGGAATGCACTATAGAGAGCAAGTAGCCCAACCTCTTCATTTCAGAGATGAGGAACTGAGGCCTAGAAAGTAACTTACCAGGGACACTCAGTTTAATATTTGAGGCAGACTTTGAACCCAAATTCTCCCTGGCTCTAAATCTAACACCCTATCTCACTATGCTATAGGAGAAACAATGGACATCCGAGGAGAGTATTCAAGCCATCTTGGAGTTCATGATAAAGAGGCAAAGGTTGGGCCTCTTCTGACATCTACTTTAGCTTTTTTTTTTTTGAGCATGAATCTCTCTGTCTCATCCAGATTAGTAGCACAGTAAACATTCACTTCCCAGTCTTACTGCTAAGATTGGCATGGAAGCTTTGACCTGTTCCACTTCAGACCTGTGCTAGAGGATGCCCTTTTTAGGCAGTCGGGTGACTCATCATTTTGGGGGTCTTACTATAGGAAGCCTGGACAAACACCTGAGCAGCTTTAACCTACTGCAAATCAGAACTCCCAAGTTCAACTCCCAGTATCAGCCTCTCCAGTAATACAGATTATAAAGTATGTACCATCATGCCCTAAAAAACCTTAGCTTTCAAAAAGTTGAGAGGTAGTATATATAAACTAAAATTGTTTATTAAACATCATCTCATAAGGGATAGTATACTCTCAAGAAGAAAATTTGTGGAACCTATGAAGGTACCCATCTATTGGGACATAGCTAGACAAGTTATGGTATATGTACATAGTAAATGGAGGTTGAGACCATGCTAAAGTGGATGAAGGGAGTGGGATGTATTTCCTTTGGGAATTAAATGGTTTTTTCAGTGTCCCATATGTGTTAATGAAGTGGGTGGTTTTAGAAAAACTTGGGAAGACTTGTTTCAACTGATGTAACATAAATTTAGCAAAACTAGGAGAACAATTTATACAATAACAAGGGTTAATGACTTTGAAAGACTTAGGAACTCTGATTAATATGATGAAAACAGCTGCAGTTCCAGAGGATTCATGATGAGAGTATCCGCTGTCAGAGAGAGGGGGTGGAGGTAGAATATAGATTGAAGCATATTTTTTGGGCATAGCCAATATGAGGATTTGTTTTGCTTGACTATACATATTTGTGATGGGTTTTGTTCTTCTTGTTTCTCAATGGGTAGAGGTGAGAGAGGCAGAAAATTCATAACTGAAGATAAAATTAAATTTTTTCAGAAAGGTAGCAGTAAAAAAAAAAAAAGGAAGAAAATTCGCTCCTTGAGTAAATCAAGGGAATTGGATCCTGGGTTCTTTTCTAACATTATATCTATGATCTCATGACCATAAATAAATATCATAATCATAAATAAAGAGTGGCACAGTTTTCAAAGAATAATGTTGTAAATGCTACAGCAATCTCAGAAGGAACTAAAACTTGATAAATATGACAAAAAAAGAGAATAGATTGAGGATTTGAGGCAGCGGGTTATAGTCATGTTTGGGGAGAGAGGGCAAAGAATACATAGGACTGTAGCATGTGGTGGAAGGAATAATTATGACAGGTTTCTAATCTACTTCACAAACGAGGAAACTGAAGATGAGAAAGGTTTAGTAATGTACCCAGCTATTGTCTGATTTGAACACAGGTTTTTCTGACACTAAGTCCAGCACTTAAACCACTACATCACTAGAAGACTTTATGACAGAGATGGAGTTTGAGATGGTCTTTTGTGAAGAAAAGTTAGGAAGAACATGATGACTGCATGATGAATATTTTAAAGGCTTTGATTTGAATGGGAAAAGAAATACAACTATTCCAGCGAGATCTTTTCTTCATGAACTTGTGTTGGTTCTCAGTAATCACTTCTTCCTTACAGATCATATCTTTAATAATACTTTCTATATGTTTTCCAGAAAATCAAAGTTAAGCTGATTGGTGGGTTGAAGAATTAGCCTTAATTATTTTTTGAAAATCTGGACATAATTTTCCTGTCTCCAGGACTTTGGGACCTTTTCACTTCAATAATATATATTTTTTAAAAATCTCTGACAGTAGCTCAGCAACACAGATTGTTTCCACATCCTAGGATGCAGTTCATCCAGTCCTGGTGTCTTAGACTCCATGAGGGCAGCCCAATGTCACACAAGTTCCATCAGATGTGAGATTGGAACCCAAGACCTGTGACTCTACCTCCAGCATTCCTTCTCCTGCATTGTGCCATCTCATCAAATATGCGCTCTAATCCAAGTTGTGTACTTTTCCACATTTATATTGCTAAACTTTTCCTTTCATTCTGTAATAGATTCCCCCTAGCTACATGTATTCTTGCCTCATTACACTTCTCCTTAATACACAGTCAAGAATACAAAGAAAGTCTTAATACACCAAGCTATAATAATTTATAAATAGAAATGACCTTCAGGGTCATTAGGTCTGCTCTTTGCTACTGTAGGATTATGAATATAAAATTGTCCAAATGAGAGCCATAACTTTAGAGCAATGTGGCATGCCAACTATGCCTCTCCCTGCCTCAGAGGTATATATACATATACAGTTGCATTGTCTACACAGGCCAGAGCTTGTTCTCTGAACTCATTGCTTGACATATAAAGCAAAGAAACAGCTTAATGGAAGAAAATTTTGATAATTTATAAAGCTTGTCCTTCTTGATAGAGTTGCTTAAGCAGTCTATATTCAGCTCCCAGAAGAAACTCAGATGAAATAATGGTGTAAATTTTAATAAAATATGCAAGGAATTTGAGCATTAAACCTCCCATTATCTGTAGCACCATTATCAGTGCAGGGGTTGTATACCTAATTCTCTGTACATTATGTTAAAAAATTAAGGCATTATGTCTAATGCAATGTCACAGACAATGTTAATGCAAAAATTAACTATCTGACAGTACAAAAGGAAACAAAGGAATTATAAAAGGACAAGTTAGAATGATGGCAGAAGACTACTGCTTCTAGAGTCAATGCTGGGGATCTCCAAATCTAGGTTTATTCAAAGGACTATGAAAGAAAACTGACCCAGCACATTCTATTTATTCTTCTACATCCCTTTCAAATGCAATTTATCTAGAGTTCTGTTGATATAAATAAACTGGACATTGGGGTGGGCCCTGAATTAAATGGGATGAGGAGGATAGACTGAATTGCCTCTCCCTATGCTATTCCATGAAACAAAAATCACCTTAAAACATACACCAGTAATGTTGTTGATATACAGTGATATTGTGATGATGTCATAGAATGTTTTTTTTTGAGTGAAGTTGAATAATGCCCATAGTGCAATAGATTATTGGTTCCCAAGATCACAGAGCCAGTGCTGAAGGAACTTCCAGGGTGTTCATTTTACAGATGAGTAAACTGAAGTCCAGAGATGTTAAGAGACTTGTCCAAGCTCTCTCTCTCTCTCTCTCTCTTTCTCTCTCTCTCTCTCTCTGTATGTGTGTGTCTGTGTCTCTCTCTCTCTCTTTCTCTCTCTCTCTCTCTCTCTCTCTCTCTCTCAGACACACACACACACATACACACACATACACACACACACACACACACACAGAATAAGCATCAAAGGTGAGTTTTTAACCCAGGTCCTTTGACTCCAATGATCTTCCCACTTTACTATACAGTGAGCCATATAGTGAGTATAAGCAGGCTACTTCACTCTACAAATAAGGGGTTTGTAGAAGAGAAGTAAGTATGCTATCAGAGAAATGTATGCCAAGAAATGAGCAAATGATAATCAATGAACAGCTTCCAAGCTTCATTGTCCCATAACACCTGCGTCAGACTGAGGTGAACTTATGGGAGGATATGGACAAGAATCAGGAAGGATGCCTGTGGGCAAGCAGCCATTTGCATCATTACAGAAGGTATCTAACTCTACCACTGCCAGGCCTATGCACAAAAAAGACCAAATGGAGAGAAAAAGATCTTTTATGAACAAAAATATTTATAGCAGTCTTCTCAGAGGGGAGGACAGACAAAAAATAGATACTACTAGGGTGTCCATCACTTGAAAAAAGGTTGAATATTCTGTGATATATGAATACAAAGAAGCACTAATTGTTCTGTAGGGAATGAGGAAATATATGATTCCAGAATGGCATTGGAAGACATATGAACTGATGCAAAACAAAATAAGCAGAACCAGAAGAGTTTACACAATAATAATCATGCTGTAAAAAAAAAAAACGATTTTGAAAGATTTGTGATCAATACAATGATCATTCATAATTCCAGAGGACTGAGGAGAAAATATCCTATCCCTTACAGAAAAGTGATAGATTTAGGGCGTGGAATTGTATATAAACATACACACATATACTGCATTATGTATACATATAATGCACATGGAATGTGATATACTGCTGTCAGACTTGTGACTCTCTCACTAGATTATGGTTAAATGTTTTTTCTTTGACACAAGGCAAGTTTCAGCGGAGATCGGAGTATGAATCAGTGGAAATGATGGTGATATAAAAACAAAAGGCATCAAGAAACTCTCAAGAGAAAGGGAGAATGTATCCTCTAGTGTCACAAACAGACTGCAGAAAGTTTTTCAGACTTTCACTTCATTTGTCATTATATTTTGGTCTCACTACATCGTTCACTCTTTGTTCGTTGATGGAGAAACCGATACATTGATGATATTGCACACAAATTTTATGTTTCTTCATCTGTGAAATGAGCTAGAGAAGGAAATGGCAAACCATTCCAGTATCTCTTTCAAGAAAATGTCAAATGGGGTCAAGAAGAATCAGGTATGACTGAAACAAATTAGAAATTCTGAAAATCAAAGGAGAAATTAATAAAAATTGAGAGTAAGAAAAATATTTAACTAATAAATAAAATCAAGAGTTGGCTTTATGAAAAAACAATAAAACAGATAAACATTTGACAAATTTGATTTAAAACAAGAAAGAAGAAAACCAAGTTGTCAGTATCAAAAATTAAAAGGATGAATTCACCACCAAGGAAGAGGAAATTAAACATATAAATACATATATATATATATATATACATAAATATAAATACATAAAAACAAAAAATATAAATAAAATAAATAAACATATAAAATAAATAAATCCATATAAACTATTTGGAAAAATAAGTGAATAAGGAGTCTGACCAAATTCCTTTTGTGATAAAAATATGATGCTGATACCTAAACCAGGAAGAGCCAAAACAGAAAAAGAAAATTCTAGGCCAATTTCTCTAATGAATATTGATGCAAAATTTTAAATAAAATATTAGCAAAGAGATTATAGCAATTTATCACCAGGTTAATACACTATGACCAGATGGGATTTATGCTAGGGATGTAGCATTGATTCAATATCAGGAAACCTATTAGCACAATTGACCATATCAATAACAAAATCAACAGAAATCATATAATTTTCAAAATAGATGCAGAAAAAGCTTCTTAACAAATACAACATGTTCCTGCTAAAACTACAAAGAAAGCATAACAATAAATGGAGCTTTCCTTAAAATGATAAGTAATAGCTATCTAAAACCAAGAGCAAGCAGATAAGCTACAAGTCTTTCCGATAAGAATAAGGTAAAGCGAGAATGCCATTATCACCACTCTTATTTTTCGAGAAATGTTTAACTATAGCAAAAAGATGAAAAAAGAAATTGAAGGAACAAGAATAAGCAATGAGGAAACAAAACAATCATTCTTTGCAGATGATATCATAGTATATTTAAAGAATATTAGAGGATCAACTAAAAACTAGTTCTAATAATTAACAATTTCGACAAAATTACAGGATATAAAAAACTCACATAAATTATTAGTATTTCTATATATTACTCCCCAAAAAGATCCAGCATAAAGAGATAGAAAGAGAAATTTCATTTAAAATAACTGTAAACACTATAAAATAGTTGTAGTCTACCTGCTAAGTCAAACACAGGAACTATATGATACAACTACAAAATACTTTTCACTTAAAGTTAGATTGAAACAATAGGAGACATATCAATTATTCATGATTAGACTGAGCCAATATAATTAAAATGACAATTTTAATTCTACCTAAATTGGCTTACTTTTTTCAGTGCCATACCAATCAAATTACCAAGAAGTCGATTTATAAAGTTTGAAAAAATAATAGCAAAATTGATCTGGAAAAGCAAAATGCCAAATATATCAAGGGAATCAATAAAAAAGTGAATGAATGGAAGTGGCTTACCTGTACCAACTCAAAATATATTACAAAGTGGTGATCAGCAAAACAATCTGGAACTGGCTAAAAAATAGAGCAGTGGATCAATGGAATACACAGTAGCAAATGACTATAGCAACCTAGGGCTTGACAAACCAAAAGATTTTGAAAAAAGAAATTGCTGTTTGACAAAAATTGCTGGAAAAACTGCAGAATAGTTTGGCAGAAACTAGGGATAGACCAACAGTGTAAAATCAAAAGGGATACAAGATTTTAACATAACAGGTGATATCAAAAAACAAATTTGGGGATCATAGACTAATTCACTTGTCATATTTATGGAAAAGAGAAGAATTTGTGACCAAATAAGAGATAAAGAGTATTACAGGATGAAAAATTGATAATTTTTATTTCATTAAATTAAGGTTTTTTGCATAAACAAAATCAATGCAGCCAAGATCAGAAAGAAAGCACAAAATTGGGGGAGAGGATTTCACAGCAAGTTTCTCTGATAAAAAAAAGTTTCTGTTTTGATAAAAAAAAGAACCCATTTCTCAAATATGTATAGTAAAGAGTCAAGTTTATAAAAATGTGTTATTCTTCAATTCTTAAATGGTTAAAGGCTAGGAAAAGACAGTTTTCAAACAAAGAAATCAAAGTTATCTATAGTTATATGAACAATGCTCTAATTCACTATTGACTAGAGAAATTATAATTAAAACAACTCCATGGTACCACCTCATACCTATCAGATTGGCTAAAATGATAGAAAGCAAAAATGACAGCTGTTAAGGGAAATATGGAAAAATTGGGACACTAATGAACTATTGGTAAAGTCATGAACTGATTGGAACAATGCTCAAAGGGCTATAAAACTGTGCATTATATTTTACCCACCAATACTACTACTAGGTATGTGCCTCAAAGAAATTTTAAAAAGGAACAGAACTCATATGTAGAAAAATATTTAGAGCATTTTGTTTTTTATGGTAGTGAAGAGTTGGAAATTGAGGGGATACCCATCAATTGCGGAATGGTTGAACAAGTTGTAGTATATGATTGTAATGGAATACTATTGTGCTATAAGAAATGATAAGCAGTATGCTTTTAGAAAAACCTGAGAAGACTTATATGAACTGATGAAAATTGAAATGAGCAAAATTCAGAGATCAGTGTACACAATAAATGCAATATTGTATGATAATCAACTGTGAATGACTTAGCTATTCTCAGCAATACAATGATCCCAGACAGTTCAGAAGGACTTATGATGAAAAACATTATCCTCCTCCAGGATAAAGAACTGATGTGGTCTTAATACCACATTTAAGCACATTTTTTTCTTCCTTTATTATTCTGATTCTTTTTTGGCCTGCATTTTCTTTTTCAACAGGGCTAATATGGAAATGTTTTGCATAACTGCACGTACATAATCTATATCAAATTGCTTGACTTCTCAAGGAAGTGTGATGGAAGGGATCAAGGAAAAGAATTTGAAACTAAATTTTTTAAACGATTTTTAAAAAGTATTTTTACATGTAATTGACAAAAAATAAAAATTAAACATGAAAAATAAAGAGCACAATAAAAGATAATGTATAAGTGAATGTTGAATTGTATGGTATAGATGATAAATACTCTCATAATTCAGAGAAAAAATAGGGATGATAAGAACAGGTTTTATCAGTAAGACTTCATGGAGGTTGCATATGTCTAAATGAGGTCATTAAAGATGGGTAGGATCAGACAGAAGGTGTACAAAACCATAAACTTGAAATAAGCATGGCAGGGTAGGGAAGGAGGGTGGAAAGATCTGACTAGAACTACATAGTATAGAATGAACATCATTAGTTTTGGATTCCGAAGACCTGTTTCAGGATCCTGACTTCAAAGTTTATTAGAAGCATAACCTTGGGACAGATACTAAGCCTCACTGTATCTACTTCCTTATTTGCAAAATGGGAATAAATACTACTTCTACTATCCACTTCCTAGGATGGTTGTCTATAAAGCATTTTGTAAACCTCATAGTACAAGAGAAATGAGTTGTTTTTCTTATTTTGGGGTCTATGTTCAGAAGGTATGGGGAATAAGGTTAAATGAGTTATTTCAGATTCTTCTTGCTGGAGGAGAGCAGATGGACCCTATCTAAACATGGCTCCAGATACCCCTCTAATATTCATTTTGCTGAGCAATTTGGCTCACTGGAAAGCAATTTGGGGACATTTAGTCTTTCAAACTTTAGTGTAAGTTACCTGTAATTAATATTAATTAAGACAGAGATTCTCTTATATGAAAAGAGTGTGGGAATCTGCAGGGTTCATTTTCCTATTTGTCAACTTTTATTTGGAAGCAGCAGGTGGAATTCTGATTTCAGCAATGTTTAGCCTCAAACTATCATGAAGTTGTTTTGGTATCTATGTAATTGCAAAAGACTGCCTTGGTCGAAGCTCCTGAACACTTTTTATTGTTAATTTTGGCAATAAACCTGTCAGTTTGTTAATTGTAAAACATTAGTGAATCAAGCAAAAAGAATCCATCTGTTTATAAAATTTCAAAGATTTCTTCTGGGCATTGCATTTAAAAATCAGGCTTGGTACTCACTGTATCTCCTCCTGACTACAAAGCCTTCTTTTTTTCAGTGCTTTTATACAGCAAATTTTTAGCGTCAAAAGGTGACATTCTCTAATGAAATTATTTTATACAATTTGGCTGGGAGTGGGGAGGATGGAATCTTGAATTAAGGGATTTGTAATGGCTATGGGATATGGAATGTTTCCTGTGAGTTAGTGAAGTGAAGGGAAGGTTCCCATCAAACATATTCCCTACCACTGGCCTGCTGCTGATACCTAAATTTAAATAACCAATTCCAACATGAATGTATTCTTCTTTTGACTCAAGTATTTCACTCTTGAGTAAGGGAACCTAGGAGGTACTAATATTATAGTGCAAAATGGTCAATCAAATAGGGCATCGTGGAGACACTGGACATTTGGAAAGGAGGAGATAGAAAAACTGAGAGAGGGACCAGAAGGAAAATTCTGAGATGATCAAAGAGAAATTTGGCCCAATTCCCAAATTTTCCTGATGCCAGGCTTATACTTCAGTTCACAGATTTGGACAAAACAGTCCAGGTTTCCTTTAGTAAACAAGATGTGACAATAAAGTAATGAAAGCAGTTTCCCAGTGGGGCTCATAAACTAACTCTGAAAGAATTCTTAAAGAAGACTTACAAACAACCATTGTTGGAATAAATTTATAGTTTCCCAGTAAAAATCCTTTGAAGAGCAATACTCGTTGGGAAATATAAGTTCTATCAGGGGAATCCTGTGGATACAGTTTACCTAGATTTTAGAAAAATATTTGATAGCCTCTCCTTCATACTATTCTGGGGAACAAAATAAAAAGATATGACTTAGGTCATAGTAGTTAAGAGAATTCAAAATTGGTTCAATGGTAAGAAACAAAAAGTAGTCGCTAAGGATTTGCTGTCACTGAGAGGAAAGTCTCAGGTAGAAGACCACAGGCACCTATGCTTGGCTCTGTGCTTTCTTTGGGGACTTGCATGAAGGAATAGATGCAATATTTATCAGATTCAAAGATGATATAAGGTGGGGGTGGAGGAATGGTATGCTGCAATTCTTTTGAACTGGTTCTCTTAACCAATGGTTCAATTTTCAGTTACAAGAATTTTTATACCTCAAAAATTGGCAAATGCTACAAATCAAGGTTTCATTTACTGTCTTCTTAATTGTTTAGATTTACAAATGTCATTAAGAAAATGTTAATGAGGCAGATTAAACTTAAAAGTGTGCTCTGGATATATTTTTTTTTTCAGGAAGGCTGGTTGTTAAACATTTACCAGCATAATATGGTTGAGTCTTTAAGCAGTGGCTGTGTGACCACTGACTGGATAGAGGGGATTCTCACTTAATTGCAAGTTAGATTATTTGACCTCCAAGAAGTCCATATACTCTCAGATTCATTAATTCTGTAATAAAATATAGAGGAAAGAATACAATGTTCAATCTTAGAACCAGTTTTATGACCAAATTCCAACCAAGTTCTGATACTGGTTATGTGATCCTAGGCAAATTAATTCATTCACTAGGCCTTGTGGATTGGGTGTACAATGTTGTTCTAATGCAAATAAAAGCTGGAAAAGAGTCTGAAACAACAAGAATGTAGTGGTAGAGGTCTTGAGGAAGACTAGGGTACTTAACCTCACTTCCTTGTGCCTCAGTTCTCCATGGCCTTCGCAGTTTCCCAGACCACTTTCTTCCCAGGTGGTTTCTGAAAGAAGCAACCTCTGGGTCATTATCTGGCCAAGACTGTAGAAGTCCTGGACGGATGTAGAGCTTAGGGCATCACAATCATTCAGGGGATCCAACAGTAACAAAGTGACAGCCCTCAGATTCAGTTCTGTATGCTACATTCTAAAGCTCCTGACTGAGTATTTCTTTTTCTCACTAAGAGAAAATCCCTCCCACCGTTACTCCCATCCCAGAGGCCTAGACTTCTGATAACCTGTGTGTGTAAACCATAGGCCTACAAGCAACTAGAAAACTCCCAGATACTGGGGGTGTGGAGAAACCACCTAATTGAAATACAATTAGGACAGATTTAACAAATTAAATAGAAATAAAATAAAACATAGATAATGCTCATTTCTGGTGTTCTAAATCATGCAGAGACCAGGGATTATTTCTGTTTAAGTTTAACTCAAGTGATGTAGATGTAATGAATAAGGGAGAATGAAGGGTATAAATTCTTCTACCCAATGACCAACAGCTAGAACTCATCCTAAGCAAAATTGTGAAGTAGGAAAAATCAGTTTTACTGCATAATTTTCTACCAGGTGTAGTGTTTTGTGAACTCTCAACAATCCAGGGAATTGTAGTATCATTCAGTGTCTCCAACAAGTTAATAAGTTATCTCTTCTGCGTAATATTTTGCTTTTAAGTGAGGATTTTCTGGGAATGCTATAATTAATTCCATCATGATGCCCAGGATTGCTACCATTCATATCAATTCTTAATGATCTTTGGAAGACATTATCTTTATAATTTGGTGACAGCATGAGGAACCTGCTGATAATTGTTGTCACCTAGCAGAAAATAAGATCCTGTAGAAAATGAGGCACTTTAATTTGGTGTTAGCATGAGGAACCCACTGATAATTATTATCATCCAGCAGAAAGCAGAGCCCTGTAGAAATGAAGTAGGATACAAATAGTTTGTGATGGGAAGAAAGAGATAGAGGAAGCTTGGAAGCATTGAGACATTGCCAACCTGAATGGGGGATGGGAATAAGGGACCTAAGAAATTAGGAAGAGATTATGAGAACATGGAATAGACATGAAGGTTGAAGAATTAAGGAGGGAGACAATGGGTAAATTCTCAAGGAAAAATGGGATGTCATTAAAGACAAACTTTACCTGCTTAAAAGGCAGCATACCATAGTGGAAAGAATGCTGGACCAGGAGACCTGGATTGCATTCCTGGTTATACTATTGACTAACTGTATAAATATGAGCAAATCATTTCAGATCTAGGGACATCGATGACCCCATATCAAGAGAGGACTTGGAATGGACTTGTGAGGTTGACATTAGATCTGTCATCCTATGATTTCAGGATGTATCTGAGATGACTAATTCACTTTCAACCAATGCCATTACTACAGAGAACTAGAGGGTGGGGAACTATATATCAAAACTTCCATAATTATACCTCATGTACCTGTTTGGTAGATAAATGAAAAGGCTTCATTTCTAAGGGTTGTTTATATGGTGAGTCCATTTTATAAATAGCATTTTTTAGCAGAGGGGTTAAAAAATGCCTTCTTTAAATATGCCAATATATAAAGTCTCATTTGTCTCATATAATGTCTTATTTAAGGATAAAATTCTTTTTTCAACACTGAAAGCATGCCCCCGCCTATATTCATCTGAATTGCAGGATCATTTTCATATCCAAATGGAACATTTCTTTTTATCTGACCAGGAATGAAGATGATACAACATTCTTGGCTGAGATTAAAAATATATCAGGATGGAATATTGATAACAGTACCCAGTTTAGAAAAAAGGGAGGTGGGATGATGCACTGTAGAAGCTGATAAGAATGAAACAGTTCTGAGCTGAGCTGAAATGATAACCTCAATAGATAGATACTAATGACAGATGTCTATGAGATTTAAAAGGAAGACTCTAGGATGAAAAGAAAATAAATTTGGGCATTCTAATAAAAGAAGGGAGAATCTAAAGGCTAACGTTAATTGAATTATGTGTTATAACCAGATAATATTCTATTGTAGAAAGATGAAAGCCACAGCAATATCAAAGCATCTAGTAAGAAGATAGCAACTTGACTCCACGCATTTTATTTTTAAAGGGGCAGACCCTAATAATATTTTCAAAAGACAAACCTAAAAAAATCTCAAATTTCAATAACTCCAATATTACAATGGACCTGGGCCCTCTGGTCAATTTGGATTCTTCTTCCAATGATGCAGATCTCAGCTAACCATGGCTTACCCACCTGAGCTACTCCTGTCCATGGATTTGGTTTCAGAAATTTTGGATGGGAATCTTTGCTCAGCCATTTGTCATCTATGTGATTTTGGCTAAGTCACTTCACCTTATTTGGCCTCAGTTTCTCTAGATGAAGTAGTTGGACAATATGACCTTGAGGTCCTTAAATGTATCGTGTTCCCAGAAATCCTCCATGCAAGTCTAGACAATCAATCTGAAGTACTAGAGGACCTTTCTCTCATTATCATGGCATAATTAATAATTGTCTTTAATTTATGAAGGTAATAAACATAGCCTGTGCACATGCCATGCCAAATATCCAGAGTTTTCATAGCTTCCAGATTACTGATTAAATTGTCCATATGTCCTCCAGAACTTCTTCAATGTGTGTTATTGTCCTGCCATGTGGCTGTCCTCAGGCAGCATACTATCCTCAGTTCAAATCAATTCAATTACTGTGCTCTTTGGGAAACAAGAGAATATAGTAAAGGGTAAGAATAAACATTATGAGTTTCTGAGACTAAGAAGAAATTAACCTAAGTGAAATGTATAAGGAATACAATCATAACCTCACTCAGTGTTGAATTAAAAAAAAAATTGAAGCCTATTATCATGCCCCCTCTCTTCACTGGAAGGATTTTTGATACCTTCAAATCATAACTCCTTAGCTGATCTCAGACTTACGATGAATATATTAGGGTGATGGTTCAAGACCAAATGAGGTTATGACTTCTATTGTGTTACACACATTACTCAAGTCAAATTCTTCTTGGTCCCAGAAACTCAATATGCTTATTCTGGTCCTCTTCTATCTCCAAGTTGCTAACTAATCCAATTTCATTGATCACCCTAGCCATTAAACTTCTATGATATTTATAATGATACCTTCAAAGAATTTTTAGAATTAAGAGGCACCTAAGATGCCATTAAAATAAGCAGTATGCTATAGCAATAAAAGAACAGGACTTATGGCACAGGATGAAACTTGTATTCATATCCTTGACTCTGATAAACCACTTAACCTCTCAGAGGCTCAGTTTCCCCATCTTTAAAGTGAGGAATATAATATTTGCATGACTTAAGGTAAGAAGGTTAAAGGCTAGGAAGACATTTAGCAATGACACATAGCCAAGAATGTGAATTGTTATTATCTGTGGACTCTCTGTCCATGAAGAATGTATCTTTCAGCAAGAGAATACCCAACCTCTACGGGACACTTTCAGTGATGAGGAGCTTATTGCCTTGCAAAAGACAATTCATTTCATTTCAAATCAACTTTAATTGTTAGAAAAGTCTGCTTGAAATCTACCATCTTTAAATTCCCCCACTGGTCTCATTTTTGACCTTCAGAACTGCATAGAACAATTAAAATTCCTCCTCCCTGTGACTTTCTATGGTTATAAAGGAAAGTAATCTATATTATATTTTCAAAATATTGCATTGATGGTGGTGTTTTACTGTAAAACTCAGAGTCAAAAAAGTCACCTTTCTTCACCCTTCTGCTATCTGAAGACGAGTTATCAAAGAGGCAATAGTTTGTATTAGATATTTATAAACCTTGAAAACTTTGGCCACTTGAGATGAGTTATTGTGGTAGATTTTGTTTCTGTGTTTGTTTTATTTCTAACACCTCACAATACCAAGCACATAATAAGCACTTAGTAAATGCTTTTGGCAAATTTGACTGTGAAGTGCCATGTCATGGGCTTTGTTGTTGACTCTCTCCTTAGTTATGATTTCTGTGTATTACTGATCTTCCATATTGTCATTTTCTTCCAAAACTCTGACCACCAATCTCTGTGGGTACCTGGTTTGGCAAGGCATATTTGGGTAGTTTTCTCTCTGTCCCTTTTGATAGATTAAAGACTCTACAAAAATATATTTTTCAGCAGTCCTCATTAGGTGCATTGCATCCCTAGACAAAACCCAAATATTTCTAGATTTTTAAGCTATGGTTCATATAGGCTTGAACCATGGGATCTGTAAGATAAACCTCAGAAGAAATCTTCTCTAGCCAACTAGATCCAAATAGATAAATAGTACATATTGTAATTAATATGCTATAATATAATATATATATAATAATATGCTATAATATAATATATATATAATGATATACAAACAGATAAATAGATCAAATAAATTTCTGTTATTGTCTGATCCTTCTCTCATCATCTTATTTGCCTGTGTATGATTTGGGAAAGCTAATTGTTTAATTCTACAAATGTATGAAGGTTGATTTTTTGCTGTGTGTTTTGTTAAAGACACCAATCCACTGATTTCATTTGTTTCAATGTGGATATGCTGAAAAAATGGATTTTTTATTATAGCAGAGGAGATGAGCTATATTTTAGGAAAAATTTCCTATCTAAAAAAGCTATTTTTTAAGAGGCTACATAATATAGTTTATTAGAATTTTAAAGCAAACCCTAGGCATCTGTCTCTAAGGAATGGTTGAGTTTCTAACCTGCCTAGAGTCAGAGAAATGAATTAGAAAAACTCAAAATTTGTAAGAGGTTTCAACTCAGTCTAACATTACTCAATCATATACAAGTCAGTTTTTCTTATCTACCTGTAGCCTGTACAATGGATTTCTATTTTATTGTGTGATTAGGCTTCTCTTTTTGCTAGATATGTTTTAAAGAAGACCATTAAACCAGTTGCTAAATAGAATATATGCTTGCTGAGGACAGATTTTTTTTTTGTATTTTAGGTACCTCAGAGTATTTTAATAAATAGATCATAAGAGGAGCTTAACAGAGTTGAATATTGCAAACATCTGAAACCATTGTAGAGGTGGGGGTAGTAAAAACAAATTAGAAAAGTATGTACACTTCAAAGGGGTTTTTTTGTTTGTTTGTTTTCAAAGAGGACAAATACAGGAAGGCAGAGAAACAAGTATGGTATAGTAGATAAAGTCCTGCTTCAATCAAGTCACTTAATGGTAACCTCTCAAGGCAACTAATTCTAAATAAGCTGCAGAGAAGTTCCAGAATTACATTGGTAGAAGGGGTTTTCTCATCTGGCCTTCCCTATTAATGAAATCACCAATCCAGTCCATTTC